>CM069858.1:155094117-155694117 GCA_036172795.1 Pelodytes ibericus
TCTCTCTCCCTTTCCCATGCCTGTCTCTCACTCTCTCCTCTCCCTTCCCATTCCTCTCTCTCTCTCTCCTCTGTATCTCTCTCTCCTCTCTCCATTCCCATGCCTGTCTATTTCTCCTCTCTCCATTCCCATGCCTGTCCCTCTCCTCTACCTCTGCATGTCTGTCTCTCTCCTCTCTCCCTTTCTATGCCTGTCTCATTCTCCTCTTCCTCCGCATGTCTGTCCCTCTCCTCTCTCCCTTTCCATGCCTGTCTCTCATCTCTATCTATTCCCATGCCTGTCTCTCTCTCCTATCTCCCTTCCCATGCCTGTCTCTCTCTCCTCTCACCCTTCCAAATGCCTTTCTCTACCTCCTTTCTCCCCTCCCATGCCTGTGGCCTGCCCCCCCCCCCCCCCCCATGTCTGGGGTATGTCTTGTGTAGCACTGTATTAGGTCCGCCTACCTCCCTCGGTGCCACATTGTGGCTGAAAAATAGGAGTGTGTAGGCGCCCCTTGTAAAAATGCACCCTAAGCCGGCGCCTATTTCTCCTACAGGAGGTGCTGGCACTGCTTGTTGGTGAAAGCTGTATTTCTGAGCCATAATTGCATGCACGTTCAGAACCAAGACGTAAATAAAAATGAAAATGTTTTATTGTATCCATTGCAAAATAGAGAAATAAGAAATGTTACTGTCTTACCTACTGTGTGAGCCTGTCATTTAATTTGTGTAGGAAAAGCTTGTGTCTAGTATTATCCATTTACTCTCAAGACAATTCATTATTTATTTTATTTATTGCATTTGTTTCATGTTTGAAAGTTAATGGTAAGGAATGGTGTTGTTATCAAGTCACCGTCAGAGAGAAACAGTTAGCAAATATCACTAGTGTGCAATATATTGCTAAGTTTTACTCTGTAACCTTATGTGGCTTCTTCCGTTCAATTTCTTTCAAATAATTATTCCTAAGTAGCTCTTCTTGTATTTGAAGCTTCTCTGTTTCTAAACAGCTTCTCTTTAAACTAATAAATTGCCTTTTTAGAATTCATTTCCACAACTTGGGCTGGAAGGAAATAATTACTAGACTTCTGTCCATTTAACTTCTTAGTATCCTTTTGATTGATATGTGTGCCTTCTTGTGCATTTTATTCAGGCACACAATATACCTTTTACTAAAACCTCTACAAATACTTGACTTGTTTGTTGTGTGAGTGCTGTTGATTACATTATTCATGTATGGCTAGTTCTGCTGACTTCCATCCTGTGCTTTGACCTTTGTGGATCCCCTTCTGCACTCAGTCTCTTCCAGTATCACAATTACTTTAAGTTATTTTACTTCTGAAGAAGCCTAATGTCAGATGGTATAACAAATGGTTTGGGCCCCACTCTCCCCCACTCCCTTTCTCCTGTACTCCTTTCGTTATTTCCATCCCTTCCTTTGCCATAGCACCTACATTGCACGCCCAGTAAATGACCCAACACCCAAATTGCACACCCAGGACATGCCCCAGTTCTTGTTGGTGTTTATAGAAGCTTTTTATATTCTCCACTTTCTTCCTTTACTATACCCTATTGCCATAGGTCTGTACCCAATTATGCAAGGACATGGTTGAGATTTGGTTGAATATGAAGTTTTAATGCTTTAATCAGTTATGAATATGCCTTGTTAAGTTTTTGCATACTTATTAGTGGGTCTGGACGCCGATTTTCAGGAAAACATGTCCCTATTGGTGTCCTATTGTAGCGAACCTGGCCAGGTTTCCTTTCGAGTTCAGCACATTTCCAGAGGGGAACGAAGGTGTGTATTGATCCATTGTACCTAACAATACTTTTATAATTCCTTGACTAGTGGGTTTTAATATTTATTTTGGGGGATATATTTACTTTTTGAGGTAGTTGTAATTTGTCTCTACCAGATATTTAAGTGCATTAGTACTGCTTGCTAGTGGCATTGTCCATTATATTTAGGTTTTGTCTGTATTTTATATATATATTTATGTTAAACTTTGTATTTGATTATGTATTTTACTTGAATGGAGTCTCCATTATTGCTTTTTATTATTACATTTTCATCCATATAGCGCTGTCTATCCATATATTTGCATTTTATTATTGTTTATGAATGCACTGGAACATATGATTATTTGGATTTTGTTTGTACTCAGTTTATGCATATTATTTTTGATCTAATATGGCACATTGGTTTAACTTTCATCTCCTGGGAGACTTTCAGCGTCAACAGGAATACTTTTGATGGCATCCTGTTTAAGATTACGACCAATGACCACACTAAACTGAGCTCCAGTGAGCTCTCCATTCCAAAATTGATAGTGCTCATTAGCCAGGTCAGTGACAGTACTATGAAGGCACTGTTCTCTCATCTCTATTTCACCGAAGATTGGTGAGCTTGTTCCATTTTTTCATATTTATCTGGTAGTATTGTGTATCCACTGGAACATATGATTATTGGGATTTTATTGTGGCTTGTGGAATCATACCCTTTTTTGGATTTTATTCTTTATTAATGGTTGATTTTTATGCACTATATTTGTATTGCATATTTCACTAGTTGTGAAGCACTTATATGGTTCTGGCCATTAATTCAGTACATCCAGGTACATATGAATTAAACAAATATATTTTTCTATGTATATTAAAATCTATTTGTTTTGCATATATGCTCTTGCATGCTGATAATATTTTCCATATATGTGTTTTAAAGCTTAGCAAGAACATTAATTGTGATTTGGTTGAATAAAATATAAACCATGCATCTATGGAGTTTTAATGCTTTAATCAGTTATGAGTATGCTTAATATTGATGGAGATGATTACAAACAGCACCCCACCACGACTCACTTGTCTGCTGGCTTATTTGTTGATTTTATTATTGCTGATGTACTTATGTGTGCTCCATTTTTTGTAGATCCTTACAACCCAACAACTTTGTGTTGGGTAAAAACTGTACTTCAGTCTAAATGCTTCATATGTCTTATCTGTACTGTTCTACAGAGTCTGACTTGAAATAGCAGAGTGACTTGCATTTTACTCTTCAGTTCTTGCAACTGAGTTTAAAAAATCAAATGAATGGAGCAGAAATAAAATAATGTAGCCTTTGCAGTTGATTTAGCTTTGTTTCTCAGAGACCCTATCTCTGGTATCCCACCATTACTAAGTTTACTAGAGCATTTTCATAAAATCTCATTTTTTATTTGTTTTATTTTTTTATTTTTTTAACACTCAGACCCGGGAATGTATGCAACAATCTGTATAGTTTTTATTGCATTTGAGTGCCTCCGGTTCATCCTGGTGCTTATTCATATTTTAATCTTTATTAATTCCATATAACTAAACAGTGCAAAATAGATTAAAATCGTTTCAGATTTATTTGGATCTTAGTAAGCTGTTACTGGTGTAAATTTATATTACTTTATTAACAATTTATCTTCAGATATTCCAGACGAAAAATTATGAGATGATTAGCTACCTCTCATCCTATCATTCATACTCTCATTCATTCCTGGGTTCGGCCTGGCAGAGGGTGATGATCCGCGTATTTCGGGGGAACCTGGGCCGTCGGGGGCCCGGAGGCGAAGCCAGGGGCCGGCACGACCAATTTCGGTTCTGTATAACTGGATCTATTAACCTATTATCAACTCGCCTGTTGTTGTCTCGCAAATTCCCAAGTCCACCAACTTGCCCAAATTTTATTCTCTCCCTTTTATTGTGTCTTGGGTCAGAAAGTGTTTTTCCGAAACGGCTTGGAAAGTAATTTGTGCTTTCACTTCCCCCACCAGGGAATCTGTGTGCTTCTCCAGTATCTGGCTAGGCAGATCTTAAAAGCTGCTAGAATGTTTATAATCAAGTATCTACTTACTCCATCTGAGCAAGGTAAGTCCAGATGGAATAAATATGTCTTGGGGAGGATCTGAGTTGCATTCCCAAGCAGGAGTGAAAGCAGGGTAGTTAGTGTTTTTTTATATCTTGATAGTTTATCGCAATCCCACCAGATGTGTAGGTGCGTTCCTATTTTGTTTTGGCAGCGCCAACAGAGATTATTTGGGTCTAATGCGAACTTGGCCAATCGTTCTAAATATTTTCATAAAATCTCATGATTGCAAATAAGTGATACAAAATCTGAAGAATTTCTACTCAATGCAAAAACAATGTATCTTCTTTTTTCAAATGAGTCTCACAAGCTAGTATACACTTTATGAATAATTATACCAAAAGACAGAGGCATTGCTATATCTCCAAAAGATCTGAGACTAGAACATATGTCAGGTCTGATAGAAGGGCATATAAAGGATTTATATGATGCCAATGAGCAGTAGGTATATATAATATGTAATCAATAAAAAACAAGAGGGACCCAGAAGTTCATGGCATGGTAAGTTCTGTAGATGCAATCTCAGTGCAAGTCCTGTGTGTGAAATCTTGGTGCTGGAGAAAATGTTCTGTGTGAAATCTAGGTTCTAGGGCAGGTCTTATGGATGCAATTTGGATGCTGAAAAACTTGAATTAATCATTCAAGAAAAATACTTCATTTCTCAGTACTGGTGGTGGTGAAATGTATTTTAACTATGTGACTTTAGGTGAAGCCTCCAATACTGCAACTTTGGAATGCTATGATTCAACAATATTGGAGTACAGCTCTTAAAAATAAATAACACATTTGGGAACATTTTATTAAAACTCTAGATAGACAAATTCAGAACAATATATGAACCCCATCCTGCTTGTAGGACGATCTATGCCATCCAAACTATTTAAACCAATTTTATTCAAATAAAACTGTACATTTATAGGGCAAATAGTATATATGTGTAGTTAAGTCAGTTGAGTAACATTTGTCCCATGGGCTGCACGTTGGACTTCCCTGTAATAGAACCTACAAGTTTTCTAGAAACATATAATCATGTTAAATAACACATTCCACCTTTTTAAATATTAATTTTTTTTGTGTATAAAATATCGGAGACTGAAAGAAAAAGCAGGAATCAGGGTTGTTTTTCATGGGGGATATTCACTGCAAGGGAAATGGCATGCCATCTGCAAAAATCAATACATAAATTCATTGTGCAACTATACAACATATGATCTTAATGTTATTTTTTACATTTTTAAATAATTTTAGATTTTCAGAGATATTCGTTTCCGTGTGAGATACAGATGGGGCTTACTGGGTTTGGAGTGCTTTGGTGTTGGTGAACTGGGCAGGATCGAGCCATGTGTTGTGACTAGATCTTCAAAGTTTTTTTTTATCTGAGCTAGGAGCTTTTTTTAAAAATCAAAAATTATTTTAAAATGTAAAAAAATTATGTTAAGCTAATATGTTGCATATGATGCAGTTACAGGACTCTGAGAAGGAGCCATGGTTCCAAAATGAGGAGCAATTTATAAGGAGAAGAGACCTAGCCTCAGCTATATGGTCCTGTTCAAAGAGTAATTTAATTATTACACCAAATGAAAGTCACGTGTTACATGCATTGATGAAAATGTGGAATTTGATGAAGAAAAAAACGTATAGATTGTATAGATTTTGAGGTGGTTGAGTATAATGTTCAAGACTTGAACTTGACAGTTTGGCGATCTTTGGGCATTAGGAAATCAAAAGATATCTTAAGTGATAATAAGATCAAAAGGTTTGATCAGCTGGTTGTAGAATATGGTATTGGTAGTATAGAGATGTTTAACTATCTAAGGCGAGATAGAAACCGAGATAGAAAAATCTTTGTTAGTAGGAAATGACCGGATCTCCTTACAAGTAAGTGTAATAATTAGAGGACAAAAAAGTTCCCAAGGGATGGCTAAAGCAAACGAACTATTAAATTACAATGGCAATAGTATGCTGAAGAAAGTAAAAGAAATGTGGGAAAAATGACTTGATGTTAAGATAAGCTAAAGAGATTGGCAACAAACAATTACGAAACATAATAGCTGAATTCCTTGCCTTGAAATATTTGAAAACCAGTTTAAACTTACATTTCTACTATTTTGTTCCCTCTAAACTTGCAAAATGTTCCCTTATTAACTCAAGCATTTGAGATGTAATTTTCAGGAGGGTGATTATCTGCATATATGGTGGGGATGTAATGAGATCCCAAAACTCTGGTCAATCACCTTTAATAAATTATTAGAGGCAAAATCAAGACAGAGAGAAAACATGAAATTGCCTTACTCCATTTAAACTAGCCTGTGAAGTCCAAAAGAGATACACTACTGGTGATCCATTTTTTCTGCAGTTAAACTGCTTAGAGCTAGGCACTGGAGAAGTAGTCTGCCCCTTGGCTGGATTGAGCTGCGAGAACAAATTATTTTCCAGTGCCAAATGGAAATAGGATTGAGCAGGTTAAATTCAAGTACTAAAAATAATGGGGCATTATTAGCTGAATGGATTCCATTAATAAAGTGCGATGGATAGCTGAGCCATGGCGCACATTGTACAGGTGAATTTCCCTCATGTCTGGCTTCATGTTAGTTCTGTAAGTAATGTGTTTATGTATATATTTCAAGATGTTTGTGCTAAGATACTAGAAAGGTTTTTTTTTTAAATGTTGAATATATAAATAAATTGAAGTAAAATTAAAAAAAAAGAAAAAAAGATAATATGTCGCATGGCTGCACAAAATATATATATATATTTATATATGTATATATATATATATATATATATATATATATATATATATATATATATATATATATATATATATATATATATATATATATACAATTGCTGGAAGGCATTAGCTGTTTGGACTGTGTATCTTTCTCATATTATCCAAATATAAACTTATATATCATAGAAAAAAAAAGTATCTAGTGAAGTGTCTTGGGATGTTAATGGAATCTGTAAGTATGTGTCTACATTGGCAGATTCTGTCTAAATAAATTGAAATAGAGATACTCTCATTAAATAACTTTGCAACATGCTGGCTGCCTTCATGAGGTTGTCATTGATTTTCATATATTTTGAATCAACTCTTCAATACTTTGCCCATTAATAGAAATAGTTGCACAGCCTACACAATGGTATAATTACCTCATAATCAACAGAGAGAGGAAAAAAAGATGCTGAAGAATAGACAGATAGTATAAAGTGGAAGTACTAATTCCTTATCTCTAGTTTTTGCAATTGCAGCATAATATAGCTGAATTTTTGCTGGATATATTAAGATTATTATATTGCAATTATTATTATAAGCATCAATTTATTAAGCTTGACTAATTCAAGATGATAGTGTGAGTACCATGCCTCTCAAGTGAGAGTGAGGGAGAAAGACCATTCCTCTGCCCCTCATTCCTCCACCTCTCATTCCTCCATTGGTATCCTTATTGTCCAGGAACTTTGCATTTCTGATGTGTCTGAAAGTTTAACATGTAGTAACTGTATTGTTATGCTAGTTTCTGTAAACAAAATGGATCATAGGCGAGTTCTACTAAATTTAGACACTGAATTAATTTTATAGTAATGCCAATCAAATCTGACCAGTGATCAAGATGGTAAGATTTTCCTTGTGGGCACCTTTTCGGAAGGTGAATTTGTTTCTAAAACATGCCAATTAATGACATTCAGATATTAATTTAGTTTTCCATCAAACACTGTGGAAAAAAACACAAAAAATATATAATCTGTTGTTCTTATCAGCTTTTGACACACTGCTTGCGATTTGATCTACATTAACCTAAAATCAGCTTGCAATTTAAAACACATTAACCAAATCCTTTCTTAAAGGGAGCTGCACCTAGTCCAATACACTAATGAAATTTGGTCTTTTTTATTTTCAATGACCTTTATAGGAGAAAACACTGAGATCTGGTGCAGCTCACAAATAAGTCTTTTATAATATAACTCTGGGACCGCTCCACCACCTTCTCAATAGATTTGGCACCATACCAGAGAATAGAGGCGGGCTCATTATTTTGCATCATGTGGTACCAAAGTTGGGATCATTTATCCATATCTTGTAATTTATGAATGTGTAGAAAGTAACCAGCTTCATAGTATTTCAAGATATTTTGAACAGATAGTCATCCCCTTCTTACTGTTAGAAGTTATAATCTGTTTATTGTTATTTTTTTTAGATACCTCTACCTATATTGTCCCATTCCTTAAACAGGTCTTTGGTGTTGGTAATCTTTTTAGGAATTGCATACAGCATTATGGTTGTTTCTTTAACAACCTGCTCATCATTTGGTCAGTATCAGTGGAGCAGTTTGTTTCCTTTACATTAAGGAGTATGTCAATGAAAATAATAATTATGGCTGGTCATCAACCAGTGTATATGTGCTTTTTGGATGTCATAGACATAGAGAATAACAAAATTATAACAGATTCCTATAGGAACCCCACAGCAGACAATACACAGCTATTTGGGGATAGCTGCCACCCAGATCATCCATTTCAAGGAATATCAATAAGCGTATTGACAAGCCTGTGGAAGAACTGCTCCACTGATATAAATTTTGAACATCAATTCTTATCCTAAATATATTGAAAACGTTTATCATGTAGCTAAGGAGAGGAACTGTGAGGATCTATTGAAGGGTCATGCAGGAAACAAGTGACTTGAATATAGGAAAACAAAAAACATTAAGCACATCATTTAGTTGCCAATATAAATAAATTACTGGGATTATCAAAAATAATATACCAGTATCATCTATACAGATACATCTTGGTGGGGGCTATTCAGTTCACAGCACATAGAACCAAATCATTGAGAATGTGGCTGTCCCCTAGACATTGTTAGGATAAGGAGAGAAAAAAAGAAAAAACAAAGTGGAAATTGATTAAGGTGCACAGGCATGTTTAAATGTGGGGGAAAGTGTCTTTGCACCAGTTTTGTTCAACAAGCAGGAGAGTTCCAGTCAACAGTGACAGAGAGACATTTAAAAGGTCCCAATTTGTACTGCCACATGGAATTTGTGCTCTACCTAGTCACCTGTCTGAAAATGCAAACTACAGTATGTGGGTTGTACAGCCATTAAACGAGAGAATGAGAGAACACCTCAGTGACATCATAGTGAATGAAAAACATCCACAATCAACAAACATTTTCAAGCCTGTTGTGGGGGCAATAAAGCCAACTTTTCCTTTCAAGAAAACCAATTTGTCCCTATCGCTGATAAGTACTATATAACTAGGGGTAGGGTTTTCCCCCTTTATGTCTGATCTCCTGGAAAATAATACTTAGGGTTACAATAATAGTAGTACAGGCATCCCATTTCCCAGAGCATTTTTTCCCTATCTCTGATAAGTACTATACAACTGAGGGTAGCGTCTTCACCATTATATCTCATCTCCTCTAAAAAGAATACTTAGGATTACAATAATAGAAGTATCCTTCTGTATAATAACTATTTGTAGTACTATTTGTAGTACTTTAGCTATAGAGTAATTTAGCCATGAGCTGGTATTTTTTATCAAACAAAGCCAACAATCTGTTCATTTACACGCAAGTTATATATATTTACCAAGTCCTTCTAAAATGTATATATAGTCCTACCCATGGCTTAGTTATTATGTCGTAGTATAATTTATAATTGTTTATTAGTATTATATTTATGTGTACGGAGTAGTTTAAAACGGTTAGCACTTTAATGAGCACTTAACTATAAATTAGATGGGCATGCGCCCAAAAGGTTAGCCTTGACAAAGTGCTGAGATTTGGTGTGAAACTCTTAGGCGTTTCTCCGAGACTGTTCTTCTTATGAGATACGCAGAAGAGCCTTATTAATACTTTTTTTAAAAATTATATTTTACCTTTCTTTACCCCCAAAATTATAAATTGTGGAGAGAACCCTTCTGATAGAAAGATGTCTCCTCCATACACAGCTACAATTTTGTATTTGATGTCAGAATATCAAACATTAAATATCAAAGCTTGGCAAACAGAAAAGGGAGCTTCTTACATCCAAAAGCCTTTTCTGGGATAATATCTTTATATGAGATCTTTATATGAGATTAGAAGCTTTCAGTCATTCAACGAGTGTTCAGTGCAGTTATATAGAGAGGTAGACCTTTAATCTTCCACATTCATCCTTTATTTCTGAATCTACCAAGCACTTTTTGAAACAATTTATAAAGCAAACAAATACCTTATGAGGGAGGTTTGTTTTTTTTCTTACTTCCTGGGATAGCTAATATATTAGCCAGCATAATCAACAAGAAATCATGTCTGTAAAGTTCTCATGTGAGCAGATAAAAAATGTGCAGTGTTAATTTGCGTGACAACTGGTGACTCTTTGCTGCTCTTATTCAACTTTTGAACAGGTCTCCAGGAAATATTCTCTCTATTTTTCACTCTTACTACTGGTTGAGTTTTTGGCAATCCACTTCTTGTCTTCTCTGCAAAAGCAAATAGAGGATCCCATGTACAACCCTTATCCTTGGCAGCAACCCGGACTGCACCAAACTCTACTTCTCAAATAGCAAAGGTCAGCAATTTTTCATCTACTCTTTGACTGCAGTAAACTATATGATTCTCCCGACACTGTCTGTCTCAATACATCTCAGTTCGACATTAGGAGCACTTAGCCATGATTCCTGATGGCACTGCTTACTCTCTTAAGACTTGACTAATAGGCATCTCTGGTCATATCCACTACTCCTGACACTTCCGACATGATCAATAATGTTTTATTCTCTAAATTCACAGTAAAAACAATATTTAGATGATACAGTCCCTTTAAATAAATAACTCTTAATTGGCCACATGAATAATCTTTTTCAGAAAACACCTAAATTTTCTGATCTTCAAAAACCACATAAAGATCCAGCCAAGCTTATGGCCTGCCCGATAGTATCAGGTCTATCGGCTCTGAAATTGTATCTGAATATATCAATAAGAAGTTACGGTTCTTAGTGGTATATACTCGATGTTGTGGTTCTTGGTTTTGGATGAATTAATATGGCACAATGGGTTTCACTATAACTTCTGTCTTAAACCCAAATACAGTTATTGGAATCACATGCAATTGAATAATACCCCAAAGCCAACCAATTTATATTAGGAATTCTGGAAGAATTATATCCTGGGTGTCAACCCCCAAATTGACAAATCACTCAAAAACACTGCTGCTTCTTAGATACTAATAATGTAATAAAGCAAGTTTATAAAATATAACAATTTTAAACTAAGCAATTACCTTAACAATAAACATGTTATATGCTAAGTTGGCTGCTCTTCTAAGAGCTGCTTTTCAAAGAGTATATTTAAGAGATATTCTGGAGATACTCTGGAGGTATACAAGAGGTGAGAAAAACTAAAAGATCTTTTTGATTTAAATTCTTAAAATGGCAGATTTGGTTTACTGTGATAATTGTTCTGCATTTGTTTCACATTCCATTTTTTGGAGGTTTGGAGGCTGTCTAATCTGTAGACAGTTCTCAAGATTGCAGCAGGAGATTGCATTTTTAAAGTCCGAGATTTGTAATTTATCTGTAAAACAAACTCGGGCTGAGACTGTTGCGAAGTCACTGCCACAGAGGCCATTGCCGCAGAGGCTTCCTAGGAATGGCAGGTGGATTACTGTTGGATCTGGTAGGCTTAGAGTTGTGGATAAAAGGCATGTCCCGCAGTCTGTGGCTGTCCAGAATTCATTTTCAGCACTTTCAGAGTGCAGTGGTGTTGTGGAGGCAGGCTCAGACGCAGAGTTTGAGGAACCACTCTCCTATGTGGCTAAGGTGTGCAAGGAGAAGGTGAGGCCTGATAGAAAGCAGTTGTTGTTGGGCGATTCTATCATAAGAGGTGCGGAGTTGGACAGTATTGGCTTAGTGAGATTTCTTCCTGGAGCTACTGCTCGCAGAGACAGGAGGCGTATTTCTAATATTGTTAAGCAAGCAAATCAGGAAGGAGAATTGGATGTACTGGTTCATCTAGGGACAAATGATTTGGCTTGCAATGAGGTTTCAGAGGTGAAGGAAGCTTTTCGTGTTCTTGCCAATGATATACGGCAGGTTGTGTCCACACTGTCCTTTTCTGAAGTTATGCCTGTGCATAACATTCAGAATGATAGACGGATGCGTATTAGGGACTTCAACTTGTGTCTTGGAGAATGGTGTCGGGAGCAAGGATTTGGCTTCGTTTCTCATGGAAGTTCACTATGGGATAGAAAGGAACTGTACAAAAAAGATGGTTTGCATCTTTCTCAAAAGGGAATGAATGTTCTCAGTGAGCAGTTCAGAGGTTTTACTAGGAGGTTTTTAAACTAAAAGAGGGGGGCAAAATGGCGATAAAACATCAATCCAATTGCCCCCCAAAAAAGGTACAGAAGTTACCTGTAGTCAGTGTGCTGAAAAATGATAAGCTTAGGGTCATGTCTACAAATGCTCGCAGTTTAGGGAATAAGATCCATGAACTTGTGGCAATATTGGCAACTGAGAATGTAGATTTAGTGGCTGTTACTGAGACATGGTATAATGAAAAACATGACTGGGACATTTCAATACCAGGGTACTCTTTATATAGAAAAGACAGAGATGGTAAAAAAGGGGGAGGGGTGGCCCTGTATGTGAGGGATAGCTTAAAATGTAACGTAATACAAGTTAGTGAGGCGAACATAGAGTCAGTTTGGGTTACATTAGAATTTGGTAATCATATGGTAAATCGGGTAGGTGTGATTTATAGGCCCCCTGGACAAATAGAGGAGTTAAATAATCTACTAGTTGAGGAAATAGCTAAAATGACAATGGAGGGAGAAGTGATCATCATGGGTGACTTTAATCTTCCTGATGTGAACTGGAAATACAAAACAGCTACTTGCGCCAGGAGTACGCATATCCTAAACTCCCTACTGGGATTATCTCTAAAACAAGTAGTGGAGGAGCCAACTCGAAAGCAGGCCATACTAGACTTAGTGTTCACAAATGGAGATTTGTTATCAGATATTACTGTAGGTGAAAGTTTAGGATCTAGTGATCACCAGACAGTGTGGTTTAATATAAGAACAGTGACGCAGTCACACCACACAAAAACAAAAGTTTTAGATTTTAGAAAAACAGACTTTTCTAAAATTAGATTAGGTGTGAAGGAGTCATTATCAGACTGGAGCAAATTAAAGGGAGTCCAGGAGAAATGGGATTATCTAAAAGTTGCACTACTGAAGGCAACAGAAAATTGCATAAGGCTTGTCAGTAAGAGCAAAAAATTGAAGAAACCACTGTGGTACTCTGCAGAGGTGGCTAAAATAGTAAAAAATAAAAAGCTAGCATTTAGTAATTATAAAAATACTCAGAGGGAGGAAGATAGAAAGATCTATAAGAGTAGGCAGAAAGAGGCAAAGCAAGCTATAAGAGCTTCCAAAGCACACACAGAAGAGACTATAGCCCAGTCAGTGAAAAAGGGGGATAAAACATTTTTTAGATACATAAATGAGAAAAGAAAAGTAAAACAAGGATTAGTTAGATTAAAAACAAAAGAAGGATGCTATGTAGAAGAGGATAAAGGCTTAGCAGACTGCCTTAATGAATATTTTTGTTCAGTTTTTACAAATGAAAATGAGGGTAAGGGACCTCATTTAGGTAAAAAGACTAATGAGTCTTTTGATGCATGTAAGTTTACAGAGGAAGAGGTTTTACTTCAGCTGTCTAAAGTAAAGACAAATAAGTCGATGGGACCTGACGGGATACATCCAAAGTTATTAAAATAACTTAGTGGTGTACTAGCAAAACCGTTAACAGATTTATTTAACCAATCATTGTTAACGGGAGTAGTTCCAGAAGATTGGAAATTAGCTAATGTTGTGCCCATTCACAAGAAAGGTAGTAGGGAGGAGGCGGGCAACTATAGACCAGTAAGTCTTACTTCAGTAGTGGGGAAAATAATGGAAACCTTGTTAAAGAATAGGATTGTTGAACATCTAAAGTCGTTTGGATTTCAAGAACAGAGACAGCATGGGTTTACTTCAGGGAGATCATGCCAAACTAATCTTATTGATTTTTTTGATTGGGTAACTAAAATAATAGATCAGGGTGGTGCAGTAGACATTGCTTACCTAGATTTCAGTAAGGCTTTTGACACTGTCGCACATAGAAGGCTTATCAATAAACTGAAATCTTTGAGTTTGGATTTCAATATTGTTGAATGGATTAGACAATGGCTGAGTGACAGGCAACAGAGGGTTGTAGTCAATGGGGTATATTCGATGCAAGGTCTTGTTACTAGTGGGGTACCCCAGGGATCTGTTCTTGGACCCATTCTCTTTAATATTTTTATTAGCGATATTGCAGAAGGTCTTGTTGGCAAAGTATGTCTTTTTGCTGATGATACAAAGATTTGCAGCAGGGTTGATATTCATGGAGGGATAAGCCAAATGGCAAATGATTTAGATAAACTAGAAAAATGGTCAGAGCAGTGGCAACTGGCATTTAATGTGGACAAGTGCAAGATTATGCACCTTGGGTGTAAAAACCCAAAAGCAGAATATAGACTATTTGGTACAGTCCTAACCTCAACATCTGAGGAAAGGGATTTAGGAGTAATAATTTCAGAGGACTTGAAGGTAGGTAGGCAATGCAATAGAGCAGCAGGAAATACTAGCAGAATGCTTGGTTGCATAGGGAGAGGTATTAGCAGTAGGAAGAGGGAAGTGCTCATGCCATTGTACAGAGCACTGGTGAGACCTCACTTGGAGTATTGTACACAGTACTGGAGACCGTATCTCCAGAAGGATATTGATACTTTGGAGAGAGTTCAGAGAAGGGCCACTAAACTGGTTCATGGGTTGAAGGATAAAACTTACCAGGAAAGGTTAAAGCATCTTAACATGTATAGCTTGGAGGAAAGACGTAACAGGGGGGATATGATAGAAACATTTAAATACATAAAGGGAATCAACACAGTAAAGGAAGAGAGTATATTTAAAAGAAGAAAAACTACCACAACTAGAGGACATAGTCTTAAATTAGAGGGGCAACGATTTAAAAGTAATATCAGGAAGTATTACTTTACTGAGAGGGTAGTGGATGTATGGAATAGCCTTCCAGCAGAAGTGGTAGAGGTAAACACAGTCAAGGATTTTAAGCATGCGTGGGATAGACACAAGGCTATCCTAGCTATAAGACCGGGAACGGGGGACTAATAAAAGTACTCAAAAAAAATAAATGGGCAGACTAGATGGACCGAATGGTTCTTATCTGCCGACACATTCTATGTTTCTATGTTTCTAAGCTAAGAAACTGGAAAATGTTTTTTCTGATTGAAGTTTAAACTACAGCATAAAAAATATAAAATAATTTGATGCAGTACGTTTATACTTATATTCCACAGGTAATCTTTGTAGCTGCATATCTGTGTGGACCAGTCTCTGGATCAATCGGTTACTGATGGTTCTGAAGGAAGTTACTAGGACTAATACACCACATTGTCTAGCTGGATTTGTGCCTGCAGGCTGGGTGGATAGTTTGGTCACATCTTCACTGTTCCTCAGTCACTGCCAGAGTATCCCTAGCTAACTGAATAGCATTAGCAAAATTACAATCCCCTCCTAGAGTCACACCCTCCAGCACCCAAACTAAGCTAGTTATTATGGAACCCTTCCACTGCTGATAACTGCTTTTTAAAGATGGGAATACCTGTGTATAAAAGTGTATTATATGGTGGTAAAGCACAACATATATCACAACACTCTGGCATATTAAAGAGAAGATGTAGCTGTCTTAAATCTTTTGTAAATTATAGAATGGTGGAAAGATTTTCTACTAGTAACTTGTGACATTATTTAACATTTTACTAATATTCAACGTAAATTTGGTTTAAATGGCACATGTTTTTTTCCTAGGGACACATAAGTTACAAATATAGTTCATTTTGGAAGGTGTAGCTTTGATCTTTAAAAACAATTATAGCAATGGGCACCAGGTTTGCCTCAAGCTATACTAATCTGTTCATGGCCCACTGGGAAGAGGCCTTTTTTATGCAGGGCATAGCTGAGGTGCGAACCTGGTGACATGTGAGAGGTCTAGAGATGATATTCTCTTTATTTGGCACAAAATAATCTTTGTATGCATTTTTGGTTTATTTAAATGATTTTACCTTGAGCATAAAGTTGACAGGCACCTATAGGGCCACTATCATTTTTTTTAGATCTGGCAACATATATCTTAAAGACTAGAGCATTCTTAAAACAGATGAATGTAAACAGTTATATTCCTTTTGACAGTGGACACCCTCTCCTAAATAATGCATCTAAACATCTATTTTGTAGGACAAATCACGGTTGCAGTAAACATCTGAACAAATGTTGAAACCGAAAAATTACTTCCAAGACAAAAGCTACCCAGAGGATTTACTAAATACATCCTTAAAGTAATTCAGGGAAGTAGATAGAAAATATTTCAAGAATAAAAATAAAACACAAAGACATAAAAAAGAAAGGATAGCTTTGGTAACTAAATTTTTCCATTACACATGGAGGTGTAATGGACTCTTATGGGACACTACACACTTGATTTTCAATCTTACTGAGGCTATCTATCTCCTCTATGTGAACCTGAGCTGTATGAGAAGAGGCCAGTTATTTCTATCTACTGTTAAGGTGTCAGTTTTGAAAGTGCACTATCCTAAAGAATCACCATTAGATTTATCATTAACTCACAGGTTATTTTCATTAAATTTTATCATTAAAACGGACTAGTTTGTATGTGATGTGTGTATTGAGTTAATTAACCCTAAGATGTCTGGTGAGCCCTGATCTAGAAGAATATATATATATATATATATATATATATATATATATATATATAAATATATATATATATATATATATATGTATATATATATATATATATATATATATATATATATATATATATATATATATATATATACACATTTTTCTACAATTTACAAAATAAATATTGTTTATAATTAGAACTTGGGTTCATTCCTTATTAATTTGGCCCTATCCATGGACATGCCTTTAGCCACTACCCATAAAAACAAAAGTGTCCCTCTTTGGCTGTTTCAAATATTGTGAGGTACAGAATACAGAATTAAGACACTCAAAGCATTGCTCAGAGGAAGCAAGGGTTAAATACCATTGTCCCCTTCCTCCAAGTAAACCTGATGTGTATATTTATAGATAAACATGAGTTTACTTTAAGCTTCAGAGCTGAGACAGAGCCAGTATAGAGGCTGGCTCATGCTGATAGTGTCAGTGCACGTACAGTCAATCTGAGTGGGTGCTCACCCCGCTCAGTTTGTTGGGTCCAGTATTCTCTCTCTGCTAGTGCTGAGAGAGACCCGTTTTTAAAGGGGATCACCATAAGGTCCCCTCTGTTGATACCCTTTGAAAATGAGGGTCTCTCTCTTCTAAGGCGGGGAAATAAAATCACTGACCTAACCAGCATCTGCAGGTCAGTAAATAAGCTGGCATGTACTCTAAAAAGTTTATCCTCATACAAGGGACACTGCCAATTTTACGTGTGAATCTTTGATAAAAGCCCGAGTTAAAAAAAAGTATAGTTGTCATTTAAGGACACAGCAATCACAAATGTACATTAAAATAATATATTTTGCTATTCCTCAATGTTTCTCACAAAAGTTTGGGTTTGGCAGAGATATGTCTTGAAATTGTAGCTCCATTTTCCACTTCCTATATATCATTTCAAATTCCAAGTGCAATTGCCTGACATCTTAACATCATAATAGGCTGTTTTTATCTTCATGTAAATTTGGCATTTTAATTACTGGGGTATTTTATTCATATCCTTTTAAATAATTATTATTCTTTTTTTTATATTAGATATTTATTTATATTAAATTTTCAATCTTTTCAAAAGGAAATATTTTGTACAGACTGTTACAACTTTTCTTTTCATATGTGAAAATAGTTTGTTGATTATGTTCTGAGATTTTGTTTTTTATTTCATGTCAAGACTAAGCCTGCAGACGTGACTTTTTACACAATGAACAAAGAAAGTACGCATCTATTCTAGTGTGAGGGAATCTTCATTATGCCAAGATGCTTTGAGATCATGCTTTTTCTCTATCTGCCCATCTTCAGTAATTGTAAGCATTATCATTTTCAGTGCACTTCACCTCAATCCAACAAGAAACTTACAGCAAAAGAAAATAAGTGTTTGCTTAAAAGGCTTCTCCTTTTTTGCAATACATCTTATTCAACTGTATAAAGTATATTGAAATAGATTGTTATATTTTTAATTTTCAACCCAAGCTGTACAGTGCCTGTAATGGTTTGCCGAGATAAAAAAAAAAAAAAAATCTTATATTTTTACTCACGGTATAGAACGGAAGATGTAGAGGTAGATCCTTCAGTGCTGGTGGCTACCTAGTCATACTACTCAGAGATGAGAGGGAGGAACCTGGTAGTCTGGAGATGGTTTCTTCAAATACAGTCCTCAAAGAGGGTCATAACTGCCCAGGTTTTTTAGGATTTTGCCCCTTCAGCTCAGATATTTCAAATCAGTCAGTTTTTTAAAGTATGTTTGTAGATACAGTTAAAACTGTCATTGTTGGTGGCCTGACTGAATTTTTGGAACATTCTTTATAATGGGGGAGCAAATGACCAGCAGTTTTCTGAATATGTTTTGCTTCTCTAGAACACAAATTAGTCAGAAGAAAGCTCTTATCATCTGCCCCATGTCTCAAGGAACATTCTTCAATCTTTACAAAGTGTCTTAAAACTAAACTTTTAAAAGACATATGGCTCTCTGTTCTAAAAACACCCACAGGTCTCAAATATGTAGATTATGTAGGTCCTTACACAACTTCCATCATTGTCTTGTTTTCTGTTTGTGTCTCCTGTACCCCATAGCCTTTGGATTGGAAGCAGATCAGCAGGGCTCTCCCATTTTGGCCCAATTTACCATAGCTTTGTATACTTTCACATAGTCAAATTTGTTTATGCCTTTAAATTACAAACAAATGTTAATGTACTGTAACCAATATCCCTTTGTTTCCTAAAAAAAAAGAAAATGTAGAGTTAAGCATCTGGGAAGGCTAAAAAAAATAAGGCTCTTTGTCCTTTGCTTTTCCTATCATCACTATAAAATAACATACTATCCTATTGTAACAACTTTTCACCCCAAAGCCTGCTATGTCCTATTAATATAAAAGTGTCTTGTCTATCACCTTGAGATTTTTTATCTAAAAAAATACACATTATTATTATTTATTATGTTTACAGCTACAGTTCCAGAAACCACAGTTGTTCTCAATTCATTAAACAACAGAAGGAATCCAGTATGGAATTTATGTGGTACTGTAGTTATATAAGCTGAAGGTAAACATCATACCTATATTATTTAGGAACAACATCAGCATTATAATGCAGTACCAGTAAACCTTTCACTACTGATATCTAAAAGGAATAATCCTCTGACTGACACATTTGCATTTTTAGCAGTTTACATTTCAACAGCAGATAGGTAACAGGTTCCTGGGCACAATATGGATACTTTTTAACCCATTCCCATCCAGAGACTTCTAATAGGTGCCTTCGCTCAGAGATAAGATTCTATAAATATTAAAACAATGCCAGGATTTGACATTTTATGTACATAACACTGATATAGAACATGTGTCATCCATTGAGAATCCGAGTGATATCTAAAGGGAGGTGATTATAAATATAATTGTGTATATAACACCATGTGATGAGTCTAGAATATTTCCTCCAGTCAATGTTAATAGCAGTGACCTTTGGTAATCAGATATAATATATTACCCTATGGTGTATTTCATTCTGAAGTGTGGAGAATGAACTGCCTTTTTATATTTTGTTTATTTAGCCAAAACACAATATGGTATAATAAAACTGCCACCAATCCTCGAAAATTGTATACTGTGCTTCACCTTCTGTACATGCAAATTAGATGGGGCCTGTTATTGCACTAACCGCATCTGCTGTGAACTGTAAAGACACTGCAACAGCTGCTATTAATAAAAATGATACATATATTTCAGAAGATGTCTCAGCACAGTGTCGGCCTAATTACCATTAGAGAGTGAAATCTGATAAATTAGTTGCCTCGCTGCTGTGCATTGGCTTAGGATTCATATATTATTAGATTGTATCAAAATACATCACTTTCCAGCACAGTGTGTATTGTGAATTGAAAGCTTGAGCTAAAATCTATCTTGCCTAATAGTTTTCATTGTAAAGACATTAGTAATTAATATGCTATTTGGAGAAGCAAACATTAAGATAAAAAATAATTGCTCATATCTGTAAAGTGATTGCACAAAACCAATTGTATTCTGTTTCTTTAAGAATATTAGTGCAAATAGTACTTTGAGGTAGGATCATAAAGGGTCACTGACTGGACAACCTAGAATAAGATGACCTAGTACACCCTAGATTAATATGTTTTGTAAGCTTTTCTTGAAAGACATTTAAGCATGTATTTTTGTTTAATTTCCCTGATTAGTGAAGCTACAATACCTGCAGGTTTATCAAGCTAGTAAATTCTGTTCATGACATTTATGGATTATATAGAGATACTGGAAGCTATTTTATATAACATTTATTTTGGTTTTATAGAAGCACAGGATATATTTTATTGTAATTTAACGTTACCCCGAGCACTTTGCTCATATTGATTCACTGTACACAATGAGTACTATTTATCTTGCAAAGCACAAAGACAACGACCCATTTTTTCGTGTATGAATTAATATATGTAAATGAAGAATAAGTCCATGTGCTAGAGACTATTTCATATACATTAGTACTGTCATCTTTTATAATGCCACATGGAGACACCAAGTCTTTCTGCCATTCCATTGTATTGCTCAGCCAAAATCATGGAAGATCAGAAGACTGTAGAATACTGTTTGAGAGACTGTACTATTAATAGTTATAAAACTGCGATGCTACTAACTCTGTACTGAATGTGATGGGTATAGTGGCAGTCCTCAGCTAACCTTGACACTGTAATGTACCACCATTTGTGACTGTCTAAATAGAAGCTGTTAGCAACTGTATCACCATCTGCATCAGGCATACAATATGCTAATAGTAATTTTCTCTGCTGTTGCCTATGCTACCACTCATTTGGTTCAGTGCGTGAAATGTGAAAATAAAGAAATAAAAAACACAGGACTGTAATATGTAATGTGATGAAAATTGGATATTTTTATACACTGACTAGGATATACTAATCATGCCAAAAGAACAAGATGGGCCTTCAGTCTTCATTAAATATCTGCAAAGAACGATAAAGTGCACACTTGGCCACAAGGTAATGCCACTTACAGGAAATAATGTATAAAATCACCAAAAACGTGAGTGGACCAAGTCCCAATCCTCAAAGATACACCAGTTCCCAGCACTGTAGGAACTAAAAAGTAGCCCCTTAACACTCATATTGTATAGGTCAAAGGTGCTTTCCTGCTCCAAAATTATCTGGTAATCTGATGCCAGCTGATAATAACTGTAACATCATCTGTAGCTGGTGACCCATTTGTTGATAGGTTCAGGTCCATCTGAGGCTCACAGACTATTCTGATATGTGCTATCTTCCACAGCTGTGTGTCACTTGCAGACAAAATAATAATTGTAACCAGTGAAACACCATGTGATGCATGCTCATTACATGCTAATTGTAACTGTATTAAACCACTGTTTGGGGCTAGCAGCTAATAAAAATACAGTATATGTGACTATATGCTGATTAGTGCTCAATCACTGGCTAGGGCTGGCTAGCAAAATGCTTCTGTTTTAAAAAGATGTAAGACCCTTGCTTTCTCTTTTAGATACTGAAGTGGTGCGGACTGGTAGACCTGGTTGCTTATGCAGCATGGTAGTCCACAACAGTTGGAGTGTCATACATTGTTAATTAATAAAGTCCTCCCTTCTTCAATCTAGATAACAAAGCTTAACAAGTTAATCTATTTATATTTGTCTCTTTTGATTTTTCTGCCTATGCAGTGTATACGTGCACTAATCACTAAATGCAAGATTGTGCTGGTGTAAAAAAAACTTGAAGGGCTGCTTTTTTTCTGTTATTATCTGTCCTTTTCTGTTTTATTTCCGACCTCAGTCAAATCCATAATGACAGGAGGTGACTATTGAGTGCATAGAGTTCTAAGCACAAGGCTCTCTCTGTTAGAGCAAAGAAGTACATTTTTATTCATAAAAGTGTTAGTATAATTTCCCTTTAATAGTAGGTGTAACTTGTTGGTATATCTCCATTGTCCAAATAAATCCAATTCATTAAATTTGTTCCAGCATTCCATTCCACATATCTTTACAAGTAGCATTGACATTTCTCAACCCATGTCTTATATGTTACTTTGTATGTGGCTTGAGGAAGGTCATTTGATGAAAAATTTCCATATATACTGTAGGTAGCAGACCACTAGAGTATACAACATTTATTTGATTCATGGATTAGGTAAATCTGAAAAATCAAAGTCTAGCATATTTATTCTATAAATATGGCAGGTCTCATCTGTACGACCACCGACATGTGCTTCTAGGTGGGACCAGTCTGATATGCTAATGGAGAGGTTTGCTCTGTAATGGTGCAAGCGGGCAAAACATGATGATTCACTTTATTGGAATAACTTAGAAGAAGTAAGAAGTAAGTTATTTTGAAGTTCTAGTAGATAATAATCAAATCTACTTTAGACTAGGAATCTCACTTTAGACTACTTTACCCTGAGAATCAGCCCATTGATTCTGAGACACTAAAAATGTAATTAAAAGTCTAACGCTTTGATCACAATCCTCAAATTCACTAAGAATTGCAAATAGAAGCTATAGGTAATACATTTATATTATTTTTAAATTGACTTCTTCAAAGTAACCTTAATTGAGGAAGGGAATTGGGGTATTGCAAGAGTCAACAGGCATTTTACCCTACTGAATTTTTCTAGATTTTAAATCAGGACTAAGTAACTGATCCACTTCAGTTTCAGAGTCCACCAAAAACTGTGGGGCAGTCAGGGTCGGCGGTTCCTA
Organism: Pelodytes ibericus; assembly: GCA_036172795.1. Lineage (NCBI taxonomy): Eukaryota > Metazoa > Chordata > Amphibia > Anura > Pelodytidae > Pelodytes > Pelodytes ibericus. Next base: position 155,117,028 of record CM069858.1, read on the forward strand.
TAGGCAAACTAGGCGTTTGCCTTGGGCGCCAGCATTGTGGGGAGCCTACATGTATCCCGGCGGCAGGCAGCTATGAGATTTTTTTTTCTCTCCCCATTGCGCGTGCAAAGCTGGCTACTCACGGGGGGGGGGGGGGGGGGGGGCGGACTGGTGCCGGATTGTGCGGAGGTGCCATTTATAGGTGGCAGCATATTTTATTTCTTGTAATGCATGTGTGTATTTCTATGGAAAGGTTCTGACTTTTATAACAAAGGAAGAAGTTCATAGTACAAGCAGATCCTTTAATGTTTGAGCTCTACTTCTGATGAAACAGGATGTTAAATCAATGATGATAAAAGCTAATACAGTAACAGAAAGGTCATATCATCGAGAAGTGAGCTTTTAAAGCAGAAATGAAATGAGTAGAACAGTTTTACATAATACTTACAAATGTAAATAAAAATGCAAATTCAAAAAATATAGACATGCAAAGTTTTATATAGTGTAGATAAAAGGGGTGAAAGTAAATTCACTCAATAGATGAGACTCCATTCATAATAATCAGTGTCCTGAAATGTTTTCCTTCTAAATGGCACTATAAATTACAACTATATTCTTAAAATCTCCTGTTATGTTGACTATCAAGATAAGTAATGAAGGCCTACGTATTGGGAAAAATTTTACCACTTTTCCTAATGTATTATATAGAACTACTCTATTTGCTGGGTAGATTATAACTAGTGCTATTATACTTTATACATATAAAATGTTATTACCTACTGCAGTGCTGTACAAAACAAAAAATCAAATAATACAGGAAACGCATGCATACACATTGTGAAAGACAATTTGCTAGCACAAGTACAGAAATCTTTTTATAAAGGCATAGCATTTTTTGCCTTTCCCCAATGTCTTGGCATCATACAAACTCAAAAACTCATATTGGCATCCCATGCAGCTCAAATACTTAGCACTATGGCATGGCAACATCAGTGTTTGGGTGCATGTAGATGTGTGCCTAGCGTGGCACAACCACCAGACATCTTGCAGGAGGTGGCATTTTTATTCAGTTAAGTACAGTGGATTTAAAAAGTCTACACACCTCTGTTAAAATGTCAGGTTTCTGTGCTGTAAAAAAATGAGACAAAGATAAATCATTTCAGAACTTTTTCCACCTATAATGTGACCTATAAACTGTACAACTCAATTGAAAAACATACTGTAATCTTTATGGTAGAGGGAAGAAAAAATATAAAAATAAAATAATGTGGTTGCATAAGTGTGCACACCCTTAAACGAATACTTTGTTGAAGCACCTTTTGATTTTATTACAGCACCTCGTCTTTTTGGGTATGAGTCTATCAGCATGGCACATTTTGACTTGTGAAGATTTGCCCACTCTTCTTTGCAAAAACACTCCAAATCTGTCAGATTGCGAGGGCATCTCCTGTGCACAGCCCTCTTCAGATCACCCCACAGATTTTCAATCGGATTCAGGTCTGGGCTCTGGCTGGGCCATTCCAAAACTTTAATCATCTTCTGGTGAAGCCATTCCTTTGTTGATTTTGATGTATGCTTTGGGTAGTTGTCATGCTGAAAGATGAAGTTCCTCTTCATGTTCAGCTTTCTAGCAGAAGCCTGAAGGTTTTGTGCCAATATTGACAGGTATGTGGAACTGTTCATAATTCCCTCTATCTGAACTAAGGCCCCAGTTCCAGCTGAAGAAAAACAGCCCCAAAGCATGATGCTGCCACCACCATGCTTCACTGTGGGTATGGTGTTCTTTTGGTGATGTGCAGTGTTGTTTTTGCGCCAAACATATCTTTTGGAATTATGGCCAAAAAGTTCAACCTTGGTTTCATCAGACCATAACACCTTTTCCCACATGCTTTTGGGAGACTTCAGATGTGTTTTTGCAAAATGTAGCCGGGCTTGGATGTTTTTCTTCGTAAGAAAAGTCTTTCGTCTTGCCACTCTACCCCATAGCCCAGACATTTGATGAATACGGGAAATTGTTGTCACATGTACCACACAGCCAGTACTTGCCCGATATTCCTGCAGCTCCTTTAATGTTGCTGTAGGCCTCTTGGTACCCTCCCAGACCAGTCTTCTTCTCGTCTTTTCATCAATTTTGGAGGGAGCTCCAGTTCTTGGTAATGTCACTGTTGTGCCATATTTTCTCCACTTACTGATGACTGTCTTCACTGTGTTCCATGGTATGTCTAATGCCTTGGAAATTCTTTTGTACCCTTCTCCTGACTGATACCTTTTAACAATGAGATCCCTCTGATGCTTTGGAAGTTCTCTGTGGACCATGACTTTTGCTGTGACATGCGACTAAGAAATTTTCAGGAAAGACCAACTAGAGCAGCTGAACTTTATTTGGTGTTAATCAGAGGCACTTTAAATGATGGCAGGTGTATGCTGACTCCTATTTAACATGATTTGGAATGTGATTGCTTAATTCTGAACACAGCTACATCGCCAGTTATAAGAGGGTGTGCACACTTATGCAACCACATTATTTTATTTTTATATTTTTTCTTCCCTCTATTTAAAAGATTTCAGTTTGTTTTTCAATTGAGTTGTACAGTTTATAGGTCACATTAAAGGTTGAAAAAGTTCTGAAATGATTTATCTTTGTCTCATTTTTTTACAACACAGAAACCTGACATTTTAACAGGGGTGTGTAGACTTTTTATATCCACTGTATGCCTCTAGATCTACATGTTTGCTGCTGATTTTGCAAGCAAAGGCACAGAATAAGTGTATATCCCTATCTGAATCTGAATCCAAAACTTTGGATCCATTCCTAAAATATGCATAATGTACAGGCATCTGTTACACAAAGTACACAATGCTGAAGTATTTTTTCTCTAAACAACTCAAATACCAACTCAAAACAGGTCCTGGCACATGTTTGCTATTGAAGCTCCACTATGCCACCATGTCATCCATCAAATGGAATGAACAAACAACACAACATAAAATGCAGTTAGCAATGTTCTGAGATCTCAAGAAGAAGTTAACAGACTTGGGTAAAGTTAATTGGCAGACAGTACAGTCTGTACTGATCTTGAAAACCTTAGCAGAATGAACACTATACGCCTGATCAGAGTTCCTGAAATGGTAAAAGGGTCAGCTCTTCATCAACCGGTGTCTGAGTGGCTACCCTAGGCACTTAATCTCAGTGTTCTGACTAACTCTATAACAATATAGCATGTCCATAGATTGGCTCAGATTTAAAAACGCTGCCAGCAAGATCAAGACCAGTACTTTTCCCTGTGTCGATAAAGCTACTTGAAGCTTGCCAAAAATCCTCTTCACTATGCTCCCAAAAATACTATTAATGTTATATGTCTTTTGCCCTATGTTAACTTAAAAACGTTACCAGTTCTCCCCAATGTAGAAAACTTGTAACACAGGCAAAATTTAATCTTTCGGGGGGGGGGGGGGGGGGGGCTGACCAAAAAGCACGTGTTTGTGTTTTCAGTATTGCTCCATGCCTCAACATTGAGGCATTGCAACAGTACCATTAGAGCATAGCGGTAATTAATCACTTCCTATGTTTGTGTCACCCCAGGACAGACCTGGGCCATCTTTTTTCATTAATGGAGTTTATTCCTGGATGGCCCTGGTCCATCTTATGTCACAAAGGGATTAAACTACATCATGTGCTCAATCAATCCAGTCTCATGGCTGAATGCAATAACCCCTTTTGGTTTTGACAATAGAAAATGACAAATAATAGAAAACAGCTTAAAACAGTTAAAATGTTAAACACTCTCACATGGTAAATATGTGGTATTTGGATATTTCAGCCAGGTAAGGCTGGTTTAAAGACCACACCTCTCATAAAATTTCTATCCTACACACAAACAATAAAAAATGATCTCCATTTACCTTCATTCAACATTCAGTCTCCATTCTCCTCAGCACTGTATTCAGCTCGAAGCAGACAAGGCAAGTGCCTAAGGCAGCAACAACAAAAGAAAACAGCTTGCGGTGGAAACCCTGCCAGGGTAGATCATATGATCTTGCCTTACCAGCCTCACTGTGGCGACCAGGCAAAATGGTGTCTGTGTGTTGTCCAGGCGCACAGACATGCTTCCATGCTGCTTGTGCTCACCATGCTCATGTGGGCAGTGCAAGATGCAGCATGGTAGGATGTTTGTGCAGCTGGGCAGCACACAGACACCATGCTGCCGACCACTAGACCCCAGGGAGCTGTGAGTGCTGGCTGGGGTAAGTCCTGGGTCTGCAATGCGGGTGATTAAGCATGTCTTGTGTCTGAATTGTGGGTGATGGGGCATGTTCTGGGGTGATGGGGAAAGTTTTTGGTCTCCAATGTGGGTGATGGAGCATGTCCTGGGGTGCATGGGTAAGTCTGAGGTGTGTAATGTGTGTGGTGGGGCATGTCCTGGGTGTGCAATGTGGGTGATGGGGCATGTCCTGTAGTAAGTCCTGGACATGCAGAGTTGGTGGTGAAGCATGTCCTTGGTGTGCAGTGTGGGTGATGCAGCAATTCTTGGGGTGCTGGGGCATGTCCTAGTTCTGGGGCAATGTGAGTGGAGGGGGATTCCCAAATTTAATCATACCTATGGCAGCACAAATCCCAAATACACCACTGTTTACTGTGGCCAGCCTAAGGCACACCTTTGCATAGATCATGCTGTCTAATCAGCATCTTGATATGCCACACCTGTGAGGTGGATGGATTATCTCAGCAAAGGAGAAGTGCTCACTAACACAGATTTAGACAGATTTGTGAACTATATTTGAGAGAACTAGGCCTTTTGTGTACATAGAAAAAGTCTTAGAGTCTTTGAGTTCAGCTCATGAAAAATGGGGGCAAAAACAAAAGGGTTGCGTTTATAATTTTGTTCAGTGTATATACTTAGATAATTACAATAGGGTGAGAGTAAGATAGATTTACAGTTTCTAATTTAATTATTTTACCCTTTATCTCTCTATTTCTTATCTTTTCCTTGTCTGTAGATTCACCTAATTTAACAAGACAAAAAGAGTATACAACATAAAAATTAACATTCAACATTCATGGGTCTGTCCTGGTGGGGGAGGATAAATATAATCAAATCCTTTATATTGCCAAGATGGTCATACCTCTTTCGAATGATACCACTTAAGATACGTAAACCCTGGCTAACGATGATCCAATTAGCCATGAATCAGTTTATTTGGCAGGGGAAACGCCCCAGAATTAATACATCCTCCCTCTCACTTAAGACAGCACAAGGTGGACTGGGGGTACCAAGCATAGAGGAGTACCATCAAGCTAGCATGAGATCCCAAGCCCTGGTAACACAGAAAGCCAGTTCTCAGGGAGAAGGCTGGTATAGAATCGAGCAAGATCTTATAAGGATGAAAGATTTAGGGGCAATGTTTTGGTACATCAAAAAAGAGGATCAAACCAGGGATAGAAGAGGAGATGCTAGTTTGGTTCTGGGGGAAGTACTCTCAGTATGGCAAAAGTTCAGGAAAAAATCCAGCTAGAGAATAGAATACTGACAAGTTGTCCAATAACACATATTTGCCACAATATAGTAGATCTAAATCTAACAAATTGGGACAAACAGGGGGTAAAATCTATAGATGATTTATATGGCGGTGAAGGCTTAAAAACCTTCCCTCAGCTGACTGAAGAGTTGAGAATATCAAACAGAGAGATTTTTAACTATCTAAGATTAAGGGGATACTTACTGAAACACGCCTATAAAGCCCAAACGAAGGCAGAATTAAAATTGGATCAAATAATACTACAGAAAGATTTTAAATATCTCCTCTCGAATATAGTTGAAATCATGAGAGAGATTAAGCAACAAAATAGTCCTACAGCCATTCTCCAATGGCAGAAAGATCTTTCTATACAGATCCCTAGAGAAGATTGGAATATATCTCTCCAGAGGGTTAACAAAGCCGTACATTGCTTGACTGTGGCAGAAAGCCACTTTAAGGTTCTAAATCAATGGTACCTGGACCCGAGTCGTCTAGCTAAAATGTACCCAGATAAAGGAGACAAATGTTGGAGGTGTGGGCATCCAGGAGGAAATTATATCCATTTTTGGTGGCAATGTGCCCCAATTAAATTATACTGGGAGATGGTGCTTAAGAAAATTAATATAATTTGTAAGATGAATATGGTATACAGTGTAGAATCAATGTTATTACATTTGGACGAACATAACTGGCCAAGGGAATACATAAACTTGATTGCCCACCTCCTGGTTGCAGCCAAACTGGCAGTAGCCAGGAATTTTCAATCTACTCTGACTCCTACTTGGCCGGAGGTCAAGAACCAGGTTACCTTCCAGCTAAGAATGGAGAAGGAAATCCATTTACAATTGGAACAGCGAAAAAAACCACAATGAAGATTTTGATGCTATGATAGAAACAGTGTCACCCTCATAAAGGGGCAACCTGCACATTTAGGGAGTATTAAACGGAAAACAATAGTGATTTGGCGAAGCCAACCATTCCCCCCCCCCCCGTGCCCCTCCGGGGCAGACCAACAGGGGACCACCCCACGCTCCTCGAGACACAATGGCCTTTTAATATTAATCTTATAACTAAATACATATGTCCATCTATACACCTGTACTTCTTTAAAATCCTTGGTATGTATGCTCGGACATTAGTGTGACATGAGGAGAGAGGAAATGGGTAATATAATGGCATTCATATATGTGTTCTCTCTTCCTCTTTTCTTTTTCGCTTTTTTCTTTTTGTTTTTTCTTTCTTTTCACTGTGCATTCATGAGAAAGGAAGAAGGGCTATTTATCTACGGTTATGGTATTCTGTATTTTTGTGGGAAGTAATCAATATGAATTTATGGACAATGTGTTTGGTTTATGTATACTGAATTATTGATACATATTTATTGTATTTTGTAATCTTCTAATAAAACTTTAAAAAAAAACCATTCATTTCTGTCATGGGACTTCCTATGTAAGTAATAATCAGGTTTTATTACTTTCCTTGTTGTTGTTTAACAACATATTCTGTGCCACATAAAGTTAAATTCCATTATCTAAATAACCGGGATGTTCCCTCTTGTTAGTGTATCTATCCACGTATTCCACATCTCATACTTCCTTTTATTTATTATATATGGTGCTGCTATTCCTCTCTCTCGCAGAGATATAAAACTTGTTCTTTTATCTTGATCAGGGGAATTTCCAGGCTCTTGCGATCAACAATTTCGTTGATGTTACTATTTGGATAGCTAGTGCTCTATGCATTACAGATAGCTTCTCTAAGGTAAAATGTAGTAAAGCGACCTGTGGGTTAAAGGCCAATTTAATTCTTGTGTAGCCTTCTATTCATTTAAAGGCCTCTCGCCATAGGTTCTCTATTATTGGGCAATGCCACTATATATGGAGAAAATCTCCTAAAGCTAAGCATCATCTCCAGCACTCATCAGTCGTTGTGGCGTCCATCTTAGCCAACATGGTCAGGACTAAGTACCACCTTTTCAAGATTTTAAAATGTAGTTCCCTCATATTTAAGCAGTATGTCATCTTATTCATTTGGTTAAGAGGTCAGCCATTCTGTTTGTGTGATGGTACATGACAGGTCTCTTTCCCATTTTTGCATTGATTGGGGATTTTGTGTCAGGTCATCAACCGCCCGTATTCCACATTTTTTCCAATTGTATGAATTAATATCTTCTATGTTTAAGCTCAGTGTTATGAGGGGGGCAGCAACAAGTACCCCTTTACTCATTTGTGTGAATTTCATAAATTTCTTCCAAAAGAGCAGAATGTTATTGAGGACAAATTACTTTGCCAAAGGGACTTTCCCTTTCTCCCCGTTTGCTCGTTGCCCAAAAAGAAAGAGCTAGTTCTTCCACCCCCACAATCTCTAATTCAGTGCCATACCAACATACTAGCTTCTTGATGTAGTACAATGTTAGGCACTACTAGACCTACTTTCTTAATTTTTTAAAACATTGTGGACATGTTAATTCTTGGTCTTTTCCCCTTCCATATGTAATTATTAAATGCTGTTTGTATCATTTGTATCATTTTAATCCACGTGGGGGAGAGCTGAATGGGTAACATACGGAACCGGTAAAGTCACTCAGGAAAAATATATATCTTTATGACGTTTATATGTCTGAGCCAAGATATCTCTTTGTTCTTCCAGTCCCTCAAGGTTTTATTCATTGACATCAAAAGTGAGAGAATGTTGGCTTCCATAATGTTTTTAGGTCCTGCTGTGATTTTAACTCCTAAATATGTTATCTCCTCTATAGACCAAGAGAAGGGGAACCTCTTCTTCAGAACCAAAAGATCGTCTGGTTTAATGTTTAGCAGCATCCCTATGGACTTTTCCATATTTAATTTGTACTTCGAAACTGAGCTATATTCCTTTAGTTCATGCATTAATTTTTTTAGTGCCTTAGTGGGGTTGGACAGAGTAATTAAAACATCATCTGCGTAGAGATTTAATTTATTATCTGATACCAATGCGAGGCGAATCCCATTCCTTTTACTCTGGCTACTGGTGAGGTATGCAACTGCACAATTGCCGTAAATATGTTTCCAGAGAGTCCAATGCCGAACGTGTTTTCTATAAGAAGGGCCACCCAATCGAAAGCTTTTTCCCCATCTAGAGCTATAATCAGAAATGGGTATTTCGTCATATTAACTCTGTCCAAAATATCTATTATTCTCCTTATGTTGTTAATAGGGGACATTCCTGAAATGAATCCTACCTGATGGAATGAAATCAAGGAGGGTAAGATGTTTTTTTAATCTGGCGAACTGGATTGCCACGTAGATCTTAATATCAGAATTCAACACCGAAATTGGATACTAGATATTAATAACAGATCTTTTCCCGGCTTCAAGATTAGCACTATTTCGGCTTTGGCCATCTCTTTGGGGTTAGTCGCATTATTCATGAAATCATTAACCCTTTCGCGACTCCGTTCCCAACAAAGGACAATCGCGAAAACCGCTTTAATGGTGCTGATCTATTGCCTCGATGTCGAGGCAATAGACAGCACCGAACTTTCCTCTCTGGTGCACCCACGATCGCCCCACGCAGCATGCTCCGTCAATATTGCTATGCCCTCTTGTGGTCACTCTTAAATTTAGTTTATGCGGTTAAATTTAGTGTTAGGGTTAAATTTAGGGTTTGGGTTGTGGTCAAAAGGTCAATATAGGAAAAAAACAAAAAAAAATATTTTTGGTTTTTGCCCCATAACTCGCAAAAAAATACCAAAAAATATGGAAACGTGCATAATTCTGAACTCGGGACAACATTTAGAAAGTAAATTATAAAATATGATGAACATAATGGTATCTAATGAAAGCCCTTCTTATGTCAATAAAAACAACATATAATTTGTGTGGGTACAGTATGTGAGAAAGAAGAAAATTACAGCTAAACACAAACACCCCAGAAATGTCAAAACAGCCATTGTCACCAAGGGAAAGTCAAGGTAAAAATGTCAGCCGATATTAGTGTGTTGCAGTCGGTTGCCTACTCTAGGTCTCTCAAATTTCTTTATACCTAATTCTGTACTACACTATTTTGCGCAATCAACCACTCCCCAATATCTGACTGATCCTATTATCATTGTCCAGTGTCTATGGGTTGTAGCGATTATTAATGTATGTGGACCTTTATTGTCTAACTCTGATACTGTTTTACTTATCATGTATTTTCCCTTTCTATGGGTAATAGAAAGAATTTAAGAAAGACAATCACTTTTTAAATATAAAAATAACAAGCTAAATTTGTATCCTCATCACTGGAAGTGTTTGATCATCAGTTTGACAAAAGATGCAGGAGCAGTAAAAAATAAGCAATTTCCACAAATTTCTAGATAACATTCCACAGGTCTTCTCAAGCTGAAGAAAACAAAATGAATTTTACAAGTTCTATCTTATCCGAGTTCACCTGAAGACGACGCAGCTGTGGAACTCTTATGTGTAGCTAATGAAGCATAGTGCGGGATACTGCCAAGACACTGCCATTATGTTCATGGTGTGATATATTCCTGAATAGCAACTGTTTAATGGATGAGAAAGGGGTTTCACCTGCTTGATTTTCATTCCAGGAAGTAGGCATCTAATTTATGTTCAAATCTGAAAATGCCATTCAATCAAGATACGTTGCTTGGATTAATAACACCGTATGAATATAGTTACAAGTGTAACCTCTTCTCCCTCTCTCCCTTTCTGATACGTATTAATACAAAGTGGCATTTACACTATTATTTATGTTTTAGTTATGTGAAATACTTTGAAAGTTAGGGGATCTGTCCTTATAATGGCGCTGTTATATGTTAATCGTGGTTTGGAATAATGTCTTAAATATGTAGCAATTAATGAAATAATATTTTGTTACTATTATTCAATGTTATTATTCAATTATTCTTTTTGAAAATGATTCCAATGATTAAGCTATGGGCAAATGGATGGACTAGATGCTCATAAATCAATTTATTTAGCACTGTAAGAATCAGAGACAAAAGAATAAATTATTTTGATTATAACACCTGGAAAACTAGCATTATTCTTATTTGTAGTTCTAATGATTATTTAGGGCCTATAGCCACAGATTCGACCTGCTACCCGGTTCCCCAATGTCAGTTCAGTTCAGCTGGGCACGAAAAACAAATTTACATACATGTTAGAGAGGCCTCTTCCTCTGTTCTGAATGATGGATTATATTTTGTTGCAACTGCCCCTGCTGCAACCTACATTGGTACACTAGCATTGACGCCAGGGATAGGCAAAGTATCCATAGAAGGATCCATAGATAATTACATTGCATGTAGACAATGAATAATGTTGTGCCTTCCTCTGACTCTGTAAGAATGTGATGAATTGTCTAATACACAAATTAATATTCAGTGAATATATGCAATTATCTAAAAGTTAATATTCTGATAATAAGGAGAGAATACCCTAATAAAAGGTAAGCCTTAAAGCAATAAAGATTATAATGTTAAATATTAAAGAATTTAGGGATTTACAATGTTTGCAAAATGTTTAAAAAATACTCCATGCTTTGTTGTTGTTGAAAATCTTGAATTCAGAGCACGATAAGTATGTCAAGTAGACATAACCAAATTGGGCAGGACTCTCTCCTCTTTTGTTAATGCACATCTAACTATAACCCTTACTTTTTATATCTGTAGTTTACCCCATTTTACAGCCCTATGGAATAAGCAATGTTTTACAATATTCAAAATAATATAACACAATGTTGACCAGATATGGAGTATCCATTGCTTTACAGCATTTTATTGTCATTGTTTCTGTCCATTTTGGTAAGTGTGCAAAAATGATGGAGTCATTACAATATGGCTTGATGTAAAATACATTGAACACTGTTCTGTGCAGTGGTTGAGTGCTAGAGGTTTTTATATTTCTTAATCCAGTAATTAAAATACAATGTTAATACCTGTACTGTGCAGCATCACAATATGCAACTATGGACCAACCTGTAATCTTAAGTTTAAAGACCTTTTATATTAGTATTGGCTATTGAATATGTTGGTTACTTATTAGCTTATATACCATACATATTTATAAATGTAAGAGCTGATAGCTAAAGGCTTCAAGATATGGATTTTCAATGGTTTTAATAAAGTATATGCCAGATAAACTTGCCAACATTCTAGTAAACTAGAGGGTTACTCCGATCACCAAAGTGATCTGATAGGGTCCAAAACTCAGAGCTCCAATTTTCTCAAGAATATCTGAGCTACCTGAGTCAATCCTATAGAATTACTTTCCGTGGGTATTATCTGACAGTCACAGCAACATTTAAAAAAAATCAGTTAACTTTTCATTGCATGTATTGTGCCTCTGAAAGGTTACATATATCAAATATATTTTAGTATACGCTGCAATACTGGCACGAAGGTCTGAATATTATGTTTTTACATCCTCTCCATGTATGAGAAGTAAAAATGACATTCCAGTTCAAAGGGGTCTAAAGTGATATTGCCCCTATAGGGTTTCCCACGTCCTACCTAAAAACATCTAACAGTTTTACTTTTTCACCTTCATCTATGGAAATCAAAATCAAGGCATGATTAGCATATAGGAACAAGACCATAAAAAGGGTTACACTTGATAGATCTTTTCATCTTGAATACTATATTACTATGGATATGTGGAAAATAGAGGGATAAAAAAGTAAAGGACTTTAATTATTTTGTCATATTAAATGGCCATCCTTTGTCTTCCACGCAATATGGCCATCCTTTGTCTTCTACGCAATATGGAGCTACAGTACATCCTTTAATGTTATAATTTAAAACCAGAGATAAAAAGCAGGCATGTGGATGTATCATGATCACATCATTCAGATTGTAATGGGCTTCAGGGCCGGTATGGGCTGAGGTCCAGATGTAAGGGGCAATGGACGATTCAAAACCCTGCATAGGGTGAGCACTCTCCACCAGGAGTGGAGCCTCTGGCTTTGAGATCCCACAAGCAGAGGCTTTGTTAGGTTTCCCATGAGTCATAGCCAGGCAGAGGAGTATTCGGGTTTTAGGATACAGAATGGTCAGAAAACAAGCATTCATTTTTCATTCATTCAGAGAATAATATATATAATTATATACGTGTGTGTGTGTATGTATATATATATATATATATATATATATATATATATATATATTTTACACTAATGTGTAGTGGTCACATTAACTACAAACACACACATGCATACACAGTCACACTTAAACCCCCTTCCCACACACACAGTCACAATTACCCCACACACACATACACATTTATACACACATACTCACATACATACACTTACCCCACACACATACACATTTATACACACACACACACACACTCACATACATACACTTACCCCACACCCACTTAACATGCACTCACATAGATACACATTTATACACACACTCACATACATACACTTACCCCACTCACACACATACACATTTATACACACACACTCCCATACATACATACATACATACACTTAACCCCCACACACACACATTGATACACACACTCACATACATACACTTAACCCACACACACACATTAATACACACACTCACATACATACATACACTTAACCCACACACACATTGATACACACACTCACATACATACATACACTTACCCCACACACACATTGATACACACACTCACATCCATACATACACTTACCCCGACACACGTGGCTGTGGATGTTGTGGGCTCCCGGTGCACTTCTTCCCTCCCTCTGACCCTTGCGCATGACTTCACGCGCAGGGTGGAGGAGGGGATTTGTGCACGAGAGCACTGCTGCTGCACACCGCACGGGAAGCTGAATCGGGGAACGAAGTTCCCTACACAGAGCGTGTAGGGAACTTCGTTCCCCGAAACAGCTTCTCGTGTGGTGTGCAGTTCGAGATGCAGCTACCGGAGCAGAGCTCAGGCGGGCCACACCTCGATGCCCGGCAGGCCGCATTTGGCCCGCGGGCCGCACGTTGGACGCCTCTGGTCTAAGGTAACACTATTAGGTCTATTTCCTAAGACAAATTTTGTTGAATAGACCCATATGAATGTAATGGAGAAGAGACCAGACGTAAAGGGTTAATATGCACTTGAACTTACCAGGTCATAGTTTTTTTTTTTTTATCAATTTGAGAGAAGGAAATGTGACACATTTTAAATCAAATGTAAACGTAATGACATTTTTTTTTTAAATATCACTGTTAAAATGAGCCTTCTGGTATCTGAATACAATGACTGTGGTTGTCACGTATTCAAAGAATTTACAATACCCAATAAATGTGAGCCCTAGAGATGAAAGTCTATCCACAGGCAAACAATAGGGGAAATATAATATTTATGCTAAATCATCTATCATGTTCCTAAATCTTAGAGCTGTAAACCTAGAGTGGCTGCGAGTAAAGAACTTTTATAGCGTTTTATCATCATATACGATGTAACTTACTTTTAAAGCGAAAATCCAATTCTTTTACTGGTTATTAAAGAGACGTGTTATTCTAGTATCATCTTTTCCCCTACCTCTTGCTTAGTTTCCGTGACCAGCTGTCTTTACTGTAGTTCCTGCACTGTACACACCATTCACCATTGAGCTCCTGCTGTTTCCTCTCACATGAAATATGCCAGTAATATCCATAGCTAAGCTATCATATTATTCTAATGCAAAACTAGTCAGGAAACATTTGAGAAATGCTCTTATATGTATATATTTTATTTAATTCACCAGATGCACGCTTCCAAAATATAGAGAAAACCTTTCAATAAAAAGCAGCTTTAACCCTTTCAGGACCAGGGATTTTCCAGGCCAAGGACCAGAGTGTTTTTTAATTTTTAATATGTGGTTTTTGAAACATAATTTTCCTCTCTCTCATTTAACGCACCCATACAAATATGTTGTTTTTTAAAGGACAGTTAGAGCTTTCTTTTGATACCCTATACATAAAAATTATTTACATTTTAGTATTAAAAAATACATATAAAAAGGAAATGTTCCCAATAATAAGCTACACAACTAGTGCAACACTAACCCACTTATCCCCCCTAATTAATTAACTAATAAAAAGAAAAATATTGGTTCCCAAACCCCCCTAAACAAAAAAAGACAGAAAAAAAACTCTGAAGAGTGCGATGTCAGATCCATAAAAATCATGCAACAGGCATGCAGGGGTTACATTTTATTAAATAAATATATTACAATTACCTTTATTTATTAACAAAAACTTTATAAATTGCAAAAATAAAAAAAATTGTAAAAAAAAACAAACTAAATGAGGGCCATAAAGTGGAAGGAAACTGATCACAGTTACAAACTGTGATCAGCAATGAAAGGCTTATTTTTTTTTCTCTGGCAATGTTCTTTATTTTTTTTTATTTATTTACAGGTCACTCTCTGTGCTTCACTATAAGAACGTGAAGCACAGAGAGTGAATTAGAGGCAAAGTCAGTGTTTTAACACATTGACTTTGCATCTAATTTGCATGTTATCTCGGTGATCACTTGATCACCTCGATCACATGCCCGGAAATCCACCGATCGGGTCCAGGAGCTTTGCCTCGGGTGCGAGGCTTAGTCCTGGACCCGTTGCAGACTGGCTGGTGGTGCGCACGGAGCGCACTGCCGGCTAGACTGCATGACGAGTTAACTCGTCATAAGGGCGCTACTGCTGCCGCTCTTATGACGAGTTAACTCGTCATAAGGTCACGAAGGGGTTAAAAAAATATACTTTCTGGGTTACGTGATGCCGTCAGCATGAGAGAACATGATTCTAAGGAGCTCCATCTAGGTGAAATGCTATCTGTTAGAATCCTGAGTTTGGAGTTCCTGCTCCGACCCTGCAATAACTACTAAAATATTTCCCAAGTACTCCTCTACAAAACATGGGAAAGAATGGCAAAAATCGACACTGACCGAACAATCGTTAATTAAAGAATTTGAGCAGAAAAAGTTCAGCATTTCTGATAACTCTGATGACGCTTCCTCAACTCCTTGTCCAATTGAACCAAGCTAGGAGATATAATGAAAGCCATATCAGAATTTCAAACGATACTAACCCAAAAAAAAATAGGCTAAGTACAAACTGACATTTCAATACTCATACAAGGTCCAAACTACAAAAATGAAGGATGCTGAAAAACATATTAGCAGTTTAGAAGAGGGTGCACAAAACAACTGTCAAAGCCTTTTCAAATATGCAGGAAGATTTGAGAGCCTGCCACAAGAAACTCGATGATCTCAAAAATGAACAAAGACAAAATAACAAATAATTGGTCTACCTGAAAGGGCACAAGGTTCAGAAACCAAAACATCAGTGGAACACCTAATCACTAGAATATTCAGAGCAGAAACAATGGGTAACTCCCTCTCTGTGGAATGTGCTCATCGTGTGCCAGACAAACCTTGGTGCTGATGAGCTTGATCCTGATGTTACACTTTATCATCTACTATTATTCTTATTAGATTGTAAGCTCAGCAGAGCTAGTTAGGGCAGGTAAGTTGCTTTGCATGACAGGGACAGCCTTTCTCTATATTATATTCTTATTAAGAAGCTCTGCAGGGCAGGGAGACCTTACTCTGTATGATATTCTTATTAGATTGTAAGCTCAGCAGAGCTGTTTAGGGAAACAGTCCCACTTTGTGCGGGGCATTCAAAATGTGGAGGC
This sequence comes from Pelodytes ibericus, assembly GCA_036172795.1. Lineage (NCBI taxonomy): Eukaryota > Metazoa > Chordata > Amphibia > Anura > Pelodytidae > Pelodytes > Pelodytes ibericus. Next base: position 155,133,187 of record CM069858.1, read on the forward strand.
TGTGTCCAGCTGCCCAACGAGCGCTATCTTTGTCACTTTTTCTGAAACAGAGGCAGAGCTCAGAAGAACAGCAAGATTTTGGAATACCTACTGTGGTAGGGAGAGTTGGGAGATATGGAGAGGTATAGAGAATGCTGGGATGTTTCACAACTCAAATCAAGATAGAGGAATACATAGGTCATGTGCTGTGACAATCCTTAAGGAGTAGTTGGTGATAATAATCAGTTTGAGGTAATAGTCTTCAGATTGAAGAGGGATCTATAAAATCAGGAGAGACTATTAAAGTTTAAGTTTCATTTGGTTTATTTTCTATATGTTTTACTTGTGTTTTTTTGCAAAGTAAATTATATGATATGATGAAAATATTGATATCTAAAGATAGCCCTTTATATGGCAATAAAAGCAGTATATAATATGTGTGGGTACATTAAAGGGTCTACTCAATAACGAGAGAATTGCAGGGCTCTCTCTACCTCATGTATCAGTCTGTTCTTGTAACTTAGTATGTTGTCTTTCTCTAGGGTCTGTACCTAGCGCTATGTAAATTGTTGGCACTATATAAATAAATGTTAATCTAATTGACATGGGAGTTTCAAACTTTAGGTCAAAGTAGCCGAACTTTGACCAAACTCCAATGCAGCTGAATGGGACAATTTTTTCAACTCGGCTACTCTGGTCTTAAGTTTGAAATTCTGTCTCAATATCTTGAAAATCATTATTTTTTGAGTAGACCCTTCAATGAGAAGGAGGAAAATTACAGCTAAACACAAACTTTGCAAACATGTTAAAACAGCCATTGTCATGAAGGGTACAAGCGGAGAGACACACCAACCACAGACCGATGCAAACAATGGTGCTTTAATAGTGCCAGCTTCAACATTGGGTACAGACAGCGAATAGCCATTAACAGATGCCTTACACGTTTCGTCCCCTAAGGCACTTAATCATTGGATCAGACAAAAGTGCAGACGTAGTTGTTATATTCCTTAAAGGGACACTACTACTTATATAAGCTATAACTAGATTATCTGTGCATTTGAAGTAAAAGTATGTTTAGATAAGATGCCAAGATGTTTTTTTGTGTTTGTTTCAATATTTTTCAGTAAAAGGGAAAAAGAAAGTGATGTGTGTATTGCCTGGAGCAATTTTGTGAAATGTTCCCATGATGCAACAGCCTCAAATCAGGGCTCACTTTACAGCTGGTGGCAAATTGTGCACATGATGCAGCACAACTTGCTCCTGCTTATAAGTGGGGCAGGACTACGTGTGTCTATAAGGTATTTTTTCTAAAAATAATTTGCTTGCCTTTCAGCACAAAGATAACAACATTCTGAAAAGGTGACCAGGACTCACAGAGCCATTCCACAATTTATAAGTACATTGTGTCATTTATTGCTACACTCACACACTGCACATTACTGTGAGCTTTTTTTCTGTGTAGCTCTGTGATACACTCACACACTGCACATTACTGTGAGCTTTATTGCTGTGGAGCTCTGTGATACACTCACATACTGCACATTACTGTGAGCTTTATTGCTGTGGAGCTCTGTGATACACTCACACACTGAGCTTAGTTATGAAGAGGGAGTTAAAAAATTGAATTTATATACGTTAGAAAAAAGGCGTCTCAGAGGGGATATGATAACATTATATAAATTTGTGCAGGGCCAATATAAAGAGCTCTCCAGTGACCTGTTCATTAACAGAAAGGTACAAAGAACAAGAGGTCACCCCCTCAGACTGGAAGAGCAAAGATTTCATAGACAGCAAAGGAAGGGATTCTTTACGGTTAGGACAATAAAGTTATGGAACTCCCTGCCAAGAGAGGTAGTGCTATCAACCACAATAGATGCATTTAAAAATGGTTTGGATGTTTTTTTTAGGAAAGCAGAACATACAGGGCTATTAATAATAGAATAAGCATTAATAAAAGTGCTTTTTGATCCAAGGAGAAATCTGATTGCCTCTTGGAGTTAAGAAGGATTTTTTTCCCCCGGAGGCAAAATTCGAAATAGCTTCCTTAGGGGTTTTTGCCTTCTTTTGGATCAAAAGCTGTAATGATAGGTAGAAGGGTTGAACTTGATGGACTTGTGTCTTTTTTCAACCTAAATTACTATGTTACTATGTTACTGCACATTACTGTGAGGTTTATTGCTGTGGAGCTCTGTGATACCCTCACGCACTGCACATTACAGTGAGCTTTATTACTGTGGAGCTCTGTGATACCCTCACACCATGCACATTACTGTGAGCAAAATCAGGAAACACTCACACACTCACTGACAGGCACAATCAGCCAACACTCACTCACTGACAGGCACAATCAGAAAGCACTCACTGACAGGCACAATCAGCAAACACTCACTGACAGGGACAATCAGCAAACACTCACTCAGCCAGTACTCACTCATAGACATACTCAGCCAGCACTGACACACACTCACTGACACACATACTCAGCCTACACACACACACACACTGAGACACTCTCAGCCAGCACAGGGCATCTGAGGGAAGGGGAGGTGGCCCTTTGCCTTGCTCCATCACTAATATAGAAGCACAAGTGAAAAGTTAGTTGCCCTTAGTATGAGGATAAACTGGTGTGTACTTTTGATAGTACATGCCAGTTTATCCTCTGACCAACAGCTGCCATGCTTCCATAGGCTCTGATTGGCTGTGCGCGTGCTGATAAGATACACGTCGGGTTTACTTCATTCTACCGGCAAATGTATTGCTTAACCATTGCTCCCTTTGAGGAGGCAAGGGTTAAATGATGTTTAACTTCCCTTTAAATAAACTGACATAAACAAACAAAACACATATCTGAAATCACCAATGCATAATAAAAAAAATTAAAACCTTTTCATTTTTTGGTGGGTGTGTCCCTTTTAAAGACGAAGGCTATTGTCTCAACCACAAACATCATCCAGAAAAAGTGCAAGATTATCAAACTTAATAATACACATATTTACAAATAGATACATATTATTAAAATCTTGAGTAACGATGGTAGAACAGCTTGACTGAAGGGTAGATAATCTTCAAAACAGTCCAGCAAAGAGGGGCTGCCACTGCAAAAATAGGAACACTTGGGTTAAATGGTAAGGAGAAGATTTTTAAACAAGGGTGGTGAAAACATGAACCTCAAAACACGCCAACAGTCCTGCAGTCCCGAGTTATGTTCTCCGGTGCCCAGGACACCGCAAAGATAATACTATGCATGTGCAGAGGTCTGCCAGTTAGAATGACACTGAATGACACTGCTATCCTACAAGTGCACTAGTGATGACACTCAACCTCCCAAGCCCTGCCCCCCATCTATGGTTGCCACCTAGATGGTATTTTAATAGCAGGCTTGTAAAAACATTGGCTTGAAGCAAAGTTAAGTTCATGGAGGCAGAGAAAGAGTTATTTTTTTGGATGAAAAGGTGGCAAACCTACCCCCACGGTCCGGAATTGCAGGGGGTACAGGTTGAGGGGTATGTGCATGTTACAAGTTAATTTAAGTTAGGTACTTGTGGACATTTACCTTTGAAAAACAGTGAAGGAAAGACAGCACCAAACTTTATTTAAAGCTATTATCACAAACAAAACATTGTACGAACAAGCTCTTTAGCTGCAGTCTTGTGCTAAAGAAATTAGAGTTTTGTTTTCTTTTTCCTGGAAGTTTGATTTAAAAAAAAAAATATTGTGCTATTATTCCTGTTTGCTGAGAAAATCCTAAAATGCTTTGACCAACAATGGCCCCCCCTAGGAACTAAGTGGAATTGATTTTTTTTTATTGCCACCCTGATGTGCTATTGAAAATATTTTCTTAAGACCTCCACTTTTACTTGAAAAGAACAACCTCCACACTATCTCTCAGGAATGATTAATAGTCCCATTACTGGCACACTTCTACTAATCTACAAAAACACTAGGCACACAAAAGGTCTAAACAATCAGAATGAGGGGGAGGTTTGGACACAAAGTCAAGTTTCCATGGTAAATCTGGATAGATAATTTGTTTTGTTTTATATCCAGTTAGTATAATGTTATTGGTCTCCCACATCCATGATCTAAACTGTGAGGGTTATGTCAGATATTCTAATTATGTCTTAACACTGTCGTAACACTTTTTGTGCAAAAAGTTACATCCACCATCAATTTGTCCTTCAAAGGGTTAAACTGAAGTGATTCCCTTCCAAAATTTCGATATGGCTAATTACTATATGGATAACACCAAGAATATTTACAGAACTTCATTATGCTTATTTCATCCTAATTAACCCCTTAAGGACCAGGGATTTTTCTGGGTCAATGACTGGGTTGATTTTAAATGCTTAAAAGGCCATGGTTTTCATGTATAATTTTTCTTTGGGAGAATTGCTGGATAAGAGCAGTTCTGAGCATATAACTGTTTGCTACAAACTGGCAAACACTACCAAGGTCTGGACCATGCACTTTGGGTTGTCCCCCAAAAACTATGAATATATCAGCTTGCCATCAAATTGATTATGTGATAATCAACCACAGACACACAAAAACGAAACCATAAATATCAAAAAGTATAGAGAAATGAATAAGCTTGCCAAAGCTGTTGAATTATCATACCTTACAACACTCAGGTTATGTTTTGTTAAACCAGCACCTTTAAGGTGCACTTTACATTTTTACAATATAATTCACAATTTGTGAGGTAGTGGGATATGTTAATTTTCTTTGTATAATTATTTAATATTCTTTTTGGCTTGGCAACCTTATAAAATGCAGTACTATTCAATAGCATTTGCATATGATTCCTATAGCCTAGTCAAAAACTGTACAGGCTATTTAAAATATATTCAACTCTCTCATTAAATAGTTATTGTAACTATTTTCCCTTTGGTGGGAGTGAAGAATTACAGTAGATACAGTAATCAGTTGACTAGGTCATCACTGCAAAACCCAAGTATTGAGTGACCAGATTTGTGTGGTATTTGGGCCCAAAAAATTATGAATTCCTGGAAGAGAAAAGGCCAAGACGAGGAGAGCCAGCATGGAATAAAAAGTTAGAGTAACAAGTCAAATGACTGAGCTAAGCAACAATGATAAACAGGTGAAGAGCACGCCCAGCATAAGTTACATCAATATCTTGTCTCCGTAAGGTCATGTACAATGGGTTCAAATAACACAACACTGACTTTGTATACTGATAGAGACTAGCTGTGTATGTTTCAGCCTCAAAATGTGCACACATCTACTCTCTAAGGAGACAATTTACATAGGAACTATAATTCACACACATTCCTGAAACAATTGAATTCCATCTTTTGAGTCCTATTATCATTTACAGGACATTTGGAACTAAGTAAGTTAATTAACAAAGGAATCTTTCAAACCAGCCTTGTTGTAAATATGTAAAAGAGTCCTGTTATGAACTAAATCAGACCTTGATGACAAATTTAAAGGAATTGCATTCCAATCAAGAACTGTTCCATGGGCACAAATACAGTATATACTAATAGATGAACAAAGCTGTGGGTAGATTGATGATAACATTAATCAACTGAAGGAATAATTAATTGGTCCATTAAATAAATGTCTTTCAAAGGAAATGCATTAACGCTTCAGGGTTATGATAGTGCCTGTGCACACAAGAATGCATTATTCATAGAGAGTTTGGTAGCAAGTTCTCGTTAACTCAATGTTTTAAACTGATTACTATTCATTCAAAAGGATACTTGTTTAGATACTCAAGCTATGTTATTGTGTTTGCGCAACTTGAATAAAATTTTACTTAAGCAGCCATAGATGGAAGTTTTAAGTATTTTTCAGTATTTGCAATTTTTACATAAAGATGGTTTCCAAATGCTCCACGATTTCAATAAATGCTTTGAGCTAGGATGATCAGATTAAAAGTATTGAACGTTTCTATTTTTTAATGCAATGCATTAAAACATTTTTTAGAGATTTGTTTAGATAATATAAATTGAGCTTCAAGAGTTCTGTGTTCCGTGGGGAGGAACACGAATGCATACAGCAAAATATTAAATTAAAATGCAATTGCTCGCACCAGTACTTTTCATTAATTATTGTTATAGATAGCGCCTGCATGTTTATAAACTCTAGGCATGTGCCTGCAGCCGATCAACTGAGAAAACCAAGAACACTTTTACTTCACCTGCAGCTCCACTTTTATATATTATGTGGCCCAGGGGCTGTGGACAGGCCTCGGGTATTATTTATTGGTGGAATGATAGGTTATTATTCATGTATTCATATAATTAAACCCCCCAGAATATTTATTTAATCATAACCCTCCTATCACTGTTGCGGCATGTGGGGGGGGGGGGGGTTACTGGACTCTTATGGCAGACTCCCAACAACAGGAACCAATAAGCAGGCTCCCAGCCCACATTACTGAATGAGTTACTTGCTCTGGCCCCACTCATTTATGATCATACCAGGAGCATCAGAAGCTACCAGCACCATTTTAATTATAGAGGGGCATGGCTACTTGTCCTGGTACCCCATATGTGTTAGAGGTGTGGGGGACCCTTTGGGGAGCCCCTGGACTCATTTTTGACAGAGGGGGAATTTGTTTTATTTAATTTTTACATTTGTTCAAGTCAAACTTCACCTCTAATCTTGGAGGTCAAGTTTGACTTATTATTGGAGTTCAAGCATTATCTCCTCTCACCTCTTCTCGTCTCATTTTGACCTCTTGACAAAAAATGTCAGTTAATACCATTTTGCGAGGGCGAGAGGAGGAATCTGAAAGGTGGGTGAAATCTGTTTGTGTTTGGAGGTCAAGATTAGTACTACTCTTAACCTCCAAACTCTGTAGACCACTTAATAGGCAAAAGCATTTGGACACATGAGTTATTTGTTGAATGTAGGTGTTTCAATCAGACCCATTGACAGAGGTGTATAAACTGAAGCATCCAGCCATGCAGCCTGCACATTTGTGGGGAAAAAAATGTAATTCTGAAGAGCTCAGTGAATTCAAGAATGGTACTTGAGCCCCCGGGGGGCAGCAAAGTGTAGCAATAGGGACATTGACAGGGTTAGGACTAAGGTTAATGTTCAGGTTATAGTAATTGGTCAACCTTGGTTTAGGGGAGGGATTTTGCCACATATAAGGGGTAACAGCCATTTTAGAGTCAGTTTTGTAGTTTTAAAAGATTCACCTTGAACTACCTTTAAGTTCCCGCCCACCCTCCCTATTTTATGGATAGTGTGATTAGTCAAGCGGAGCTTGCAAGGGGAGTTAGAGTAGGGAGGGTTTTTCAGGTTTTTAAATATGTTTACAAGTTGGTTGGTGATGTGGTTGGTGGTTCTGAGCAAGTTGGTAGCTCAAACCTGGTGAGAGGGGCATATTGATATGCCCCTCCTTTGTACTAATGTGTATTGCAAGCTTTTGTGTATCAATTATTGATATATTATGTTTTTGGGAGTCATTGCCAGGTTCATGTCAGTAAGGGGTGGGGTTTTGTTATAATAGGCAATGACATTATTTGTTAGATTTAATAAAGATGTGGCAAAGTTTATTTTCCATCAAGAATTGTGTCCATAATTATTGATGGATAAAAGGGGGGAACATTATCCCGAATATTGACTATACCCTAGTGATAGGTATGCCACGTTTGCAATAAGTCAGTTCTGAAAATGTCATTCCTGATATTAATGCCAGCACAAAAACTGTGCAGTGTGAACCGATCTGCTATGGAATGGGTTTCTATGGCTGAGCAGTTCCATTCAAGTCTCAATAACTACAATGCCAAATTCTGGATCGAGTGGTGTAAAGCACACCACCACTGAACTCTGGATGTGTGGAAACATGTTCTGTGTAGTCATTGTTGTTTGGCGGTCTGATGAGTCTGGTTGCTAGAAGAACATTAGCTGCTTCCCTGCATTGTGTCAACTGTAACGTTTGGTGGGGGAGGGAAAATGGTATGGACCTATTATGCAGGGGTTGGGCCCTTACTTCCAGAAAACAGAAATCTTAAGGCTTCAGAATACCAAGACATTTTGGACAATGGTATTCTTCCAACTTTGTGGGCACAGTTTAGGGAAGGCACTTTTCTATTCCAACATGAATGTGCCCTAGTGCACAAAGTGTGTGTGATGTTCCAGGAACAGTCTTTATACTCTACATAATGAATGCACAGCACACATGGAGCAGTAAAGTAGTAAAATGTTTTAGTGGAAAACTGCACTTACAGTATGCATCATGGTAAAAGCATCCACATAAGCTGGTACTCACCAAAGAGTACCAATCAGGATCACAGGAACCAGTGGAACTTCATTTTAGGAACAGCCTCCTCGACATGCTTCACTGAGTTGTAGGTGTCCCAGCTTCATCAGGAGTACAACTTCAAGGAGACTTTTCCTGGCAGGCAGTTCCACTGGGTGGTCTTGATTTAGACTCTTTGGTGGACTTTTATTTGAGTACCACTTTATGTGGACACTTTTACCATCATGCATACTGTACTTTTATTACATACTGCCCACTGGTCCAAGACCCCAATAATAAAAATAAATATGCCCCCATGGGGTCTAGGGGTGCCCTCCGGCTCTGCTAAAAAATAAATACAATAAAATAAAATAAATCCCTATCTACACCTTGCCCAGGTGTGTGTGTGTGGGGGGGAGATAGCACTGTAGAAAAATGATTACCTGTAACCAGGTTCCAGTAATGATCCACAATGTCCTTGATTCTCATCTTCTGGCCCAGGGAAAGGGGCTCCCCCAAAAAATCCACCAATTCTGTTAAAAAATATCCCACCACCAAAAAAAAAATGGACGAATTATGAAATCCATGCTATGAGAATGGGGATTAAATTTCAATAAGAGCCGCTATCTGATTGGCTGGAGGGGGTTACAATTTTCTTTTATTATTGTGGTCTGGGGCCAGAAGGCAGCCCCACACCCCACGGGGGAGATTGTTATTTTTAATAGGGGTCGGGAGGCATTTGACCAGCCTCCAGACCCCATGAGTCCCTTGATGTATCTTAGAAGTGCTGGGAACCATTTGGACAGCTCCTAGCCCCAGTACTGTTATGGCGCAGGGATATTAGCCCCAGCCACCCAATGTATGTTTAAGGGCTGGGAGTAGTTGTATAGCTCCTAGCCCCATTTATTAAAGCAGGGAGTCAGGTATATTTGTCCTGACCCTTAAATATACAACTGGATAGCTATTTTGGTTTCTCCCAGCCCCATTTTTAATGGGGAGCCAGGGCTACTTGCTACTTGGGTCCCCACTGGGGCTAATTATGTTAATTTATTTACAAAATATAATAAAGTGCTGCGCAATTGGAAAATTATAAAACAATATGGATCATTGTCATATGCATGTCTTGTGAATCACTGTTATATGCATGTTTTTATATATATATTTTCTTACAATAATGTGCTGGGACCTGTCTGTAGGATTAATACTGTGATTTCTGCCAGCCCTTCCTCTTTGTTTTTAGGATCTTTGTGATATGTTAAAAAGGTCTTTTGAAAAAAAAAAAACCTTGATTCAGTTTTTGAATGTGGATACATGTACATGTAAATTTTTGCGAAACTGTACATATGTGTCCACATTGTATTTGTCAGCTTTAGGTTGATGTTTTAAACTTGTCTGCTTTATGGAATGCTGCTATAAAAGATTACTCTGTTTGTAGATTGGTATAGGAATATTTTATACACCCCTTCTTGTATCCTATTCTATATATTTTATTCTGTATCTATTTTATGAATGTTGTTGTAAGTTATTTGTGTCAATTTTATATATGGAGAAGTATGGGAGTCCTTTGAAACACTCCTTTTCCCTTGTTTCAATTTCTTGCCAATCGTAACGGAAGAAATTACACACCAGGACTTGTTTTCCTGTTAATATGTATGAGATCCATGTGACCGTATGAGAACATTTGTTGCGCGTTACCATGGCAACTGTACCCGAGGACTGTATAAGAACTTCAACATGTCGTGTGGACGTCACTGCCTTGAGGAAGCCTGATAGGGCGAAATACGTTGCGGTTTTAGTGACATCACATGAGATTTCAAACCCGGAAGCTGCATCCGCATCGCTACCTGTCCGTGGTTGTTACAACTTGAGGATCCATTACCAGTCCAGCTTTGACATTCGGGAAGAGGATTGGTGACTCTTTTGCCTAATTTATTAGTTTTTATGTAAGCCTCAGTGTTATAGGGGGCCATTAAAATATAATTTGCGTACTTCACTATGTTTGGTCAATTTTGTGTTCTATCTTGAGATATATCTCCTGCATACCATCCCTGAGTACATCACCTGGGTGACAGTTGAATCCTCACTACACTTCACCTTGTCTATCAGTGTGGATAATAGGACTACATGTCCTCCTGCTTTTCAGACTCAGAGCCAGTTATTTGGGCTCTAGATTATGTGAGTTTTATTTCATTGGGGGACATAATTTTTAATTTGTAAATTTCTATATTATACTACACAATTGGATTTTCTTCTTTTCTTTTGCATATACTCTGTTTGAAACCCCCCATTTATTGAGAAAAGTATTGTTGTTTTATAATTTTCCAATTGCGCAACACTTTATTATCTTTTGTATCCACTATTCTGTTTTTGTTTTGGGGAAGCTACACATGTGTTTTGCTGCATTTGTCCACTTTTTACAGCGCTTATCATTACTATTTCACTGTTATGTTAATTTATTTATTATCAATTTTCATTTCAGGGGAAATTTGGATATTTCCATAAAAAGCTGAATTTCTCCCGAAATAAGCCTCTATCACCACACTGAAGTATATGGGGATGATAGGTTATTTTTGGTTCAGGGTATTCCAGTCTGCTTTCAGTTTCAGTCTTAAGTGGACAAAGGCTCTCCTCCACCCTATCACCTCTTCCCATTTGTATCTGAGTCTTTACCTGAGCTACCCCCGGTCTCTGGAAGTCAGTTCCACAGAGCATCCAGCTCTTTTCCTCATTCTCAGTTTTAAAAAGGTTCCTCAAAACTCACCTCTTTACAAAAAGCTTTCTACTAATCCCACTAAATCACCCACTAATTAACCTCTGACCAAGCTCCCACTGTCCCCAAACACTATTACTACCACCATGTTCCCCTTTGACTTTTCACTTACGTTATGTGTTTCCTGTTCCCCACTCGCTCTAGATTGAAAGCTTGCGAGCAGTGCTCTCTACCTTTTGTATCAGTCTGTCTCTGGTCATCTAATGTAGTATGTAGCTCTCTTCTATGCTCCATATGAAGCGCTATTTAAATTGTTGGTGCAATATAAATAAATGTAATGTAATTTGATATAATTGGCACACAGATACACCACTCTGAGCAATCGACCATCGCTGGACCATCTCAATGAAACAGCAGCTTCACAAAACGATTTCTCCCAAGTCTTTTTTTTTTTACTATGACTGCAGGTTATCTTTTGAAAGGTAATTGTTGAGGGGGGGTAGTCCATCTTTAAGTGACTATATGGCCAATTGATTGGAATTTAGTAAGTCATATAGAATAAGAATACCATATTTTATTTATAAAAAACAAATATATAAAAAGTTACTTGGTTGTTTGTATATTTTGTAATAGGTGAGATTGTGATACATTGTGGTGAGATGAAATGTTTAAATAGCACTTACATTTAGAGGGAAGGTTTAGGTACAATGTAAGGCTTGAACAATGATTGTCTGGCAAAACTGGGTAAGTAGAATTTCAGTGGTACTTTGTCATCAGAGCCAGATTAAGACATTGTAGGACCATGGGCTATGGGTACTGTGAAGCCCCCAATAATATTTATGTTTTAATATTATGGCCTTTGACCTTGTTGCCATTTAGTCTCCTACCAGGTCCAATGAAGTGTGCTGCTCCGTATTTATCCTCTGCTCCCACTAACCCTGCTCTCTGGTGTGATCGGTGGTGGTGCGCAGATACAGTGAATCCGACGTCACTGATCAGTGTGAGAAGCCACCCAGTGTTCTGACAGATGACCTGAAACACTGCAAGGGAGGACTTGGAAGCATAAAGCAGTCGGCTTTTCCGCTTTCTTCTCGAGGCCCCCAGCTTGCCAAGGTTTGGGCGGCACATAATGCCTTGGAAGCATTACCAAACATATTCTCTGTAAACAATGCACCATAATCCTAAAATGTATAGTGTCAATGCAATGTTATGTTTCATGTCAAATAAACTGGTGGGCTGCAGTCTAAAAACAATCTCACAGTGTATGATGCAGTAAGGATGGTAGGATGGGGGGCCACCAATAGATTCTTATATTAAACATAGTCCTGGGTAGTGGACAATGAAAGAAGCAAATTTAAAACTATAGTACAGACCCTGTTTTATACATATAGCAAACTGTTTTTAATACTGCTTCAGATAATATGATTACATGTTTGTTTTTTTAAATGATTTTTGTGAAATCAGGGAGAGAATAAGTCAGAATATACAAATAAAAGTAATATTTTGATTCTTTAGCTGTTCTCAGATCTTAAAGATGTCAAAAAAATATTCCAGTTTAATATTTTTGAAGGCTTGGTTCTAGTCTTTGTATCATGGCATTAGTTTATTCAGGAAGTATTAAAAATGATGAAATGACAGTGAGGAACTGCAAGAGCCCTCTAAAACGTGCTGTATATTTGTTTCATGTTATTGCTTTTTCAACAGTTTACTTTGTGAAACTGATACGTGTGATTATAAGAGCCAATCTTTGAGCAACAGATGATGAGTTAAGATGTCTAAGCTGTAAAACGAAAAGAAAACTATAGTGTAAAAATATTGTTCTGTTTGAGCTTATTTAAATGCCTGATATGTAGTAGTTTTTATTGATTGTGTTGGAATTTTACATACAATCACTGCAGGCATCCACTTTAAATATCCATTTATTTATTTATTTATTTAGAAAGTGTTTTACCAGGAAAAATACATTGAGATTTCTCTCGTTTTCAAGTATGTCCTGGGGACCCAGTCCAGAATGGAGTTACACAGAGTTACACATTTAACAGTAGATTCAAAAATACATACATACATACATACATACATATATTAAACAAGTTGGAAGGGGAACATACAGGGTAAATCATTATTGATACAAAAAGGAACAACATGTACAGTATACAAAGGAGTTTGTAAACTAATAACAGGTACAATCTGTTTTGAGGATTTGGGAGATACTTATTTTCAGGGATCTTAGAGTAGATGATGATTTGGCAGAAACAGGAAGGCTATTCCACATATGAGGCGCTCTGAAAGAGAACGCACCTCTACCTGCTTCCTTTTTGAAGTGGGGAATCGCTAGTGAAGGGTTGGTGCAGGATCTGAGATTGTGGGATGTGCATGGAGTAAGAGCGAGCATGCCGCTCAGGTAGGGGGGGAGCGTTCCAGAGAAGTGGTTATGCACTAAGCAAGCTAGGTGGAGAGCACGCCTGGAGGCAAGCGTCAGCCAATTTAACTCTTTTAACATTTTACAGTGATGCGTGTTATAATCACACTGTAGCGCAAAACGACACAATGTATTGTGCAGAGTGTCGAGTTTACCGAGATGTGTCTGGGGGGCAGAATCATACACAACATCTCCATAATCTAAGATCGGCATCAACATTTGCTGCACAATACGTTTCCTTACCGTGGAATCTAGGTTAGATTTGTTTCTATACAGAAAGCCGATCCTAGGATATAGCTTTGACACAAGCTTATCAATATGGAGACCAAAAGATAAGTTTGGATCTAGCCACATGTCAAGATACTTATATGAATTTACCTGGGTCAGGTTATAACTGGTTTTGGTCTTGATGGTTACTTGAGGATTGTTTAATTTAAGTAGTTTGGCATTTGTCCCAAACAACATGGACACAGTTTTTTCAGCATTGAGGAATAATTTGTTGTTAGCTATCCAATTTTCAACTTTAGAAAACTGATCCTGTAGCACGGACTCCACTTGCGATAGTTGAGTACCGCAAGTATAAATGACCGTATCATCAGCATACATATGCACACGAGCCAGGTCACACACCGAGGGTAGATCATTTATAAATAGCGAGAATAGCAGAGGCCCAAGAACAGATCCTTGAGGCACTCCACACTTAATTGGCAACGGGAGGGAGGTAGTATCAGCAATGGACACATATTGAGATCTATCAGACAAGTATGAACGAAACCAGCAGAGCGACCTCTCATTTACACCGGAACAACTTAGTTTGTTTAGCAGCAGCTCATGATCAACCGTGTCAAAGGCCTTTGCAAAGTCAAGGAAAACTGCACCTGTGAGTTCACCCCTCTCCATGCCACTCTGAATGTCATTGGTCACCTTTAAGAGGGCAGTTATCGTGGAGTGATTTGACCTAAACCCAGATTGAAGCGAGGTTAGATAGTTGGACCGTTGATAATACTCGCACAGTTGATCATGGGCACATTTTTCCAGGATTTTAGAAAGTATGGGTAGCAGTGAAATAGGCCTGTAGTTTGACACCAAGTTTACATCTCCATTTTTGTGGATGGGGATAACTCTGGCTTTTTTCCAGGCTTTGGGGACATAACCAGAGGACAGGGACGCATTGATTAAGCAGGAAATGGGTCGCGCAGTAACAGGCGCACTCAGCCTCAGTAGCATTGATGGAAGTAGGTCCGGCCCACACTGTAATTTCATTTTTTGATTGAGGAGATGCGCTGCTATTTCACTATCTGATATAGAAGTAAATTCAAATTCAGCAATGTGTTTGGCCAGGGGTGATATCGATAGGGACTTGTCTGCCATAGAAAAAGTGGCATGATCTTCATTGTGGTGTGTTGCTATAAGAGCCGTGGCGCATCCTACAAAGTAGTTGTTGAATTCATTTGCTATTGCCACTGGAGATTTTAGAACTTCATTATGTGTCTTAATTGTGGTAGGTTCTGAGCGGCGCGGAGGGTCATACATGTTTTTTATGACGCTCCAAAATTTGGTAGGGTTCGCTAGATTTCTATTCAGCCGTTCAGAGAAATAAGTTGTCTTGGCAAGTTTGGTTTGAGTCTTGCATCTATTGCGGACTTGCCGATAAGTGTTGTGATCTTGGTCTGAGCCAGTTTGCTTAAATTTTGACCATAAAGCATCCCTGAAATGGAATAAGTCCAAGAGGTCAGCAGTGACCCAGGGAAGATGGGCACCCCTTACTCTCACTCTACGCAGGGGGGCATGTTTATCACTGACCTGCATGAACTCAGATTGAAAATATTCAATTGCAGAGTCCAGATCGGGTATCAAGCTTAGCCTGCTCCACAGACAATTACTCAAGTCATTGAGAAAAGACTGGAGATTAAACTTCTTAAAACATCTTGTAACAATTACCCTAGGGGTCGATTTGATGGGTCTTACTTTCCGTACACAATACACTATGCAATGATCACTGAACACATTGGGTAGAATGCCAGATTGCTGGATTCTTTGGGGACAAGAGGAAAGGACCCAATCCAGCAGCGTATGGTTAGAGCTGTTGGGATTCATCCGAGTAGGAGATGAAATAAGCTGTGTTAGGTTCATGGATTTGAACAGTGAGCATGTTTTAACATTTTTGTGGTCTAACCAGTCTACATTGAAATCTCCAAATATGAGCAGCTCACTTTTCTTATTTTGGGCACTAATATCACCCAGTAGTTTCTTGATGTCAGTAAGTGACTGAGCAGGGGAATTTGGTGGGCGATAGATCCCTACAAGTACTAATGGTTTTGAGAATGGGTGTAATATTCTTCCGGCTATAACTTCAAAAGTAGAAGGGGTACTTGATAAGGAAAGGTTTATGAAATTAAGTGACTCATGAATATATAAAACAATACCTCCTCCTCTCTTATTTCTGTCTTTTCTGGAACAGATATATCCTTGTATATGTATTGCAGAGTCTGGGGTTCTAGGGCTTAACCAGGATTCAGTGATGACAAGAGTTTTAGGTTTGTACACCTGACACCATGCTCTTAGTTCATCAATTTTTGGTAGAAGGCTGCGGATATTGCAATGGACAGAGGAGAGGCCCTTATTGAAAGAGAAGTTGACATTTGTACTAGGCCAGGGGCCTGGGTTGGTTTCAATGTCATTTGCCAGGGCAAGGAGAAGAATGAACACAAATTTGCAGAGCTGCTTCCCCTGAGCTTTCACTGACAACCTATGTTGAAAAGAAGGAGAGGGAGAGGGTGGAGTGTTTTTTAACACCCTCCACCAGCACTCATTAGGAAGTGCACATTTACAAAGCAGTCCATGGTGGATCACTACATTATGTTGCAAGGCAGGGGTTATTGTATTGGGATGGGTGGGAAAATGGCTTGATTTGATAGCTCATATAACAAGCAGCAAAGGTCACCTACGACTCACTACCAATAGAAAGAAGGTTATCATAGGCTTATATAAACAACCACTCAAGGTAGCTATTCACTAAAAGTGTGTCACGCATGGGGTCAAGGTGGTAAGGGACCCTGAGCGCCCGAAATCAGGAATTACGTTGTAGGGTGGAGACACAGGACTGAAAAACAGAACTGAAATACAGAGTGTAGGGCTACAGGACAGAGGCAAAACGTAAGCAACCAAAATGAGGAAAATCATAAGAATAATGCAGGGCACAGACAAAGGGCAATTATATAGAGCTTAAAGGAAGAGAGACATACAGGAACTAGCCTAAAACTAAAGATGATATAACAGTGGGGGTTTGGTTCACCTATTGGCCAATTAGATGTTAGCTTGCCAACCACATCAATGTACCCCACAATTAGGCAAGTCCCTAACTAATATTAGCAAAGAATAACATACTGTAAACATTAACACTGCACATACATACAAACAGAGAATACCTGTAGACAGCTGCACACAGGGCCGGCCTTAGGGTTGTGCAACCTGTGCGAGCGCACAGGGCGCAACACCCCAGGGAGCACCCTCCCGCCCAAAGAAAAAAAAAAGTTTAAAAAAAAAGCCGGTAGAGGCACTGGCTGGGGGAGATCAAAAGATCCCCCTCACCAGCCCTCTGCTCGGCATGCTCTTCTAGAACCGGGGAGGGGGCGGAGCTAACCGGCTGAGCAATGGGAGCCGAGCAGCACCTTCTCTTGCTGACCTGGGCTCCCAGTGAAGCAGACGCAGCTCTGCTTCACAGGGTGGGGGCGGAGCTACAATGCTCAGCCGGTTAGCTCCGCCCCCTCCCTGTATCCACCTTTGGAGGGGAGGGGTGGGAGAGAGAGACAGGGGCAGGGGGAGAGACAGAACAGGGGGAGGGGGGGAGACAGAACAGGGGGAGGGAGGAGAGACAGAACAGCTGGAGGGGGGAGAGACAGAACAGCTGGAAGGGGGAGAGAGTGATACAGAACAGGGAGGGAGAGAGAAAGAACAGAGGGAGGGAGAGAGAGACATAACAGGGGGGGGAGAAAGAGACAGAACAGGGGGGAGAGAGAGACAGAACAGGGGGAGAGAGAGACAGACAAGGGGAGGGAGGGAGAGAAAGACAGAACAGGGGGAATGGGGAGAGAGAGAGACAGAACAGGGGGGGAGAGAGAGACATAACGGGGGAGAGACAGAACAGGGGTGGAGAGAGAGAGAACGGGGGGAGACAGAACGGGGGGGACATAGAGACAGAACAGAGGAAGGGGAGGAGAGAGACAGAACAGAGGAAGAGAGAGAACAGGTATGGGGGAGTTAGAAAGAGACAGACAGGGCAATGAAGAGGAAAGGGACAAACATGGGAAGGGAGAGAGATACATACATAAGGAAGGGCGCCACGGGGGAATCCCGCACAGGGCGCCGGAACACTTAAGGCCGGCCCTGGCTTCACAGGACTGAGGACTGAAAGGAAAATAAGAGTACAAGAGAGAGGTAAAACTTTGAAAGGTAACAAGACTGGGAACAGACAGAACACGGCTAAACACTTACAAAGGATAACATTTGAAGGCACTCAGAACAGGACTTCCCACTTAAGGGACTCAGAACAGGACATCCCACTTAAGGGACTCAGAACACGACATCCTACATACGGGACTCAGAACAGGACATCCTACTTAAGGACTCAGGACAGGACATCCCACTTAAGGAATTTAGGACATGACATGAGCAGAAGCCACTCTGAGGTCAACTGGGCAGGTGCCACCCTGGGGGCCAATATAGGCAGATGCCACTTGGCTCTAACCTCTCTTGGGCCAGGATAGACAGGTACCACTATGGTATGGGGCCAGGCTAGACAGGTGCCACTAAGGGCAAGGACTTGGGAAATGCCACCACTGTGGCCTGGAACTAGGATGGAACGGAAGTCGCCACCATGTGGCCAGAACTGGGATATGCCACCATGTAGCCGGGACTAGAAATAGGAAATGTAGAACACCCAAACAAGGATAACTGAACAACAAAGAACCAGGAACAAGAATAACAAAGAAGCAGAACAGAGAGCAAATGCAGAGAGAAAACTGAAACGCCTGGCTACAGCTTGAATTTAAGTGAGATGTACAGTTCATCTCACTGGTGTCTATTCACTAAAATTTGAAAATAATGTGAAGAGGTCAGCTTTCACTTTAAAAGTCAACCCTGTAAGTCAACCCCACTCACGCTATTCACTTAATTATACTTTATTTCCCTTCCCCCACCTCATCAAAGTGAATCTTTATCACCCATGTTGAACTCCCTTCAGTAATAAGCAATAAAAATTGCTATTCACTAAAATCCGAAAGGAGTTAGATTTGGGAGGCGAGTTGGACTTTGACATCAATAAGCAGGTTACCAGCCCTGGGTAATATTAACAGGAGGCTCCTAGACTCATCAATAATAACATGGGAGCCAGGACGCCTTGCCCTGATCCCCTATATTTATAATAAGTGCAGGAAGCATTGGCTGCTACCAGCACCGTTTTAATTATAGGGGGGCAGGACTACAAGACCTTGTCCCCATATGTGGTAACGTTCTCAGGGGCCATTTGGGGAGCCTGAGGGACTTGGTTTTGTCAGGGAAATAAACTTTTCTTTTCTAAATTAAATTAGACTGCTGATTAGAAGGGTTAATTTAAATTTAAAAAAAAAAACACTACTGTCTATTCACCTTCCATCGGCTATAATGGAAGGCAAATTGAAACAAGTGTATTTTTTTCTTTGTAAGTCAAATGCTACATCTAATCATGGACCTTGCAAAAAAGTTAGTGAATACCATTTTGCAAAATTGAGTCGAGGTGTCCAAGGGTGGGAGGATTTTAGTAATTAGACCCCACTGGCTTTTTTTAGTAGTATTTATTGTTTTTCATTTTCATCATCTACTAAAACATATAGGCCAGACATTGGCCAATTTCACAATACCCTTACATTACCCAATTCAGTGATGTGAAGTTGCCAACATATAAACACATAAAACATATAACATACTCTGGACAATACTTAGTTGTCATTATAATTGTCCAACATAAAACTCATAACTGGCATTTACTGTTATATTTTGAAGCTTCAACGGTTTATGAATCTCACCACTTTTCTTGCACAGGGTCAGTATCTAGTCCCTTAAGAAGTTCCCACCATTCTTTCCATATTTTGTATTTTTTACAGTGTATTCAGAAAGGGCCAGCTTATCTCTTTCTCTGTCTTAATGTGCAGTTTTAATTGGTTCTTGACTGAAGACCAAGAGAGCTTTGCATTTTGTTTCCAATTACCTGCCACAACGCTGTGGGTTATAATACCAGATACGTCTTTCACTCCTTCACACCCCCACCATATTTGAAGCCCACTGACTTTAATGAGCAGGAACTTCAGCAGGTTTGTTACTTCACAGTCCATAAATAAAAGTGATAGGAAATGTCCTTCTTACCTTAATTTGACTGTTTCAACTGAACATGTTTTACTGTACATTTAGACAGGGCCTGACTGGCCCACCGGGATAACGGGAAAAAACCCGGTGGGCCGCCTGCCCCGGGGCCGCCTTTCCCGGTCAAAGTGACTCGGCGGCGGCCGACACTTTAAGAAATTTGGCTGCTGAAACAACCGGCGGCACCAGACGAATTTCTTAAAGCGGCGACGGCCGCAGTATTGCTTGAAGTGGCGGTGGGCCCGTTTACTTACCGCCTTCATTGCTGCTGTGCAGGTCCATGGCTGTGAGGGAAGCGTTGTGTGCTCCCCTCCAGCCGCATGGATCAATAAAGTTTGTTTAAACTTTTTTTTTCAACAAACTTTATAGAAGCTGTGAGGGGAGCGCACAACGCTTCCCTCACAGCCACGGACCTGCACCGGGAGACAGCAGCAAGGAGGTAAGTACTGGCTGGGGAAGGGGGAAGGAGGGTGTCATAACGAGCATACTGAAGGGCAATATCCTGGCATATTGAGGGTCAAAATCCTTGCTTATTAAATGGCAATATCCTGGCATATTAAGTGTCTATACCCTGGCATATTAATTAGCAATATCCTGGCATATTAAGTGGCAATATCCTGGCATATTAATTGGCTATATCCTGGGATATTAATTGGCATTATCCTGGCATATTAAGTGGCAATACCCTTGCGTATTATTTGGAATTATCCTGGCATATTAAGTGGCAATACCCTGGCATATTAATAGGCAATATCCTGGCATATTAAGTGGCAATACCCTGGCATATTTAGTGTCTATACCCTGGCATATTAATTGGCTATATCCTGGTATATTAAATAACAAGATCCTGGCATATTCATTGGCAATATCCTGGCATATTAAGTGGCAATATCCTGGCATATTAAATGGCAATATCCTGGCATATTAATTGGCAATATCTTGGCATTTTAATGGCAATATCCTGGCATATTAAATGGCTATATCCTGGCATATTTAATGGCTATATCCTGGCATATTAAGTGGCAGTATCCTGGCATATTAATTGGCAATATCCTGGCATATTAAATGGCAATATCATGGCATATTAAATGGCAATATCCTGGCATTTTAAGTGGCAATAGAGTGGCAAAATCCTGGCATATTGAGGGGCAAAATCCTGGCACTCCAGGGGGGATGGGGTGAAAGACACTACTGGGGAGATGGGGTGAAAGACACTACTGGGGGGATGGGGTGAAAGACACTACAGGGGGAAGGGGGAGAAAGAGACAATACAGGGGAAGGGGGGTGAAAGACACTACAGGGGGAAGGGGGTAAGAAAGACACTACAGGGAGAAGGGAGGGAAGAGAGACACTACAGGGGGAGGGGGGGTGAAAGCCACTAAGGGGGAATGGGGGGAGAGAGACACTACAGAAAGGACAGAGAGAGAGACGCTACAGAAAGAGACGCTACAGAAAGGACAGAGAGAGATGCTACAGATATGAGAGAGAGAGAGAGAGAGAGAGAGAGAAGCTACAGATATGCGAGAGTGAGAGACGCTACCTAAATGCGAGAGAGAGAGACGCTACCGAAATGAGAGAGAGACAATACAGAAATAGGTATTATATTATGCTATGGGGCTGGTTTAAAATTTTTATGCTATGGGGCTGGTATACACATTTTTTCCAGGGCTGGTTTTTTCCCCCAGAGCATAACAGATGATCTATACATTGTTTAGCAAAACTGCAAGCAAATGTCTGTGGTGTCTC
The DNA here is from genome assembly GCA_036172795.1 of Pelodytes ibericus. Lineage (NCBI taxonomy): Eukaryota > Metazoa > Chordata > Amphibia > Anura > Pelodytidae > Pelodytes > Pelodytes ibericus. Next base: position 155,154,658 of record CM069858.1, read on the forward strand.
CTGTTTATGATATCACCTGTGTTATTTGCATACCGTGCCACAGGTGATGTCATATGCAGGAGACTCCTAATTGCTAATACAATTATTTTCAATAATTTTTATGCTCTACATCCACAGTAAAAACAATGTTCAGGATACAGTCCTTTAACTCACCTGCACTTCATTTTTAATTAATAGTTTCTAGACCTTTGGATACCTCATAACTATTTTATACTAAATATCCCTGACATATTGTTTAGCTTTAACCCCTTGGCGACACAGGACAGACTAGGTCCGTCCTGTGTGCTGAGGCATTAGTGACAAACGAGCACTGAAAGCAGAGTTTTTCCGCTTTCAGTGCTCAAGCTGTATTGTAACGATGCATCGTACAATACTGAAAAAAATGCACGTCGGCATTTCGATCGCTCCGGAGAGCGATTGAAATGCCAGTTTTAAAGGCACAATTTTTCACTTCCTAGGCTCAGTAAGTGTTGCTGATTGCCTCGCAAGTCGAGGCAATCAGTAACACAAAAAAATGCATGATCTTGGTCACTGTGTGACCAAGATGGCGCTGCCCTTCTAAGGGCAAGAGCACAGGAGGCAGGGAGTACCTGCTTCCTGTGCTCTTCCTGTAGTCACACAATTGCCTCTTCACAGAGGCAATCAGTGACTGCAGGCACACTGACAAGCAGTGGTAATGCTCTGATGAGCACCCCCACTGCCTGGTCAGATCAATATTAACCCTATATTGATCTGACCATTTAGGATCTGCCTCCCTCTCCTCAAATTTTTTTTTAGTAAGGGAGAGAGACAGATCAAAGTTATAAAAGTAAGTAAAAGTACAAAAAAATAATAAATACACAACAAACGAATAATAAAACAATAAAAAAAATTATAAAAGCAATTCCCTGCGTTTAACCCCTTCCCTGCCGCTGATCTTGCGTAAGCAGTGATCGTGCACATTAGCGCATTTATTTTTGCTGTTTGTGCATTTTTTAGGGGTTAATTTTTTTTGTACTCTAATTTATTACAGTACTACAAAGGCTCTTCTAAGAGTTATTAACCTCTTCTTTGCAGTCGATCACTGCTTACGCAATGATATTGACGCCAAAGCAATTTTTATCTGTCTGCATTTTTTTTTTTTTTTTTTTACACATACCCACAAGGGGATTACGTGTAAAGTAAAAATATTTGAGTTTTTTTTTTTAAGCTGTCTGAGCGCATAGCGATCAGTAACAGCGAATTAGTGGCAAAGGCGGTTTGGTGATTGCTCAAATAAGCTCACCATTCGCCCTGGTCAGATCAAAATTGGTCGGATCAATATTCACAAATATTGATCTGCCTCCCTCTCCTCACTTACATTTTTGTGACGGAAAGAGACAGATCAGTATTAGTGATATAAAATAACATTTTATAAAATTGTCAGGTTTTATGAAAGTCTTTCACTGTGTATTAACCCCTTCCCTGCCATTCATCACTGTATAAGCAGTAATCTTGCACAGCATGTATTACAGTACTAGATAGGCTCTTCTAAGAGCAATTAACCCCTTCTTTGCTCAAGATCACTGCTTAGGCACTGATTCTGAGGCCGCGGACTCAGGGTTCGATTTTGACCCTGGTCAGCTTTCTGATACATCATCTAGTGATGTATCCGTGGCTGCTGAGCCCTTGCCACAAGGAGTGATGGGTGTCTACCTTTAAAAAATATATGGTTTGGTGGGGGTGAATTACATTGGCTGGCTTCAAAGATATATCCCATATACGACACAGACGCAGGTTGACTACATGTCAAAATTCCAAGTTGTAATTTTGAGATGTGCATCTCACAAATGTTGCCTTCTAGCCAAAAAACAAACCTATGCATGGGTGGCATGCCTATACTCGGGAGATGTTGCTGAACACATATTGGGTTGTTGTTTGGCAGTGACATATACCAGAATCTGTGAATTCATGCCTGAAGTACAATGCATGTGGAAAAACAAATCCCAAAAAAGTACTACCACAGACTTTTACAAAGGCTGGTGGTAGAATTAGTACATATACAGTATTAAAATACCACCATTTGAAATACCTCAGGATGTCTATTTTCCAAAAATATATGGTTTGATGAGGTAAAATACATTGGACGGCTTCAAAAATGTTCCAAATGGAACATGGGCGCAGGCTGACTGCATGTCAAAATTCCAGGTTGGAAATGCGAACCCCCTAAATGTGGCCTTTTAGCCCAAAACAACCCAACACACCTATGCATGCGTGGTATCCCTGGACTCAGGAGATGTTGCTGAACACATATAGAGTTGTTGTTTTGCACATAACAGGATCTGTGAATTCATGCTCGAAGTACAATGTATGTGGAAACAAAACATTAAAAAATTACGAACCTAAAATTTGACAAAGGCTGGTGGTAGAATTACTGCATGGAAAGTGTTAAAATACTACAATTTGAAATACCCTAGGGTGTCTAGTTTGCAATAATGTATGGTTTTGTGGGGTAAAATACACATTCTGGCTTCAAAAATGTCCCAAATGGAACATGGGCGCAGGTTTTCTGCATGTCAGAATTCCAAGTTGAAAAACCAAAAAGCGCACCTCTCAAATGTGGCCTTTTAACCCCCAAATAATCTAACTAACCTACACATGGGTGGTATCCCTGGACTCAGGAGATGTTGCTGAACACATATTGAGGTGTTGTTTGGCACTGACATATAACAGGATCTGTGAATTCATGCCCAAAGTACAATGTGAAAAAAAAATTACTACCCAAAAAATTGACATAGGCTGGTGGTATAATTAGTGCATGGAAAGTGTTAAAATACTACCATTTGAAATACCCTAGGGTGTGTAGTTTTAAAAAATATATGGCTTTGTGGGGTAGAATACACTTTATGGCTTTAAAAATGTCCCAAATGTCCCCCTTCACATTTTAAGATAATGTTTACCTAAATTGCAACCTATGTGAAAAATTTGAAAAAAATTATTTTTGCTGCAAACTTTGGCAAAGATTGGTGGTAAAATGGCTACATGAAATGTGTCAAAATACCCCAAGTTAAATGCCCTGAGTGGTCTAGTTTTCAAAAATATGTACATGTTGGGGGTCATTCATGGATTTAGTACAGATATCAGTGTTACAATGTTGCTATCGCTAATTTTGAAAAAAAGGATTTTTTCACTATTTATAGTTCTGGCCCTGTAACATGAATAAAAAAGCACAAAAACATAAAACATGGGCTATTTCTGAACTCAGGACATATATTAGAAATTATTTAGCAGTGTTTTTTTGTTGTCTCTTGTACATGAGTATACGATTTTTCAAATAAAAGTCATTAAAAATTTTTTTTTTTTTTTACATCAAATTATATGCTATTATTCCAAATTTGAAAGAATTTAATCTGGCGGCTTTGTATAGACATGCAATTGACTGGGTGACACCAACTCCAGCTTATACAAATATAATATTGGAGCAACCTATTGCATATATCCTTTTTAGACTTACGACAAACTGTTAAAAACAATCCACTATTATCCACGACCATTAAGGCATGGAAACTAATGAGACTTCAGGGCCTAAATTGGAAGTATTCACTATGGATCAGTTGGGTGGGAAATCGGGACTTTCAAAATGGATCCGCAGACTCACAGGTCCAAATCTGGCATTCCAGGGGATTACGTTTTATTTATGATATGATTGATATGGAAACTAGGAAAATACTCACAAGAGAGCAATGCCTTCTTACGTTCCCTAAAATAGAAATTGCCGTCTTTCAATATCTACAGGCCTCTAGTTATGCCACTGCAGTACTGTCTAGATTGGAAGACGTGGATTGGGAGGCTAACCTGGACTCCTTTTTGAGAGGAAAGAGCATCAGAAAACACTCTACTAGTAGCTTATATAATCTTACCAGACACATAATAGATTATAATACAGAAAACAGGGGTCTGGCGGGTTGGTCCTCCCACATTGCAAACCTAGATCTCACAGATATGACGGCCCATACACTGAAAACTTTCAAACTTACTCCATATCCGACATACCAAGAAATGTACCTAAAGATCCTTCATGGAGCCTATTACTCACCCAAGCGACTCTTTGATATGGAAGTTAGGGAGACCACAGCTTGTCCCAAATGCGGCCAGCTAGATGCAGTGATTCAAGAATTCTGGGAGCAGGTAATTACTTATGTGGACAACACTCTCCGGATAAAAATTTCACTACCACCTTTGACAACAATCTTTGGTATACAAACAGGGCGCCAATCCGGTGATGCAAGATTGTTGTTCCTAACGACGGCTGCGGCTAAAAAAACAATCTTGCATTTTTGGATAGTACCCGAACCACCACCGATAACCTTGTTTAAATCAAAACTACATCATGTATTTCACATGGAATGGTTGAATGCGATGTTAAACAAGGAAATATATACTAAAAAATACTTTCAGTCTTGGAACACATACATCACGCAATTGGATCATATAATTCAAACTAAGATACGTAATACTTTTATATACACGACATGGTACTCGCAAAAACTATTGAAGGGAATTAACCCCATTCCGGATATAACCTAATAGATGACGGGTGGACAGAGGGCGACAAGGGTGACATCGGACAAGAATCTGGAGGGAAATAGTCTGGGGGAGACTAACTAGAAGGAGGGGGGATAATGGCTTAATGTCAATACAAGTACTCTATGGCGGTAGTGTGGAGACCATTTACAATTCAGTCTCTTTATTATATATGAAACAAAAAGGGTTACCTGTTTATACTTGTTCAGTTAAATTTAGTTAATTACAGTTACTTAATAGAACCGAGACAGTCTTGCATGAAAAGACAAGGCCTTAATGTTGAATGCATACTCTATATTCTTGATTTGACGAAGAGACATTCCTGATGTAATCCATGTATCTGAACTAATGTAAAAATGTTGGATGAAAACTATATGATTTGAAATGTGCCACACTTCAAGTTAGAAATTTGTGGATAACCGTAATATGCACAATAAAAATTGTCAATATAAAAAATTATCAAAATAACGGTATCAAAAGAATGCCCTTCTCATGACGATAAAAATGATATATAGTTTGTGCGGGTACACTAAATGAGACCGAAATAAATTACAGCAAAACAAAAACACCTCAGAAATGTTAAAACAGCCTATGTCACCAAGCGTCGGACAAGCCAAAAAAGTCATGTCACTAAGGGGTTAATGGCTAACACAGGAAATACACTGTTAGCTGAAATTGGCTTGTTGTGATTTTAGAAGGTTGGGGGACTAGGACTGAGGGCATGTTACAACATTTCATGAGATGAACAGAATTATAAAAACCACAAGAGCATTTTGTGGTAAACAGTGTACATTACGTTATATTTATTTATATAATGCCAACCAATTTACATAGAGTGGAACTACATATTACATTAGAAAAACATAGACAGACTGATACCTGATCAGGTAGAGGGCCCTGCTGTCAAGGGAGTAGAATGTCAAAATAAAACACTTTATTCTAATTCTTAGTAAATTAATAAATTAAATAAATATCTATCAATTGGTCACATAGTCACTTAGAGGGGCAAAAACCCCAAAAAGTACCATTTAAAAGATAGCCTGCAGTCTTTGTCAAAAAAAAACACACAGGAGAAATCATTTTGTGGCTAATTGACTGAGATGGTCACTCCTGTCATGTAAAATCACTTTAAATTAATCAGCAACAATTTATCTAACACTTGGTACAGAGTATTGGAGAGATTGACCTACTACATTAAACAAACATGAGGTAAAGGGCCCTGCTTGGAAGTCTACAATCCAGAGGGAGTGGGACAATCTAGAGAAAGTGGGCATGTGTCAGGGCCTTTACTAAGTCAGGTAGGAGTCTAAGTGCAGGGGTGAATGAGGAGTCTGTCTGCATGCTACAATTTATAGTGCAGGGTTGAGAACAGATGTAGGAACAGAAAGAAACAAGGACTACAGCATAGACAAGGGGCTTTAGTAAGGACTGTACCATAGAAAAGGGGCTGAAGACTGAGGTAGGGCTTGTGGAAAAGGTGAGGCATGAGAAGGACAGAGCAAATTGGAGTACTAGGCACAGAACTTGATTGGGAATCTTCCAATCAGGCATCCCTGGCAGCTTTCAACTATGGGCCAGTAGCCAGATGACTTGACCACAAAAGTTAGGCAACCAACTACAGTGTAAAAGCACTGTTAGAACAGTGGGTTACTTATATGGCAGGGTAATTCAGAAACCCAGCTGACTGAGAGAAACAACAGAGCAAAATAAAGACCACTAGAGATAAAAGGAGGAATGTGACCAAAGAATTAAAATTAGAATTCTATATGCATCAGTCAAGGAGTCAGGGTAGAACCCTGACAACATGTAAACTAGATTATTTTTTAGATCAAATGTCCCTTAAACTGTAAATTCATGTAAACATGTTTTATGGGGACCATAAGGACTTAATTAGAGTCAAATTAAACATTTTCATAAACACTGATTCAAAGAAAGGTGAAAATCTAGAACATCAGATTCTTTAAACATTAACTTCCATTCTCTGGCATCCACCATCTCTATCCATGCTTCTTTCATATTTCAAAAAAGGTTAAGATCCCTGTGAGCAGTTCTGGCCAATAAAAATAGACTATAAAACACTGTCAGAGTTTCATGTACATTATAGCACTTCAATAAAACACACTCAACAGTAAACCAATAACTGACTTGTGTACAATATCTCAGCATTTTGCAATAACAGACAGTTAAAACTATTTTTAACTGATGGAAAAAAGAAATGCATTTGTCCATTTTTAAAGAAAAAATGCCTGCAATATATAATGGCCTAATACATGTACAGCAAAACATGATAGAACAGAATCACTATTGCTCAGTTTTTCCCCAACAAGTCACATTACACAAATAAAATGTCACACCTGGGATATTTTTTATTTTTCTCTTGAACACAGAAAACATCACGGCATATTCTGGTATTTAAAGTAGCATAGTTTTATCTAATCACAATGTAAATGGCATAACATAGCCCAGGGGGAGGGCTGGCAGTGTTTGGCCTGTAGGGCAAATAGAAGTTAGCAGCCCATGATGTGAGTGCACAGCTCATCTTCATTTTTAAATTGTGTAAATTGGTTGTTACCATTCTAACAGCTATAGCAGTTCACAATGTAACCAAACAGGACACATCTAGGCAAGCACTAATGCAACATGCAAAGTAATATTTACCATATCATATAGTGATAGACTTTTTTAACTAAAAATAAAATAAAGAAATGTATAATGCAAGATAATTAAATATACAACACAAAAATGTCAAATAAAGCAATTCCAACCAGCAACTTCTGACACAATAATATAATAGTTCATGGAATTACAAGGAAGCATGATTAGTACAAGGAATAGGCAAAAAATTAACTTTTCACTACCCAGTCACACACACTAACATATAAAACAGGGTTATGCAAGCTCAATGACACACTCAGTGAATGACAAACACACACAGAAACCATCACAATCCCCTCTCCATGTCCCGCTCTTCCAGCACAGGAGGGGTATCAGTCATTGTCTAGTACACTGGAAAGAGAGGTCTGTGCCTCACATACTTTCATTATGTTCCTTAAAGGGACTCTGTCATCATTGGAACATTGCAAACGCAGTCTCTCTTTTGTAATACATGTAAATATGGATATACATAGGTAGTAAAGTGCAAGAAGTAAAATAAGAGCCATACATACATTGTACAGAAATCATCATGTATCTGGGAGGATACATCCAGTTAGGAAGCTGGTTTTATACTCTATATTATGGAATGCACTATAGTGGACATAAGATAACGATCTAGGCAGCATCAGAGGTGTTCCCTGTAGTATGAGTAAATTAATAGCTTATCAAACATTTTAATTCTCCAAGGTGGCAGCACATGGTACTTAATGGCTTCCCATCAAAAATAACAATTAAACATAATAATAATGTGGTAATGCATAAGTTGTGGGTGGGTCTGTTCTAGTTCATGACACTATGAGGAGCTAGGTTTCCCCATTGAGGAAAGCTCTGCTTAGTCCACATGACATAACCCCAAAACAAAAGAACTGACAAAGCAGGCTATGCACCATGGACTAATACGATAAGAAAATTCAAGAACTGATTTTGCAAAAAACACAGAGAAACACAGTTCCTTCCCATCCCCTTCTGAGACCTAATAGTATGTCATAAACCCCTCACTGACAAACAAACAGTGGAGGAAAAGCTTCTGTAGAACAAGCAGTAGATAACATCCAATATCTTCAGCATGTCAAAAAAATGTTCAGGAAAACTTTACCAAAGCAGGTCTACTTAAACTGGCACTAGTGAAATATAAATAATTAAAGGCAACAACAATGTTGCGAACATAGAAACATACATTTTTTAGGATCAATAATTGTCTGTGGGGTCACCCTACCAATATGCACCACTCAAATACATATACATACCACAAATACATCAAAATCTATATATATAAAAAAAAACCTGGAAGCAAAATATAGAATTAAATTAGGTTGGTAATTTGTATAAACCCAGCAGACCACTACACTGAGGAGAAAACCACAGGGTAGCTTAAACTGCAAGATTGTGCTTCTAACGGAGTAATTTGTCCCAAAAAGTATTTTGCAAATTGTAACACAAACTGAGTTGTCTGTCTTATGTGCCACCTGTCAACATTACGTGGGGGAATTCAAGTACCATATGACGGCGCATATAAGTTCTCTGCGAAAAGATAACACTGAGCAGCTAATAAGGAAGCATTTTCAATCCCATAATTATGGCACAAGTTCCATCCAATGTCTGATGAGTTATTTTGTCATTTTGTTATTTTGTCAGTGGTGAGATCTGCACAGTAAACGGTGTCAGAGAGAAAGCAATTGGATATTTACTTTGGGGACAAGAATATCTGCAGGTTTGGGCTATTTCTGTTAGACTAGTCAGTGCTGTTGTGGGTTTTTTCTTTCTTTATTTGTGCCTTTCCCAGTACCAGGTAGCACGTTTTAAATAAATATATAACAGAATGCAGCTAAAAACTATTTTGTTGTACACCAATAATCTTTACAAATTTAATAAGAAAAGCTTACTGGAATGGGAGTTTACTGAAATGACCAACAGCTAAAAAGTACATCCATGTATACGTATATAAATCATTTAACTTACAGATTAGTAACATAGCTGTTGTGCTATTATATTATATAACATAATCGCTGTGGTACCTCTGTTACCTCCGTATCATTTTATTTTATAAATAATTGAGAATAGACTAAAAATGGAAGCAATAACTTTTTGTTTTTAAAATATTTTATTGAATATAATTGCATATAGACAATATATAAAACATAATATTCCATAATAATAAAAGCAGAGTAAATAAAGTTCAATGTAGATGCTTGCAATATAAGTAAAATAAAATCCCATACACTCCTGATCAATACACGTTAACCTCCCGATCTGTTGTTAATGCAGCACATTGTTCTCCCAATTCCCAATGGGTCAACTAACTAATAATTGGTGTTTATTTAGATTTTAGGTAATACTACTTAGGTTAATTTTAGGCAGGAAAAATACCAAAAAAAATAATGAAATAGGTAACTGCTGTTTACTGAAGAATAAACCGTGGTCAAGCCACAATTGTTTTTTAACCTTAAGTCTTGATTTCTTGGCAAGTATACAAGGCCATGACAAAATAATGAGGAACATGACCTGGAGTTGCAAGACAAAATGGCATATACAGTCTAAACAGGTTATTTACAAACCTGGGAGTGAAGGCATTATGAAAACAAGAAAGAACACAGTTTAAGAAATAAAATGTTATATTCACAGAAGGGGTAACCTGTCATTCTGCAATAACAATATGTTATGTTTACTTTGAATTTAATGTTGTTTGGTCTTTCCTTGCTTCCCTATGAGGAGTTGCTTCATCCACGTGTGTTGCTAATCTGCTGTGTGTATTTGCAAGTATAAATGCAGGGTGCGTTCATTTGATGTCCATAGTGAAGTGACATGAAGTTCATGCCTTTGCCGCTGTTATGTTTTTAAGATGCTGAAAAAAGATTGTCTTTTTTAATTCAAGCACAGTGTCTGGGAGTATTCATTTACCACAACTAGGTGAGCAGCCGCTTTATCTCTTTGAATTTCTAATGTAGAAGTGTGAGAATCAAATGACAATTCTTTTTTAATGCATATGCCAATTTATCCTCTGACCAGCAGCTTTGATGCTTTCATTTGTTGTCCTTTAACCCCTTCACCCTGGATGGTGCTCTGGTGCTAAACGACAAAGCACCATCTGGCATTTTTTTGTTCCTGGGTGTAAATCACTTTGTGTTCGGCAGCCAGAACCATCCAAGCAGGGACCCAATCAGGGTCTCTATAAACCCTGTCAGTCCCTGACAACATCCCGTGATACTTCGTGACGTCACTTGTGAAGTCACGGAGGAGCACCCGAACCTGGAAGTTCGGGCACAATGGGATGCCAGAAATGTAGCGGTCGTTTGGTGGCCTCAAAGTGGCCTCATCTGACACTGGGGGGCCCGCTGCAAGTCCCTGCAGCGGGATCCCAGTACAGCTCATCGCGGGGAGCCGCAATGAGCAGTTGCATGCAGGACGGTCTATGCCGTCCTGCAGGCTTCTGCTGTAAAATGTAGCCAATGCTCACTTTGAGCCTCACCTACATTTTCTGTGTCAGAGTGAGGCCACCCAAAGTCCCTGCAGCAGGATCCATACACAGCTCATCGCGGGGGGGGGGGCCGTGATGAGCTACTTATTGTTGGACGTTCCATGCCGTCCTACTAGAATCTTGGCACTAAAAAGTAGGACGGCATGGAACATCCTACAAGCGGGAAGGAGTTAATATGGCCAGAGAACATGAGGCCCATGTAAAATTACCATCCCTGGCATTCTCCTTCTAACTATACCTGACTGAAAAAGAGAAAACAAACAGTGTATCCTGCCATTCCTGGATATGTTTTTGTATGCGTAGCTGTCTTCCTAATATATTCTTAGGATATTGCTTGCCATAATGCATTCACTGGTGCATGGCTTATTGAAGCAGGAGAGGAGAATAATTGCAGCAGACTGAGAGTGGGTTATACATATGGTGTTCCTGCTACTATTACCACAGTGAAAATAGGTATTGAGCAGTGCTTCTATTCTGCAGTTGCACACTACTTATGTTTAGTAATCAGGTACATATAACAGAGAAAGAGTAGAAATTGCTATAACTTATTTCTTGATAAAGTGCAAACAGAATTTCACAAAGAATCCTTTCTGACAATATTGTATATAAACGTATGTGAATGTTTGTCAGCATCACAGAACTGGGCTCCAGGAGCAAAGGCTAAAGGCACTGAGGTCATGTGACCATACAACATTGCATGATCTTGCAAGACTGAGCTCCAGGCTCTCTGTTAAGGCAGAGGCCTATCCGGCCCAGTCTTGAGGAGCTCAGTAGAGGGGCTTTTTGATTATACTTGTACGTAGACATACATAGTCTAAAAGGGACGTTATTTGGAACAGTGCAACACTCTGTGCATAGGTGGCAGCCATGCAGGGACAGCCCCATTTGTGAGTGGACTGGACCCCAAAAACTGGGTCTGTCCCATGAAATTGAACACTAGGAATGTCGCATTATAGTGATGAGAAACATCTGCAGAATGACGTCTGGAACAATCTGAATAAATTGTGAATTAGTTTTATTATGAAAATGACCCTTTTCAAGAGGCTGTTAGTATTAACCTACATTTGTCACTGCATACTAACACTTTCCTTTTAAGCTCTTAATACTATATAATGGTCAAGGAAAAATTGTTGCCATTTTTCTTTCTTACATATCTTTTCTATTTCTTTCTATATTTGATTTAACCTTTAGAAATTGCACGCTATTTGTAATAAATAGCTTCTGCTAATGGCATAACATCAGGCTTAATCTTTCTGAAGCTGTACATACTTCCAATCTACATGCTGTGGATATTAATCTTTCATTTAATCGACATTAGTGTGTAACTTAATTAAAATGAATAGAAATGTTGGGTAGAAAGTCTGGATATCAAAAAAGCATTCTGTCTTAAACTTGAAGATATTTATACCAGTGAATAAAGTGATTGTATATTTACAAAACGAAATTTATTTTTTTGCAACCAATTTACTAAACAGGTCCATAAAGAGTCAAGATATACTGGAACACAAAGCATATCTTCATAGACATAAACACAAATTAACACGAATGATTTTAGTGTTATAAGTCCAATGAACGGACTTCCCCGATAATTAGGTGGTACGTTGAGTAATATATCATTGTTGTGTATAGTTGTACTGATCCTTAACTGTGTTGTCATCTTGTTCTGCCTTGCTTCTGTATAAGTCATATAGATTCTCGTGTGAAGTCTCTACTGAAAATCTTTTTCATTTATACAGTAGATCACATTTATTACCTATAAAGGGTAAGTTCTTGGTGGACATTCATTGATGTTTTTCACAGAGCTCCCTGTTTTGGGCCATTTTGGATCACATTTGGAATCTGCGTAGCCCTTAAATTTAAGCTTCTCAGAGACCATCGATGTGGACCCAAATCAGCACAAAAATCATACTTTGTCGGGAATTTTCATGCTTTAATTATGTCAGTCTGATCTCCCGAGGAGCTTGGCTGAACAAAAATAAAAATAAAAAACAACAGTGACAATCACAGAAGTTGCTCGGTGGAATAAACATATACCTGATAAAAGGTCCCCAGATAATCAGCAACACTATCACTTCTTAGCTTCAGCCGATGGGTAAGGGGCCATCCAAAAATAAAAAATAAAAAAAAGAGAGAAAAGGGCATAGCCCTATCTCTAAGCAGTTATTCTCAGTGAAGGACGGATGGAGAATGAAATCCCAGCATAGTAGGACAAGAATTTAATTTTTAAAAAAATACCCCTCTCTGCTTTTTTATCTCTTATGACAGAGGTGGGTCTTGTTGTCTGGCATGCTGCAGTCCCACAATGGTTTCAGTATGAGAACCAGGTTGTCACATGATGCCTGGCGCTTCGATGCTGAGTTCGAGAAGATGTTCTTCATGATGCCAGTACACTCTAATGAGCAATCAGAATTAGGACTTGTGGGAACAGTCACTCAATGCTTTTACACGAGACCATTTAACAAAGGACCATTTTTTTCAATTGCACACACTAAGGTGTTCTTGTGGGACAAGAAGGCCCACTTATATATCTTGAATAGTAGACAGTCAGTGTATACACTTACATATTTCCTTGGTGTATTGATAAATTATAAAAATATTTAAATTAATAACAATAACTTCTTATATTTACCTTCTAAAATGCTAATTTTCATTCCACACTTGTTTACAATTATGAGCGAGGTTACAAGCTTCATGCATTATGTGCGGGGTTAAAAAATATCACAACATTTAATTAGACACAGTGGTCACCTGGCTCATGAAAGCTGCAGCTGTGCATTTATAGTCTGAAGGTTTTGTATGGTAAGTAGGGATAATTGGTACTTGTCGGTCAGTATATGTCTAGAATTTCCCTTTTAGGGTGAATTACAAAAGAAACAGTTAATAGTCTCCTTACAGGAAAATCATTTAAGTCTTAATATTCCTTTAAAATAGGGCTGTTTTCAGCATCCAAAGCAACTCATTGTAAAGGTTAAAAACACTGCAGATGTGAACTTGTTGTTTTGTTCTTTGATCGTTCACATCCTGTGTTCCCTTTTGTAGTATAAAGAGAATATTAAAAAAAAGACTAATAACTGTGAACATTAATAGTGGTAAAGAGTAGCAACAAAATAAAGAGATCACAACAGACCAATTATAGATAATTTATCATATAAATGTAAATGATCTTATTTTGCACTTGGCATTAACAATACATTTTTCTTCATCCCCAAAACACCTATTTTCACCACTTCCCACGGTTAGGGAGTAAAAAGACACACCAGGCATTGGGTAATGGAGGGAGCGCAGGAAAAGACACACCAGGCATTGGGGATGGGAGGGAGGGGGAAAAGACACACCAGGCATTGGGGGAGGGAGGGAGGAAAATACACACCAGGCATTGGGGAGGGAGAGGGGGGGAGACACACCAGCATTGGGGAAGGCATGGAGGGGTGTAAATACACACCAGGCATTGGGGAAGGGAGGGAGGGAGGGGGGGAAAACACACCAGGCATTGGGGAAGGGAGGGAGGGAGAAGGGAAAAACACACCAGGCATTGGGGAAGGGAGTGAGGGGGGGGAGACACATCAGGCATTGGGGGAGGGAGGGGGGAATACACACCAGGCATTGGGGGAGGGAGGGGTAAAAGAAACACCAGGCATCGGGGGGTGGGAGAGAGGGGGAAAAAGGCACACCATGCATTGGGGAAGGAGGGGGACACACACACCGGCATTGGGGAAGGGAGGGCGGAAAATACACACCAGGCGTTGGGGAAGGGAGGGAGGTGGGAAAAAGACACACCAGGCATTAGGGAAGGGCGTGAGGGGGGAAAAAGACACACCAGGCATTGGGGATGGGAGGGTGTGGTTAAAAAGACACACCAGGTGGGAGGGAGGGTGGGAGAAAAAGAGACCCCGGCATTGGATGATGGAGTAAAAGAGACCCCAGGCATTGAAGGAGGGAGAAAAAGAGACCCCAGACATTGGAGAGGGATAGAGAGATACACACACCAGACATTGGGGAGGGAGAGACACATCAGACATGAGGAAGGGAAAAAGACAGAGAGAGAGAGAGAGAGAGACACACCAGACATGGGGTGGGGGGAGAGGAGAGAGAGATGCACATGGGGGAGAGGAAAAAGCAAGATATACATGGAGGAGAGGAAAAGACAAACATGGGGGAAAGATGCAAAAGAGGGGAAGATAACGGGGAAGAAAGACAAAAGGTGTTAACAGACACATGAATTGCATGAGGGAGAGCGAGACAGACACTGATGGCATTAGGGAGAGTGAGACAGACAGCGATGGAGCAGAGGAAGAGTGAGACAGACATGGATGGAATAGAGGGAGAGTGAGACAAACGGATGGAATGGAGAGGGCGCTGCCAATGATAGGATCCCTTTGCATGTGTGACTGTGTGGCTGCATGTGCATGTGACATTGCATGTGTTACTGTATGTACATTTGGCTGCATCTGACATTGCATGTGTGTGCACATGTGGCTGTATTTGTATGTGACACTGTGTTACTGTGTATGTAAATGCCTGAGGGCAGGATCGCCAAGGGTGGCAAAAAGTCTTGCACCAGCCCTGCATCCATGTACACAAATATACAGCATGCTTTCTTCTTGTTCAAGAGGCTTGTGCCTAATACCATTTTGTCAGCACATGTGGTTAGAAGTTAGTCTGGTGAGGGGGACAATGATACTAACATGGCTGAACTGTTTCCTAATATATCATCCTTTTCCTCATCAGATGATGTAACTGTAGCATCTTGTTAGTAGCCATGGTATCCTTGGTTACTTACCATTCCTATCACCCAGTTGTATTCCTCTGCTGACATGAATGTGGAATCATTCCACATGGGTACTCCTTCTCTTTCGTTGTGGTGACACATTAGTGTCTATGCTGCACATGTATTTTGCTGCATAACACTTTTTTGGCATAGTTCCATATATGTTCAAGATATCATCTTTTGGACAAATATTGTAATGATGGATATTTGTATGAAATATGATATAAGGGCAGATATGTAGGCATTTGATATGAAAAAAAGCACTTTAAAATCTTTTCTAGTGTCATTTAGAGGGCTTTAAAGTTAAACTCACCAACTAAAATATGGGACATTGTAATGGGTGAATTATGCCCACGTTTCCATAACTCGGAGTGTATTCAGAGGTGATTGGAGCATAAGGGGTAGCCAAAAATCTATGGTTTTCATGGTGAAATTGCCCTGGTCTAAACAGTAGCTTACCTGCTACTTACCTGATCCAAATCAATTTTGCCCAAGATTGAAGTATATTGGGAAGACCCTATAGTGCTTGTATTGCTACTTCATTTGTATTCATTTACATCCTCATATTTTGACATTCATATCGCTTCCCAACAGTTCACTCTATGTTCTCAGAGCTTAACATATGAGAAACTGAAGAGAACAAGCAGATGCAAATGCCAGTAAATATATATAGTTTTTGTCTCGTACTAAACATTCACTGCACTTTGAAAAAAAAAAACAATGTGTAAATGAAAAAGAAATCATTAAATATTTGACTCAAGGATTTCACATGAATAATCCATCAACATTCATTTAAAAACAACATTAATTTGGTAAGTTTCCATATTCTAAACCATTCACATTCAAGGATTGTCAGGGCCGATCACAGAGACTGCACTTATCCCCACAAAAGTCCCTGCATCTGTCTCAAGCCCCAGGGATCCCAGTCTCAAGTGCGTGGCCCCATCCTGTGACACACCGGGTGGATGCCAGACTACCTGCTCCTGGACACGTTGTATAGTGCTCCCGCATCTCCAGAAGTGGGAGGGAAGCTGTCCTGGCTCGTATAGGGGTAGGGGCTGGTGTTCCAGGCCATTAGGGGGGAGCTTCATCACCCAGAGACAGACTCCTTTGGCCTCTGAGCTGACCAGGCCCTCGCACATGTGCAGTAGCATGCTCAGTCAAGTTTCTGTAAGTGCCTGCAGTCCTCTTTTTCAAACACCGGAAGGAGGCGGTACTTTGCTAATTAGTCCTGGTTTAATCATATAAAATCCCCTTCTACACGTCAGTCAGTGCTCAGTTGTTCTGTAGATGGCGTGGAGCATACATCGTGTGTCTCTCAACGTTCCTTACTCTGTTTATTATCGTTTTGTATTGCTATCACCTCGGCCTGTTTCACCTACTATTCTAGTCCTCTGCCTGCCCCGACCGCTGGTTCTGTTTACTCATCCTGTTTTATTTCCGCCTGCCACTGACCTTTGGAACTTCCTAACTTCAGCTTGCTTCAACCCTTTTGTACCATGCCTTGGACTCGGCCCTCGTGCCTGTTTCTACCAGTGGCTTTGTTCTCTACCAAACCTTCTGGGTCAGTGACAATTACAAGGGGTTGCCTACCTGCCATGGAGTTCCCACACTGTGAGCCTGACAAGAATATGATGGCACTTTATCTATAAAATGAATAATAACAATTAGGTAAATTAATTATTCTTTGGACAAATTGTATTTAAATATGCGCCAAAGACCTTGTGTTGCAATTCGAAGATGTGGAATATTTTTGGTGAGGAATAGACATGTCCAGCTGTGAAATAACTTAACTGTTTTTATAAATACATTTATCAAGGATGTACATAAAGCATGATTTATTTGTTAACGCTAAATAGTTTAGAAATGTAAATAAAAACTTTAGGAACATGTTTCAATTGTGTCTCAAAGCGGTAAAAAAACTTTCTCTAAAACTCCACCGGCATTAGGTATTTCCACAATCCATTGTTAACTTAATAACGATTTGTTATTCGCCAGGATGCCCAGTTTGTTGGCCCTTGAAAACAACTGTAAATTGGAAGTGTGTTGCATACCAAATTTCAAAAACCTAGCTAACCTGCTAAACTCCTACACTCTATGCAGCCTGCTCACAAAAACAGAAGCAGGTATTAATAGCTGACTTGAAATAAAAGTCCCCAAATTGCCTATCTTTCCAACTCTGCTCTTTATTTCTGATTTTCCACTTAAATTTACATCCATTTTTCAAACCCACATCTATGATGTCTTATTTAAAAAGTTGTGCTCTAAGCTGTACATCATGATAACTCACTGGAAATAGACATCTAAACTTTTTACTTAAAAGACAACTAAAGTTTCTGTTTAGACATACACATAGGTTAACCTTCAGCTCTGCCTCACAGCTACAAAACAGGGAGAAAAAAACCTAGGAAACCAAACATATATAGCATCATTGAGAATGCTGAAATCTATACAATATTATGTAATACAGCCTGGTCACTGTATTTCACTACCTTGGTTTATGGAACCCTAGGCTAGAATATATCTTGATTTTGACCTTATTTAAAGGTTGTGGCATCAGTATTTCCCTGAGATTTGGACAGGAAACAGGAGACTTGTCCTTGTCCTGACTTGTACAGGCTGGCAATTGTACATAGCATCTAATACGCTTTGGTCTCTCTTAGCAAAAGGTATTGGAAGTCTTAGCACACCACATGCACATTAAAATTTAAATTTATTTTTCTTTTATTGAACTGTGTGCTATTACTAAGGCACAGATTAATTATGTTCCATTTACAAAGAGGAATTGCTGATATAAGGGGCACTTGACTAATCTACTCTTCGCTTATCCTGTCTAATAAATACATTAGTGAATACAGTTAGATACTAATTGATCTTTGGGCTTTTCATGCGCTGGATATTAACCTCTAGATGCTGTGTGTGGAAGTTATCCTGGACCCATACTATTCTTCATGATGCCTTTGTGCCAATCCTTACAAATTCTCTCAGTTTTAACTAAGTGTCTCTCAATGCCTTTCTTTTTATTTTTATAAATCATATTATATGTCCATGTCAAAGATTTAAAACATATTATGCCATCATGCATGGAATATGTTTCTTTGTTAATGGTTCAAAGAGCAAAAATGGTAAAGACACTGAGAATATGACTATATGGGATGGTGTCATAATACAATGTAAATATTAACTAGAAAATGCAATAGTGGGACATGAGTATTTCCCTTGAACAATTACATGACTCAATAGTAGTGTTGAGCGAACCCGAACTGCACTGTTCGGGTTCGTACCGAACATTACGGTTTTTGGACCCCAGACCAGAACACGGACATTCCACTGTATGTTCGTGTTGGAGTTCAGGGTTCGGCAGGGCGCAACTTAGCAGGGGGCACCGGAACCGTGAAAAAAAAAATCCTCCCCCTTTCCCCTTACTTACCTCCTCACTGCTGCTCTGTCTCCCGGTGCAGGTCCGTGGCTGTGAGGGAAGCGTTGTGCGCTCCCCTCCAGCCGATGCGGATTCAATAAAGTTTGTTTAAACTTAAGCAGCAGCGAAGAGGTAAGTAAGGGGGAAGGGGGGAGGAAGAGGGTGGCTAAATCCTGGCACATTGAGAGGCATAATCCTGGCATATTGAGTGGCATAATAATCCTGGCATATTGTGTGGGAAAATCCTGGCATATTGAGTGGCATAATAATCCTGGCATATTGGGTGGCTAAGTCCTGGCATATTGAGAGGCATAATCCTGGCCTATAGAGGGGCATAATCCTGGCATATTGAGGGGCATAATCCTGGCATATTGTGTGGGAAAATCCTGGCATATTGAGTGGCATAATCCGGGCATATTGAGGGGCAACATCTTGGCATATTGTGTGGGAAAAATCCTGGCATATTGAGTGGCATAATAATCCTGGCATATTGGGTGGCTAAATCCTGGCATATTGAGAGGCATAATAATCCTGTCAAATTGAGGGGCATAATCCTGGCATATTGTGTGGGAAAATCCTGGCATATTGAGTGGCACAATAATCCTGGCATATTGGGTGGCTAAGTCCTGGCATATTGAGAGGCATAATCATCCTGGCATATTGAGGGACATAATCCTGGCATATTGTGTGGGAAAATCCTGGCATATTGAGTGGCATAATAATCCTGGCATATTGGGTGGGAAAATCCTGGCATATTGAGTGGAATAATAATCCTGGCATATTGGGTGGCTAAGTCCTGGCACATTGAGAGGCATAATACTGGCATGTTGAGGGGCATAATCCTGGCATATTGAGGGGCATAATCCTACAGCGATTATTCAAATTACAGTGATTATTTTAGTGGGTGCTATACTACATATTTGTACCCTGCCCTGAGCCCAGTGCCACAGAGAGTGCACTTGCAACTGCATGTGTGCCAGGCACATGACATCTAGGCATTTTTAAATACTGCAATTTGTTGGTGTTAAATATTACATTTGCTTCCTGCACTTCATATCTGAGAGTCAAATAGAACAGTCAAATACTGTGCTTACAGCGCTCTTTGAAAAATTCTAATAGTTTTGGGTGGTAAATAGTACATTTGCGTCTTGCGGTGCACTTCATATCTGAGAGTCAAATAGAACAGTCCAATACTGTGCTTACAGCGCACTTTGAAAAATTCTAATTGGTTTGGTTGCTAAATAGTACATTTGCGTCTTGCGTCGCACTTCATATCTGAGAGTCAAATAGAACAGTCCAATACTGTGCTTACAATGCACTTTGAAAAATTCTGGCTACCTCCTCCTCCTCCAGCGCCGCTTCCACCTACACCGCCACGGTCACCGCCTCCTCAACCTTTTAACACAATAAGGAAGTAATGCCTTATGCGAAATGTCATGAGGATTAAAATACATTTTCATCTACTTTCAGTCTTTAGTTGCCACATGCAACTTTGGTTTTAATTGCTTGACAACTTTCATTTAATTTTGAAAGTTCTGTCAATTTTTTTTTCCAGTACATCCCCATTTGCATACTGTTGTTCCTCTTATTTCCCCCAGAAAGTTTATAAAACAAAATTTTTATTGCCATTTTTTGATGCATTAAGTATCACAATCCAAAAAAGCCAAACTCCCACCGGGTCAGTTGATAGATCTTTTTATAGTACATCACTATTTCAAGAAATGTATTCAGAAAAAAAATAAAATGAAAGCATGATTGTATACAGTGTCTAAATATTGAAACATCATTAAATCACTACTGTTTTATGGAGAGCTCTAATAATAATCATTTGGAAGTGCGTTTAAGCCAAAGTATATATCTAATAAACATAAATCAATTATTTTCATGAAAAAAAAGAGGTTAGCATAACTAAAAAAACAATGCTGAGTAGTCATAAGAGCTGACACTGATGAAAAACCTGGCAGAGAAATTGTGAAGACATCTTGCCAATAAAAAAATTAATTATGCAGTGGTTACAGAGCCTGCCCCAATCATTACTGCTTCATAAACATAAAAACTAGCTATGATATTATAGGATAAAAACAGTATTGTTTCAAACACATTTGTAAATAGAGATTGATCTGTGACTAGAAAATGTTTGGAGTAAAAAAAATGACAACTTTCAGATTGGTCCATGTTTTCATGATATTAAGCTTCAGTTGTATTGTTGTATTGGACATAAGCCATTTGCAACATTTAGCTTTAGAATCAAAATATAGATTTATTTATTTTTAGAATACAGTGGATATAGTGGATTTTTTTTAATACAAAGCCAATATAACCAAAATAGAGTCCATCAACATAACCCACCGACTACGGTAATACAATGACCTCATTCAGGTTTTAATCAACCTTTGGTGAGCAAGGGACATTTACTGTATATCTTCAATTATGGACATAAAAAAAAACAAGTACAGTATCAAATAAATTAATCTAATGCAACTTTGTTAAAATATGTGCCCATTATATAGGGCATGTATTTTGACATTTTGTTTAAGCTATGTTTAACGTTGAGATTATGGATCTTATAAACGTTTTTTATCATTATTTTAAAAAAAAAACATTGTTTTAAAAAAAATAACAAAATGTGCATATGACTTGATAATTCTGAACAAACTGTTGCACAAATGTTCAGCTTATTGAGAATGATAAATTAATTTTATATGAGTCACACAATGTATAATAATTAGGTTTGGTTTCTTTTATAGAGCAAGACTTGATTTCTGATCACTGTATTAACTGTCTATTTTTGTCTTACATTCTCACATTCGCACACCTGCTTGTAACACATGTCAGACAGAGAAGTAGCTGTTCATTTTAGCACCATGGAGAGCAACCGCATGATCTGTTTGTAATAAGACTCAGACCAGTGGGGGATTATTTAAATGAGACGAAAAAGATGGTTTGAAATGCACTAATCGAGATTAATCCAGGGACATATGAAAGTAGATTCTGTAGCGTTAGAAGAAAATTACCTCCTTTATGTGCTTCCATATACAATCATGTATTGTTACTGTATTTAATTAAATACAGGCTCTTTTAAACAGTTAAAAATCTAATTATATTTGAATAGGACCACATAGCTTAAAGATTTAACACAGCAATTAACCTACAGAAATTCAAAATAACTTAATACTTCCAGTGTAGTTATACCAAAAACAACTCTCTGATTTCCATACTAAATCCAGAAATATGTGAATGCAGATACATAGAAGTATACATTTATACAATAATAATAGTGTAGGTTGTTATACAACTTTCACCATCTTAATCAATGCACTTACAAACAGGGGTAGGAAAGTGTCCGTTCTATGACATGAGTATCCGTGGCAAGATCTCTGAAGAACCTTACTAAATGTCCACCATAAACAATGCTGGTGCTTACCCCTGCTTCTAAATAGTCCGGGACAGTGAGCTCCTTTAAAAAAAAATGTGCAAAAGTATCAAAAGACAAAAAACACCAATGGCAAAATAAAAGAATAACAATAAGTATCCTACTACAAGGCACTTACAGACTAAAGTGGCATCTACATATTTGAGTTCTGTACAAAACACTGAGCAAGTTGTTAATGTAATGAAATGAATGAGTGAAGCTGGATTTTTACGCCCTTGTAGTCTGTAAGCTTATTGTGAAACTCTGTTTACTTTTTGTTACAGTGGGGGTTATTTCCAAAGGTTATCATCAGAAATTGGTCATTGGTTTCACTACTGATTCCTCCATGGTTTGAACCTTTTGGGTTTGCTCCAATTATTATAAATAACAACAAGTAAGGTTACCAGCAGCAAGTATGTTGTATATGGCTATTTTCTACCAAAACAAAAAATAAACTAAATCATTAAACAGCTGTATAGACTAAATTTTAACCACTGTCATATGTTCATTTTAACTCTTTGTATTAAACACTGATTTCTTACCAATCTGGTATTAAAATGTTTACAGAGAATATGTGCATCAAAAACAGTGGGATTTACGTGCTTACAAAATATTAATATTGATTATATATATATAATTACAATATTCCTATATGTATGCATTAGAAAAACAATTGTAGAAGTTCTCATGAGAAACAGCTTTTGTGATGCATCTGTGAAATCTCATAGGTTAAACCCCTTAGTGACAAGACATTTTTACCTTGACTTTCCCTTGGTGACAATGGCTGTTTTGACATTTCTGTTTTGTGTTTATCTGCAATTTTCTTTTTTCTCAGATACTGTACCCACACAAATGATATGTTGTTTTTATCGTCATAAGAAGGGCTTTCATTAGATACCATTATGTTCATCATATCTTATAATTTACTACAAAAAAAATCATAAAATATGATGAAAAATAAAAAAAAAACACTTTTTCTAACTTTGACCTAAAATATAATTTAGACAAATACAATCATTAAAAAAGACCCCATCTAAATAGTTTCTAAATGTTGTCCCAAGTTCAGAAATATGCATTTTTCCATATTTTTAAGTATGTTTTTGCGAGTTATGGGGCAAAAACCAAAAATAGTGTTTTTTGGTTTTTTTCCTATATTGACCTTTTGACCCCAAACCGAACCCAAAATTTTACCTTAACACTAAATTTAACCCCAACTCTAACCCTTATGCAATCCCTTAATATATTTTAATTTTAATTTAATTTTAACCCTATCCCTTATGCTACAAATTATTTAATTTTAACCCTATAGACTAATCTAACTATATAACCAGTTTTTAATTAACCCCTTAAGGACAGAGCCTTTGAAACATTTTTTCCTTTCTGGACAATGGCTATTTTAACATTTCTGTGCTGTTTGTGTTTAGCTGTAATTTTCTTCTTTGTCATTTGCTGTACCCACACATATTATATATTGTTTTTATAGGGACAATAAGGGCTTTCTTTGGATGCCATCTTTTTGATCATATCTTATAATATTATAAAAAATAATAATAAAATATGGTAAAAAAAAAAAAAATACACTAATTTTCTGACTTTTATTTGAAACATCTTCTCCTCATCGACAAAAGCAAACGAAAAAACCTGCTAATTTCTCCTGAGTACAGGGATACCACCCATGCATGGGTTTGTTGGGGTGTTTGGGGGCTAAAATGCCAAATTTGTGAGGTGCAGTTTTTTTGTTTTCCAACTTGAAATTTTTGGGACATATTTGAAGCCAGCTAGTGTATTTTAGCCCATCAACCCATATATTTTTTTTAAAGTAGACACCCTAGGCTATCTCAAATGGTGGTATTTTAACACTTTACATGCACTAATTCTACCCCCAGCCTTTGTCAAAGTTTGTGGTAGTAATTTTTGTGTGTTTTTTTTTCACAAATATTGTATTTTAGACATAAATTCACAGATTTTGGTATGTGTCACTGCCAAATAACACCCCAATAAGTGTTCAGCAACATCTCTTGAGTACAGGGATACCACCCATGCATAGGTTTGTTGGGTTGTTTGGGGGGTAAAAGGCCAAATTTGGGAGGTGCAGTTTTTGGTTTTCCAACTTGAAATTTTGACATGCAGACCGCCTGCACCCATGTCCAATTTGGGACATATTCGAAACCAGCCAGTGTATTTTACCCCATCAACCCATATATTTTTTAAAAGTAGACACCCTACGCTATTTCAAATGGTGGTATTCTAACACTTTCCATGCACTAATTCTACCACCAGCCTTTGTCAAAGTTTGTGGTAGTAATTTTTGTGTGTTTTTTTTTCACAAATATTGTATTTCAGACATAAATTCACAGATTTTGGTATGTGTCACTGCCAAACAATAACCCAATATGTGTTCAACAACATCTCTTGAGTACAGGGATACCACCCATGCATAGGTTTGTTGGGTTGTTTGGGGGCTAAAGGGCCACATTGTGAAGGTGCGCATTTTCAACTTGGAATTTTGACATGTAGTCAGCCTGAGCCCATCTTGCATTTGGGACTTTTTTTTTAAAGTAGGACAGTGTATTTTACCAAAAAAGTATGTATTTTGTAAAAGTAGACACCCTAGGCTATTTTAAATTGGGGTATTTTAACACTTTCCATGCACTAATTCTACCACCAGCCTTTGTCAAAGTTTGTGGTAGTAATTTTTTAGTGTTTTCTTTTCACAAATATTGTATTTCAGACATAAATTCACAGATTTTGGTATGTGTCACTGCCAAACAATAACCCAATATGTGTTCAACAACATATCCTGAGTACAGGGATACCACCCATGTATAGGTTTGTTGGGTTGTTTGGGGGGTAAAAGGCCAAATTTGGGAGGTGCAGTTTTTGGTTTTCCAACTTGAAATTTTGACATGCAGACCGCCTGCACCCATGTCCAATTTGGGACATATTCGAAACCAGCCAGTGTATTTTACCCCATCAACCCATATATTTTTTTAAAGTAGACACCCTACGCTATTTCAAATGGTGGTATTTTAACACTTTCCATGCACTAATTCTACCACCAGCCTTTGTCAAAGTTTGTGGTAGTAATTTTTGTGTGGTTTTTTTTCACAAATATTGTATTTCAGAGATAAATTCGCAGATTTTGGTATGTGTCACTGCCAAACAATAACCCAATATGTGTTCAACAACATCTCTTGAGTACAGGGATACCACCCATGCATAGGTTTGTTGGGTTGTTTGGGGGCTAAAGGGCCACATTGTGAAGGTGCGCATTTTCAACTTGGAATTTTGACATGTAGTCAGCCTGAGCCCATCTTGCATTTGGGACTTTTTTTAAAGTAGGACAGTGTATTTTACCCACAAAAGTATATATTTTGTAAAAGTAGACACCCTAGGCTATTTTAAATGGTGGTATTTTAACACTTTCCATGCACCAATTCTACCACCAGCCTTTGTCAAAGTTTGTGGTAGTCATTTTATTGTGTATTTCTTCCCACATACATTGTACTTTAGACACAAATTCACATATTTCGGTATGTGTCACTGACAAACAATACCACAATATATGTTCAGCAACATCTCCCGAGCGCAGGGATACCACCCATGCATAGCTTTGTCAGCTTTGTTGGGGGTTGAAAGGCTACATTTGAGAGGTGAGCTTTTTGACATGTAGAGCAAGGAAGGGGTTAATAGCTCTTATAAGAGCCTTTGTAGTACTGTACAAAAAAATTAACCCCTAAAAATGCACAGACAAGAAAAAATGTTCTGTTGTGCAGTGATCAGTGGCAGGGAAGGGGTTAATACACAGGCTACACTATACAAGGGGTATGGCTTTTATAAAAGCCCTTGGGACTTTTTTAACATTGTATTTAATTTATTACAATTAAAAAATTATATTATACAGATCTGTCTCTTTCCCTCACTAAAACTCAAGTGAGGAGAGGGAGGCAGATCCATATGGGTCAGAACAATATTTACCAATATTGATCTAACCAGACAATGGTGATGCTCATCTGAGAAATCACCAAACCACCTTTGCCACTGATCGGCTGTTACTGATAGCTATACACGCGTTCAGACAGCTTCAAAAGGAATACACGTAATCCCCTAGTGGGTATAATTAACCCCTAGTGTGTGTGACAAAAAAAATGCTGATAGCAAAAAAAAATCCTTCTGCGACCAGATTGCTCCATATGCGCTGCTTAGGCAGTGACCATATGTGCTGCTTAGGCAGTGATATACGGCAAGGAAGGGGTTAATAGCTCTTAAAAGAGCCTTTGATATACTGTAATAAATCACAGTAAAAAAAACTAACCCCTAAAAAAATGCACAGACAGCAAAAAATGTGCTGCTGTGTAAGATCACTGCGTACACAGCGATCAAGTGCAGGAAAGGGGTTAAATACTGGAAACGGCTTTTATAAAAGCCTTTGGGTCTCAATTTTAGTAAATATATTATAATTAAAAACTTACATTATACAGCTCTGTCCGTTTCCCTCACTAAAACTCAAGTGAGAGGGAGGCAGATCTACACGGGTCAAACTGTTCATACCTAGTCCCTAGCCGGCTCAACAAAATGTACTCAGATCAGACTAATGTATGCTGGAGATGTGAATCCCAAATTGGCGACATGCTACATGTATGGTGGTCTTGTGAATTAATGCACAATTTATGGAAGCTGATAGCATGTAAAATTAAGTTTATGACTGGATTTGAGATGCATTTAGTCCTGAGGTTTTCCTTCTGTATTTACATTTTCCATCCATGAGCAGAATGAAAACCAACTTTGTTATCCACTTGTTGATGGCTGTAAAAGTATCAGTGACTAGAAACTGGGGTTCAGCACTCTCACCAAGGTGGGGAGAAATAAGGAACCAACTAGTCCACCAATTAAGAATGGAGAACGGAATTTTAAGGTTTCAATCAACTTCCCCTGAAAAGAATGAACTCTGGGATGAATGGATTCATTTAATATCCCAAGATGAGCATGAATGTGTCATGCTAACTCAGGAGTCCCGAAAATAGTCTTTTTGACTATAAGGCGGACTCCATTTCCACCTGCCCTCCTCTGTAAGAATGGTCAGTCCTGCCTGCCAACCTGGTGTCGATTGTATACACAAGATATATAATAATATCTTGTGTATTGTCATTGTTGTTTTGAGTTTTTGTCCCCTGTGATATTGGGTCTCAACTCTGTATTATGTCAGGGTAAAGTAATGTCATCCTTTTATATTTGTAAAAATAAAAAAAAAATGTGAGAAAAAAGGGGAAGAGAAAAAAGTAAAGAAAAAAAACTTTCTGATGGGTTAGCCAAAAAATTGAGAGTGCTCTTGTGCACACACCTACTGGACTTTTTGAGGTTCAGTAATCTGCCTCACAACCAAGGCATCACATGTAATCGCAGTGTCACTTTTCTGTACCTCACATACGGATGTACAAATGGTGACAAAACAGTTTTAAAAAAATGTAATAGTTAACCATTTCAATCCCTTGCGGATCACAGTTTATTACTCTGATCAGTGTCCCGTTTATTTTCCTAATTTTTTTTATCATATATAATAAGTTTTGTTAACACTGCAGATCTGATTGCTCTGACCAGTACACTGATTTTTTATTTTTTTTGTATTGGTTAGTTGGGCAATTGAATGAGGTAAGTGAGTTAGTGTTGTATTTTATTTTCTTAAATTAAATCGGACAGCACCAGCATCACCCAACAAATTGTGCTTCACTGTTAGCAATACAACATGAGAAATACATTGTCCATTTTCAAGACAATATGCAGATCCCTTTTCTATAAGTTCCTGGGTATATTGGACAAACATTCTAAGAAGCGAACAATGATCTAAAATATTTAGAAAATGTAGAATATAAATAATTTATATCAAATACACATTATTCTCACTATACTTGGTTAAGCTTTCTACATGTTTGCTCCAAAAAATAAAAGATATCTGTGTAGCAAGCTAAACTCAAATGCTCTCTGACAGGGACTGTGAACTCCTGGTTTACTATCACACCAAGTTACTGGCATTCAATGTCACAGAGGAGCCTAATAATATTTATCTTATGATGCCATTAGAATTTCAATAAAGAGGTATCATAGTCAGAACTTAAAAGAACTTAAAGCCATTTCAGAGAAAATGTAATCTTTCACAGCCGTGTTTGAAGCATTATAAGGAAATATGTTCTTTGAAGATTAAGGATAAAAAGAAGTTCAATGTATTGGGCCAAACACATTAGGTTTTCATCCATCTTTTCAAGTCTATTCTGCACAAATCAGTTGTATTGTCTTATGTATAACCTATATTAATATCAAAAGATTTTGATTGTTCACTTATAATAAGTCCCTGTCCATTTAAAAAGGAGCTTACAGCCTTCCATGTAACCACTGAGAGAAGGGCACAGAGCTAATCTCATAACGTCATTATACCAGCCCCATAGCATTACGTCTTTATACCAGCCCCATAGCATAACATTATTTTTTTGTTCATAAAAAGTAAAACCATGAATTTTAAAAGCACATCTGAATAGTGTATTATTTATGCATAAGACTGATATATATCCCTGCTTAGGGCAATATATAGCCCCAGTATGTGCACAAGGTTATATCCTACACAATGCCTTAATATGTAACCCATGCATAGTGCAGACCATAGGCCCCAGTATGTACACAAAGTTATTTTAATTGCCCTGTGCAGAGGTAAATATCAGGGCAGTGTGTCAGGGCAGTGTGTGAGATATTACATTGCCTCAAAGAACCGTCCCCTCCCCGTACATACTGGGTGGATATATTGATGTAACCCAGCTCCCAGACTGCACTCAAAGGGCTTTCCCCAGCACTCAGATTTCCCTCATAAGATTTACCCCAGCACTCAGATTGCCCTCACAGGACTTGCCCCAGCACCCATATTGCACTCACAAGACTTGACCCAGCACCCAGGACTTACCCCAGCACTGAGATTGCCCTCACAGGAGCGGATCCAGAGTTTATTTTCATGTGAGGCATCTGGTGTTCTCTGTTTCTCCACCAGCCTTGATATTTATAAAAACATTTTTTTATTTTTTTTTATGCCAAGAAATCTTTTTTAATCAATTTATTATTCATTAATCAAGACAGTACATAGCCGAAATATTTCTTTTCGTCTGTACATTAGAAGTGTGAAGGCTACCTGGAGGTGGCAGCGCCATATGGAAGATGTGCAAATAATTTGGCTTGTCAAAACTATTTTGTCCTTTGTTTTGCTATTAACATGAATAGATTTTAACTTAACTCCTCCTACTTTTGATTTCTTACATTCTTTTTCATTGAATGTTTTGGAACAGAAATAGCGACCAGGGAGACTTTATACATATAAATAGACAACACTAAATTATAACATGAAAATTAACTATTCTAATGACAATAAATAAGCAAAATTGTGGTGTGGGGAGGAAAAATAGAAATTGTTTTGTGGAGAGGGTGCTCACACAAACTAGACTTAAAAGCTCATTATGGTATATTTGAAACCAAGGCAAAGAAATACATCCTCTTAAGCATTGGTTCTCAACCGGTCTAACCTCAGGACCCACATTCACCCTTGGTCATGAAGTCACGACCCAAACATAATGTCATTTCTGAAAAGGCATTTTCATTTATTCCACAAAACTGAAATCTGAAAACTGACTAAAATAAAAAATATTTAAACACATGAGACTAATTAGAACTAATTGGGATACTTTTTGCTCCTGACAAGTCTGATTTGGACTTGGTCTTGATGGTAGAAAGCCAATCACACAAATATAGATATATTTTAGACACTGCCGTGTATTTTCGGCATCAAGCCCAAACTTCACATGACTCATCTCAGGTAAATTTTGAAATTGTGTCCCCAAAGTAAATGGTAAAGTCTCAGCTGTTTCTTAATTCTAGATGGGATACTGGAAGAGATATCAGCAGCACTAATGAAACAACGCTATCCGTTCCTTGGTGGGCTTCTCAGCGTGCGTCGCTATGTCATGGTTACTTCCCCAATCGAAAGTTTTACTTTTTTTTTTTTATTAATAGTAATTTTTATTGTGTTTTCCAAAAATTAAACATGGTATTTGCAGATCACAACAGTCTTCTGGTCATTTGTCTCATTTTCCTTTACATTTCACACATTATTGAACATCATAACAAAACAACCGTCATTAAGGATTAAATCATGGGTGTGGCTGTCGGATTTCTAAAGATTGGTTAACAGTACATTTTTTTTTTTTGCCTAGTAAAACTTACTATGACATAACCAGTTCTTAGTTATACTTTGGAAAATCTGTTAGTACCAATTACCAAAAAATCAGGTTTAAACTAAAATGGTGCGAATAAACATAAATAATAGATAATAATATTTCCAATAAGTAATGTTATAATCAATAGATAATTGTACAATCAAAAACATTAAAGATGTAGGTGAAAGACAGTATATAGGAGAGAAGAGAAGAAATCCGAAGAAGAATAGGTGGGGGAGGGGCACGGAAACAACTGCTGTGTGTGCTGTCTTCCACTAATAGATTTAGTAGTGATCGGTGTTTGTTCAATTAACTGGATTCTGTGCACTTGTCGCTGGGTTGAAATGTGAGGTCCATAAATGTAGGATGTCTTCATATTTGGTCATATTCCCAACTGTTGCATAATGAAGGTTTTCTGAGTGGAGATTTAGATTAATAAGGTTGTATAGTTCTTGCTTAGTGGGTATTTTCGTTGATTTCCAATTTCGTGCTATTAAGACTTTTGCTGCTAGTAAAATTTGGCCCGTCATCACTTTAACTGACCACGGATTGTTTGTTGGGAATATATGAAGTAATGCCAGCTCAGGGCTAGGTGGGTAATTGATATTTGTGACCTTGTTGATGATATTGAAGGTGGTCTTCCATAGTTCTTTTATGTGTGGGACTCCCACCAAATGTGGAGCATGGTACCTGGATTATTACAGTTTCTCCAACATAAATGGGACACTGATCTGTACATTTTGGCTAATCTGCTTGGAACTAGGTACCATCTATATAATACTTTTCTAGCAAGTTCCATATGATTGGCACAGTGAGAGATCTTCTTTGGGAACATAATAGCTTGACTCCATTGTGTTGGCGTGAGGTTAATACCCAGTTCCTGTTCCCATGTTTTTATAAAAGGTAGATTTGTAGATAGTATAAATTGCATGGATGAGGAATAGCAGATTGATAAAGTCCTTTTTGTTTTGTGTATATTCGCACATACTGTAGTAATTTGATGTGGCGTATATGATTGATCTGTAAGCATACTTGGATATGAATTAAGAGCATGTCTCACTTGCAAATATTTGTAAAAGTCTGCTTTGGGAATATGATATTGGGTATGAATTGTTTCAAAAGATTTCAGTTGCAAAATTTTTTAAAGGTCGCCTAGGGTTGTAATTTCTTTTATATTCCAGGAGTCTAGATTAATATTCTGTGTACATAGTTCTAAACTTCTAATAGGAGTTGCAATTGTAAATTTTTGAAGTTCACTAATGTTGGCGGCGAACCGCTTCCAGGTTTTTTATGACAGATTGGTGCTTGAGAGTGGGAAAGTTATGTTTAGTTTGGGGACATTTGTTGACCATAGGAGGTGACAGACTCTTCTAGGTGCTACTAGTATATCCTCTATGTCTACCCACGCTATAGTATTTGGCTGAACATGGTGTAGTAATGTTTGGGCCATTCTAGCCGCGTGATAGTATTTAGGGATCGAGGGTACATTTAAGCCTCCTTGATGTATTGGGAGCATTAACCACTTGTTGGCTATCCTTGTGGGTTTTTTTGCATGTATGAACCCAGGGCCGTCTTTAATAGTGATTGGACCCTGGGCAAGCATTTGCTTGGGCCCCCTGGACCCTGCCCCCTCCCCTGCATGCAATCCCGCCATCCATCGCAATGTTACCCCCCCCCCCCCCCCACACACACATATGCCATAATTGTTGTGCCATTCAGATGCCAGTAATATTGTAACTTTCGGATGCCAGTAATATTGTGCCAGTCAGAGCCCAGTAATATTGTGCCAGTCAGAGCCTAGTAATATTGTGCCAGTCAGATGCCTGCAATATTGTGCCAGTCAGATGCCTGCAATATTGTGCCAGTCAGAGCCCAGTAATAATGTGCCAGTCAGATACCAGTAATATTGTTCCAGTCAGATACCAATAATATTGTGCCAGTCAGATATCAGGAATATTGTGCCTGTCAGAGCCCAGGAATATTGTGCCTGTCAGAGCCCAGGAATATGGTGCCTGTCAGATGCCTGTAATATTATGCCAGTCAGATGCCTGTAATAGTGTGCAGTCAGAGGCCAGGAATATTGTGCCAGTCAGATGCCTGTAATATTATGCCAGTCAGATGCTTGTAATAGTGTGCCAGTCAGAGCCCAGGAATATTGTGCCTGTCAGAGCCCAGGAATATGGTGCCTGTCAGATGCCTGTAATATTATGCCAGTCAGATGCCTGTAATAGTGTGCAGTCAGAGGCCAGTAATATTGTGCCAGCCAGATGCCCAGTAATATTGTACCAGCCAGATGCCCAGTAATATTGTGCCAGCCAGATGCCCAGTAATATAGTGCCAGCCAGATGCCTGTAATATAATGCCAGTCAGATGCCTGTAATATTATGCCAGTCAGATGCCTGTAATAGTGTGCAGTCAGAGGCCAGGAATATTGTGCCAGTCAGATGCCTGTAATATTGTGCCAGTCAGATGCCTGTAATATTATGCCAGTCAGATGCCTGTAATATTGTGCCAGCCAGAGCCCAGTATTATTGTGCCAGTCAGAGCCTAGTTATATTGTGCCAGCCAGAGCCCAGTAATATTGTGCCAGTCAGATGCCCAGTAATATAGTGCCAATCAGATGCCAAGTAATATAGTGCCAATCAGATACCCAGTAATATAGTGCCAGTCAGATGCCCAGTAATATAGTGCCAAACAGATGCCAAGTAATATAGTGCCAATCAGATACCCAGTAATATAGTGCCAATCAGATGCCCAGTAATATAGTGCCAGTCAGATGCCAAGTAATATAGTGCCAATCAGATACCCAGTAATATAGTGCCAATCAGATGCCCAGTAATATAGTGCCAATCAGATGCCAAGTAATATAGTGCCAGTCAGATACCCAGTAATATAGTGCCAATCAGATGCCCAGTAATATTGTGCCAATCAGATGCCAAGTAATATAGTGCCAGTCAGATACCCAGTAATATAGTGCCAATCAGATACCCAGTAATATAGTGCCAATCAGATGCCAAGTAATATAGTGCCAGTCAGATACCCAGTAATATAGTGCCAATCAGATGCCCAGTAATATAGTGCCAGTCAGATGCCAAGTAATATAGTGCCAATCAGATACCCAGTAATATAGTGCCAATCAGATACCCAGTAATATAGTGCCAATCAGATGCCCAGTAATATAGTGCCAATCAGATGCCAAGTAATATAGTGCCAATCAGATGCCAAGTTATATAATGCCAGTCAGATACCCAGTAATATAGTGCCAATCAGATACCCAGTAATATAGTGCCAATCAGATGCCAAGTAATATAGTGCCAATCAGATACCCAGTAATATAGTGCCAATCAGATGCCCAGTAATATAGTGCCAATCAGATGCCAAGTAATATAGTGCCAGTCAGATACCCAGTAATATAGTGCCAGTCAGATACCCAGTAATATTGTGCCAATCAGATGCCCAGTAATATAGTGCCAATCAGATGCCCAGTAATCTAGTGCCAATCAGATTCCCAGTAATATAGTGCCAGTCAGATACCCAGTAATATAGTGCCAATCAGATACCCAGTAATATAGTGCCAGTCAGATATCAGGAATATTGTGCCAGCCAGCCCCCCCCCCCCCGTACTTACATGAAGCTGCTCCGTGTCCCCCGCCGGATGTCTCCTCCGTGCAGTTTTCCCTCTTGCACGGAGGAGGGAAACAGAAACCGGATGTGACGCGACGTCACATCCGGCGTCAGTTTTTTTTTTTTTTTTTTCGGCCGTCGCATCCATTGGATGCCGCTTGCCGGAAAAAAGCGTTCACAAGCGCAATGCGCTTTGAACACGGCAGCAGGGGCTGGGGGCCCACGGGACAGCTGCCTTGGGGCCCCCCAGGAGTAAATGGGCCCAGGGCAGCTGCCCCGTTTGCCCCGCGTTAAAGACGGCCCTGTATGAACCTATGTATGGTGGCCTGAATTTCTGCCAGCATAGTTGGTGGTATGTATATCCGGAGGGTTCGAAACATATACAGGAATTTGGGGAGAATCATCATTTTGATGGCCGCTATTCGACCCATCCAGGTGATGAATAATTTCGACCATTCATTCAGTTCCTGTTTCACTTGTTTCCATAAAGTTTTTATGTTATATTCCACTAATTCATGAGGGTCATATGTTAGTTTCGTACCCAAATATGTCACATACTTGTTGCGCCAATCAAATTTATGTTTAAGTTTGAGAGTGGTTATTAAATTCGTTGTTAATCCTAGTGGTAGGGCTTGTGTCTTTGATTTATTTACTTTGTGATATGCTACTGCACTAAAGTTTTGTTAGTGTATCTTGAAGGTGTACTAATGATGTTTCTGGCTCAGTTAATGCAATTAGTATGTCATCAGCAAAAAGTGCTAGTTTTGAATCATAACATGAGGTGAATGGATGTCAGGGTGGGCTCTAATGGCTGCTGCTAAAGGCTCTAGAGCCATCACATAAAGAAGTGGGGATAGCGGGCAGCCCTGTCTAGATCCATTTGAAATCATAAAGTGTTGAGATACAAACCCTGCATAGGATACAGACGCTGTTGGAGACGAATACAAGGCCATCACTGCTTTAATATATTCCTCTGGGAATTGAAATTTTAAAAGTACTTTTCTCAAATAACCCCAGTGTAGGCGATCAAAAGCCTTTTCCGCATCAATGGCAAGGAGGAGACTAGGTGTTTTTTTTTATTTTACACAAGAAATTATGTTTATCACTTTCCTGGTATTATCCGATGCTTGTCGACCTCCTACAAAACCTACTTGGTCATAATGTAAAATTTTGGGGAGTATCTCTTTAATTCTGTTTTCCATTATCTTAGCATATATTTTTGTATCGGTATTTAATAACAAAATTGGCCTAAAATTTGGGCATAGAGTTGGAGGTTTCCCCGGCTTGGGGATGGTTGTTATATGTGCAGATAACATGGATGGAGGGAAATAGCCATGGAATGCTTTAAGTAAATAAGGGGTTAATACATCTGCAAATTTTTTGTAATACAAATGTGTGAACCCATCTGGCCCTGGTGCTTTGTTGAGTGGCAGGTGGGATATGCATGTCACCACTTCCTCTAATGATATGGGTGTTGTCAAATTTTCCATTTGTTGTGTGGTTAGGGAAGGAAGGGAGATTTTGTTCAGAAATTGCTCTATGATTTCTGTCGTTGGTTGGGGGGTAGATTCGTCCTCTGATAAATTATATAGTTTGGAGTAGTATTTTGCAAAGATGTTAGGTATATTAGCTGGGTTTACAATCTTTTCTCCAGTTTCAGAATATATATATTGGATAGCCTGTTTTGCTTCTTGTTTACGTAAGCGTTTGGCTAAGAGCTTTCCTGCTTTGTTGCCATGATTATAGTAGGTTTGTTTTAACTTGGTAAGCATCAATTGCGTCTTGTAAAGTTGCATATGATTAAGTTCAGTTTTAATTAGATTGATACGCTTTGTTCTCTGTTTTGTAATCGTTATTTTATTTTGTTTCTCTAAACTACTCAACTCTTCCTTGAGGGACGTTAATTTTTGTTCTCTTACTTTTTTAGCATGGGATGCTTTTGAAATGAAAAGTCCTCTCAGAACCGCCTTATGGTTTCTGGTTGCATATCCGTTGAATTATTTAATTGAAAGTATTCAGATAAGACCTCAAGGGCGACAGATTGGGTCGTTGTCATTGAGAATAAGGAGTTATTCAATCTCCAAGAGCTTCTGCCCTTATAAGGGAATTGCTCCGTTAGTGTTAGGGTAATTGGAGCATGGTCCGACCATTGTATGTCTCCTATGGTACATTCCGATACTCTTTGTAGGGTATCTTTGTCTAGGAAAAAGTAGTCTAATCTAGTGTAAGATGAGTGAACAGAGGAAAAAAACGTGTAGTCCCTTTCAGGACCGTGCATAAGTCTCCAAGCATCGTATATCCTGGCTTCTAGACAAACGTTTTGCATGATTTTACTTTGCGCTAGCGTGCCACGTAAATGTCGTGCTGTCATTTTAGTTGTGGTGTCTAGACTAGGGTCTAGTCACTGCCAGCGTGTTAAAATCCCCGCAGATAATTAATGCTCCCACCCTGACATCTAGTGCTTTTTCTATTACACTACGTAAGAATTGGGCTGAGCTTGAATTAGGGGCATAGATATTAACTAAAGTGTATGGGGTGTTGTTAATGGTTAGTAGTAATATTATATAACGTCATTTTGGGTCTTTTTTTATTGATTGCACTGAAGTTGCTAATCAGTTGTGCAGCCATATCGAGACGCCAGCTTTCTTTTTTGAATTGGTGGCATGGTATACAATGGGGAATTGTTTGGGGGTAACATATGGTACTTTGTTAGATGCAAAGTGGGTTTCCTGTGCACATAGTATTTGAGCTTTTAAATTTTGAGCTTCCTTAAAGAATAGGCGACGTTTGTGTGGGGTATTCAGCCCCTTGACGTTCATGGACATTACTTTTACACTCATTTCTGGCTTTCTTACTAGATGTTTCCCTATATGAGGGGTAGCAAGTGTGTTGTGTCTGTTATGACAAACGGAAGTGTGAGCATAAAACCTTATTATCCCAGGAGAGACCTTGATTCCGTATCTGCGAGTGCGGTCCAGTTGTTCCTGCAGCTTATGGTGTGGTTGTGCCGGTGGCGTGTTGTTCCGTTTGGGGCCTCTCTCAAGCGCCAGGTATTGAACATGGGGGGAGAAGAAGAATTTAGTGAAGAAGAGGAAAAGAAAAGAGAAGAAAAACAAAACATTTGGTGCCAAAGAGTGGCACACGGATCCTTGTGCATTGTAAAAAATTACATTAAATACAGATAGATTTTTCACTGTACTCACAGTCCTCGTCCCCAGACGAGGGGGTGGATTAGTTATAAACATTTTTAAATTCAAACTTCTGCGTAACTTTTGGACCGGGGAACAGTCCAACATAACTTATTGTTATCTATTTTAGACCTATGCTTATTCAGATAGTTCTAGAGCCGTCTCTTATAGATCTATGGTGGTATAATATATTGATGGGGCATATATCATAATTCGACTCTCTTTGGCTGATATAGTTAACCCTCATCTATTAGCAGGATTCCAATGCTCCTACCTTTACTCCGTGTCCTACTTAACTGAATATGGTAAGCAACTATTGATATGTCTTTTCCCCTTACTTCTTATAAACTAAATATTATATTAAGGCATTGTGGGTTTTAGGGGTGTATCCAGAGGTTAGTAGACAAATCACTTATTATAACAGCAGTTTGGGAGAGATCTCAGTTTGGCTGTCCTTGTCTGCATAATGGATCCTGTATTCTTCTTCCGTCCTGTAACATTTAAAACCACCAAGGTAAGGATAAGGATACATGGATCGCTCACAGCTATCCACAGCAGTCTTAGAGAATTCAGCTTCTCCGATGTTGGAAGTCTTGCTGTATATTGTTATGTATGGGAGTCCAAAGGCTTGGGCATATAGTCATCCGATCAACCTTCCGAGATGATGTATCAGGTAAGTTATTCCGACCCTGGGTTGGGTGATGCTTGGGGTGAGGTTCTTCTCCCTTTCGGTGGAACTACATTCCATTCTTTTTCTAGTCTCGGATTTTTGGGCATGGCTGGATCACCTGGGTTTTGTATCGGGATGTTCCACTGCCGTAATATTCGCATGCCTTCCTCTTTTGTGGCAATTGTGGTGGTCGTCCCGTTCCTCGTAATGATGATCTTGACTGGGTGGCCCCACTTGTATTTGATGTCTGCTTCTCGGAGAGCTAAGGTAACATACCTCAGTTCTCTTCTTTGCATCAATGTCGTAGCTGATATGTCCGCAAAGATTTGCACTTTCGTGAAGGGATCTGGTAGGTTACTCTTGTCTGCTGGCACGTAAAACCTCTTCTTTGATATGGAAGTAATGCATCCTCAGGATCACATCCCTCGGTACTTCTGATGGTAGGTTACGTGGCTTTGGAATCCTGTGGATTCTGTCTATGAGTAGTTCATGACTTGAGGTTTCTGGTAGGAGTGTGGAAAATAGTGCTGAGGCCCAATCTTGCAGTCGCGTTGGGTGCAAGTCCTCTGGGACCCCCCGGAGTCTCAGGTTGTTCCGTCTCGATCGATTTTCAAGATCTCCTACCTTCTCCGTCAGTCATTTCACCTCATTTTTCAGCTTATCCTGGTTATCAGCTAGAGAATTCTGTGCTGTCACCGTGTCATTCAGTTTCAGTTCCACTTTGTTTGTTCGATCCCCCAGTTCTTTCAATTCAGCGGTAAAAAGATGCGTGAACGCTTATATGTCATCTTATTTGAGTCCTGAGGGTTGTAAGCATTTTTTTTATATCTCCCACGGGAGCCATCATCGGGGCTGATGAGCATGATGCCGTTTCATCTAGTTCAGATGTGTTATCCTTGTCTGGATCTGCTCGGGCGCCATTTTGAGGATTGCTGTCTGGCATGTCCTGAAGCCGTTTCGCGCCTCTCGGGATAAGAAATCTCATCATTTTCTCCTGATTTTTCTTTTGCCTTTGGGTAGACATTGTCTCCGCTGTAGGATGCTCTTTCAGTAGGGGGATTGGGTCCTGTATTCTTATATATTCCCCGGTCACCGCAGGAGCTCTTCACTTAAGCGTCCAGTCTCCTTGCGTGTTAGGACACGCCCCGAAAGTTTTACTTTTTAATGAAGCACATGGACCCGCTGCATTCCTCGGGCTCTGGGAACGGGCAAAATACTCTTCCACAGACACTGGTTCATTTTGGACACAATTTCACTCAACATTGTGCTGAGCAACATGTAAAGTTTTATGTGTCCATCTAAAAACTGACTGACCTGGGAACGCTAGCCATAAACCAGGTGGAAAAAACCTGCAGATGCATTCAAATC
The DNA here is from genome assembly GCA_036172795.1 of Pelodytes ibericus. Taxonomy (NCBI): domain Eukaryota; kingdom Metazoa; phylum Chordata; class Amphibia; order Anura; family Pelodytidae; genus Pelodytes; species Pelodytes ibericus. The sequence continues at coordinate 155,194,024 of CM069858.1, forward strand.
TGAATAAACAAATACATTATTATAATTACTTAACCCTGAAAAGCATGAAAAAGTATTTGTAAGTGAGAGTGGTCCTTTAAGAGTATTTTTTTCACTGAAACCTGCTAGTATGTATTCTTTTGTATTGCTGTAAATACATCTGCTCATTCAGTTTGAATATTTTAATTGCTTAATTTTTAAACATTGAAGGCCATGACTTTGTGTCCCACTGTTTTTAAAAAGTTAGACTGCTGGTAGAAAATGCCAATGTGAGAAAAAGCACTTAAACTTCTAACTTGTGCTAGTTTTCAAGCTGAGGGACTTTTTCCACATTTTGAGGTAGCCCTGTAGAATTGAAAGGAACTCAGGAAGTGTCTAATGTGAAAACATTTTAAACTTATTTATTTAATCCATTTTATCTAGACTGCAAAACAATAGTAAGATTATGGAATGAATGGCGCTCTAATAACATAAAAAGGGCAGCTGCCATTTGGGTTTTCCCTTATACAGTACACCACGGAAATGAAGTAACTGGTAAAATTCAAATTGTGAAGGTGCACAAATTTAAAGGAACTTATTTATAAAATTCGCACAACAGAGAAACAGAGATAAAAGTACACCATAGTGTAGATGGTTAAAAATGAGTGTTGGTATATCCTCTCCCAGATGGTAATAGACTCACTTGGGTCTGAGCCAACAAAACCCGGCTCTTAGGATAACAGCAATATTAACATATTTGCTTGAATATAAGACAAGGCTTTTTTCAGAGCAAATGCTGTCTTATATTTGAGGTTCGTCTTATAATCAGACCCCAAATCAAGGTCTGACTATAAGACTGGGGTCCAGGTCCTCCGCAGAGCTGCAGGGAACCTGGACCCCTCCTGCAAGCAGCTGGTGGATATCTGTGCAGTGTGTGCAGACATCCTCTGCTGCTGTCCGGCACGTCTATGGCGGAAGGTCACATGTCCGTCATAGAAGTCCCCGCGGAAGTGCCAGGCAGCAGCGGAGGATGTCTCCACTGAAAGAGGCAGCATTGGCAAGTCTGGAGGAGGGAGGGGCGGGGAAGAGGCAGCAGTGGCAAGTCTGGGGGAGGCGGAAGTGGCAGCATTGGCAAGTCTGGAAAGGGAGGGGAGAAGAGGCAGCATTGGCAAGTCAGTAGAGGGACTGGAGAAGAGGCAGCATTGGCAAGTCTCGGGGAGGGGGAAAGGCAGCATTGGCAAGTCTGGTTGGCCACCAGGTTTGCACAATCTCAGGAGGGATTTTGTCTTACTCCTCTTTGCAGATCCTCTCCAAGTCATTAAGGTTTCGAAGCTGACGTTTGTAAACCCGAAACTTCAGCTCCCTCCACAGATTTCCTATGGGTTAAGGTCTGGAGACTGGCCAACTGAGATGTGTGCAAACCTGGTGGCCAACTACAGGAAAGTCTGTGTTCTGTGATTGCCAACAAGGGTTTTGTCACCAAGTACTAAGTCAAAGGGATCAAATACTTATTTCATTCAATGACATGCAAATCAATTTATAACTTTTTTGACATGTGTTTTTCGGGATTTTTTTTTTGTTATTCTGTCTCTCACTGTCAATATACACCTACCATTAAAATTATAGACTGATCATTTCTTTGTCAGTGGGAAAACGTTTAAAATCAGCAGGGGATCAAATACTTTTTTTCCCTCACTGTAACCCTGGAAAGTAGAAATATAAAAAGAGAAGATGAGAAGTAGAAAAAAGGCGAGGAGTGCTCCTAACTGCAATCATAATATAATCTCATATATAAAAAATATAAATAAAATAATATAGAAAATTTAACAAGATGTTGCAAATATTGGTAATATAAGGTAGAGAAGTGGGTAATAATAGTAATATACACATCACAAACTACACAAACATATCAGGAAATAAGATGTAACTGCATTTAACATTAGCCAGATTTCATATGTAAACAAATAGCTCCTAATAGTTTGAATTATGATGGTGTATTTGAACACATGAGTACATCCAATAAATGGAACACATGGAGTAGATAGCCCCCAACAAATGATATAAACATTTTATGGGCTATTAACAGATGATTACAGTAAGAGACAAGTAACCCATCTCAAAATCACAATATTATAAGTAACAGTAACCATAAATTCCAACAGTAAGAAGTGCATTGTACATATATAAAGAAGGATACACTTACTATGAGTACAATTAAAATGGAAAGAAGCACTACAGGTAGATTATATGTAGCACAATCTTTGAGAGAATAAAATAGGAGGGGTTTTACACAAAATCTCACACTCAAGAGAAAGAGTAGCCTAAACTGACTAAGGGCCATATATAGCAATACTAAAAGCGGAGGTTTTTCAGGGAAAAAAAAGAGATAAAATAGTAGTAATAACCATGGAGATCAGTGGAAAGCTATGGCAGTTTGATCCAAATACAGCACTGTATTTTTTTAAAAAAGCACCTATTTTACCTTGATAAATGTGACCTAAAATGTATTAAATAAAGATTTATTAATTTCTATGTTCAATGTGTTTTAATTTGGTATGTGTAAGGGGCATACCATATGGATAGATAGATGCTGAAATCCGTTTTCATATTTTTTTATTTAGCGGTTTACGTCTAGTTCTCCTATTACAACAGTATCATCCATTAGATACTCTAAACCAATCTCATTGATTAAAAAAGAAAATTAGACCTTTCTAAGAAATCTTGATGTGGTGCCAGAATGCTAATTATTGGTTTGTTCTGTCTTTACAGTTTGATGTATCTGGCGGGAGTTCTCAAAAGAACACATTAAGTCTGACTGGATTGTCAAGAGCTGCCATCTCAGCATCTTCTCTTGGAATCAGGCAATACTGCCAATTTGGACCTGTTCAAAAATCTTCTAAGTAACTGCTTCATTTTCAACATCCATAAAACTGCAAATTATTTATTCATATTGGAAGATATAAAATGTTTTAAAATTCATTCATTAACAACCTGCTTATTTATTATTCATCAGGGAAAAGAAACATTCGTAATATATCATTTGTGATTGGATCTAAAGGTATAGAGTTGCTGAGTTATAGGATTGACTGAGCAGAATAAAAGAGAAGAGCACTGAACCATTGGTAGCTATCCTTGTGCGCTATAATTGAAACCAATAAATAACGTCCTCTACTGCTGTCCCATTACATGACATATAATGTTTCCTACACTGGGAGGCAGCCATGCAAGTAAATCAGTGATGTCACTTTTCTGTAATGAGATGGAAGCAGTGGTATGAGTTATAGGTCCATATATGGTTAACTGAAGTTGTTAATTACAATTTAAGGAATTCATCTTCTTCAGTTATGTGCTATTACTCTGCTCAATCCTCTCTAGTTATGGTTTCAGTAGCTAATACACTGGCGTTATAACAGTGGCAATGACTAAGTCCTATGGACATGAAAGCAAAGTAAGTATGACTGCTTGGCTAAGGGAAATAAATATAGGCAGGGTGTTTTGTGGTTCTTTGCTTACATAGTCAATTTTCAATAGAGACATGTTAAGACTTGATAAACAGAAAACTCTGAATTGCCATATCAAGTTAACATCATACAGTTCATAAAATTGTATCTGAGGTGCAGTTGCTTCAATGAAGCTGTGTTCTGAATGTGTTTGATTAGCTGATAATGTCACTAGTGACACCATGGATGTGATACTACAAATGTAGATGCATGGGAATAATGTGTAGAGTGGAACATAAGAGAAGGATCATGGCTCCTATTTTATCCTATTAATCGCCACCAAGTCATCATGGGTGTATTTATTAAAACATTATTATACCAGGATGTTTACATTAAGATTTCTCTCATTTTCAGGTATTTGCTGGAGATCCCTGCCTTTGCTCCTTTAGCAGTCCTTTCTCTGACCTGACTTATTGATTGCACAAAGACTTACTAGAACATTGAACTTTATGAAAAAGGTATCACACTATTCTGGCTGTGAGCTACATTTTGCTCATTCTATGCATCTAACATGATCACTCCAGTCTCAAAATGAACTGGATAAATAAATGGATATTGGTTCTATCACCTTAAAAATAAATATATATTTATACAACTTGAGGCAGTGCTCCATGACCAATTCACAGAGATAGAAAAGAGGATCACAAATAACAATCATTTCCTAAACACTGACAAAAATTTGTACATGGTCTTTGGAAAAGTACCTACATTACATATTACAAAATACTCAAGTATTCATCGAGACACATCAAATAGTACACTTACCTCAGTCAGTTCTTTATCAAGGTATGTGGCTAGACCCCAAGTTATGTTTTGGCCTCCACAGAAAAACTATCATCAAAACCTTATCTCAAACGTGGTGCCCTGTACAGAAAAAAACCCTGCCTAAGCCGCACTCACTCAGAAAGGAAACAAATACAACAACAAAATGCTAATGCTAGTCACTGAATATGAGGATGTAGTCTATGTATCTGCTCCGCAAACCCACCTTCATAAACTTACTACATTGTTTAACTTGTGACATTTTAAAAGCGCTAAACTGGCTACCAGGCCCGCCATCAGGGGGTGGCGGGCGATACTGGCATCCCGCCCAGGTCACACCAGAAAGAATCTCCGGTCACATTTTTTTAAAAACAATTTTTATTGAAGCCGCGTGGCTGGAGGGGAGCGCAGAACGCTTCCCTAACAGCCGTGGACTGGCTAAACTGAGCAGAGCACCGGGAGAAAGAGCAACAAGGAGGTAAGTACTGGGGAAGGGGGGAGGAGGGTGGCACATAACGAGCATAACGCTGGCATATTGAGGGGCAAAATACTGGCATATTAAAGGGCATATTGAAAGGCAAAATATTGGCATATTAAATGGCATATTGAGGGGCAAATACAGACGCACCCTTTATCTTTCAGCCATGCGTTTAAGAGCTTTAATGGGATGCTCCAACCATACCTGACTAGTATGCTCTCCCCAGCTGTTCCCACCTCCTATAACCTTTGATCTAGTATCAGCATTTTATTTAATATCCCACAATACAAAAAAGAAGTGGTTCAATCATTGTTTTTCCTATAGAGTACCACAACTATGGAATAACCTCACAGACACCATCAAATCTTTCTCCAGTCTATCCCGTAAGAGATATCTGTCAATATACCACAATACAGAGGGCACCTGTAATCATGGTTGATTATATTTCACTTTTTTCTTATCTTTTCATGTTCTATGTTAAATTTGTATTGAAATTGTTTGAATTTTTAATATTATTTTGTATTATAAAATTTTATTTTAACCTATTGTAAAAATGCAATGTTTTTCACTACATCTTGTGAGCAGCACAATTATCTAAGCTAAAGTTATGATTTATTTAAAGTTGTGACAGCAATCAATAACTAATTACACGAACAAAAACAATGCACATTTTAATATGGAATTAAAAAATGTATTTGAATGAAACATCTTCACATCTGCATGGAATTTTATTTCACCAAAATGGACATAAAATATGAAGTAATTGGCAGACAAATTTAGCTGGCTCAATTCAACAGTTTTAAATTTGCTATTGTTCACAGAAATTGCTTGTAATCAAATTCAGAAACTCAATTGTCTGATGTTACAGTCAAATTGCTTTTGATTTCAGCTGAAATTGCCAAAAATACATTGGGGGCTATATACAAGAAGGCAGGGGCGTACCTAGAGCATTTGGCACCCGGGGCGGACCCCGAGTGTGGCACCCCCCCCCCCCCCCCCCACACAATAAAAATGCAAGAAAACACCCACAATTTTTTCAATGTTTGAAAATTGTACAATTATAGTTACCAGGAATAGTGTGCCAGTCAGATACCAGTAATATTGTGCCAGTCAGATACCAGTAATATTGTGCCAGTCAGAGCCCAGTAATAGTGTGCCACTCAGAGCCCAGTAAGTGTGCCAGTCAGAGCCCAGTAATAGTGTGCCACTCAGAGCCCAGTAATATAGTGCCACTCAGAACCCAGTAATATAGTGCCAGTCAGAGCCCAGTAATAGTGTGCCACTCAGAGCCCAGTAATAGTGTGCCAGTCAGAGCCCAGTTATATAGTGCCACTCAGAACCCAGTAATGTGCCAGTCAGATACCAGGAATATTGTGCCAGTCAGAGCCAGTATTATTGTTTGTGCTAGTCAGAGCCCAGTAATATAGTGCCAGTCAGTGCCCAGTAATAGTGTGCCAGTCAGTGCCCAGTAATAGTGTGCCAGTCAGTGCCCAGTAATAGTGTGCCACTCAGAGCCCAGGAATATTGTGCCAGTCAGATGCCCAGTAATATTGTGCCAGTCAGTGCCCATGAATATTATGCCAGTCAGATGCCAAGTAATTTTGTGCCAGTCAGTGCCCAGGAATATTATGCCAGTCAGATGCCCAGGAATATAGTGCCAGTCAGTGCCCAGGAATATTGTGCCAGTCAGTGCCCAGTAATAGTGTGCCACTCAGAGCCCAGGAATAGTGTGCCAGTCAAATGCCCAGTAATATTGTGCCAGTCAGCAAGTAATTTTGTGCCAGTCAGTGCCCAGGAATATTGTGCCAGTCAGTGCCCAGTAATAGTGTGCCAGTCAGTGCCCAGTAATAGTGTGCCAGTCAGAGCCCAGTAATAGTGTGCCAGTCAGATACCAGGAATATTGTAACAGTCAGAGCCCAGTAATATAGTGCCAGCCAGAGCCCAGTAATATAGTGCCAGTCAGAGCCCAGTAATATAGTGCCAGCCAGAGCCCAGTAATATTGTGCCACTCAGAGCCCAGTAATATAGTGCCAGCCAGAACCCAGTAATATAGTGCCAGCCAGAGCCCAGTAATATAGTGCCAGTCAGAGCCCAGTAATATAGTGCCAGCCAGAACCCAGTAATATAGTGCCAGTCAGAGCCCAGTAATATAGTTCCAGCCAGAGCCCAGTAATATAGTGCCAGTCAGAGCCCAGTAATATAGTGCCAGCCAGAACCCAGTAATATAGTGCCAGCCAGAGCCCAGTAATATAGTGCCAGTCAGAGCCCAGTAATATAGTGCCAGTCAGAGCCCAGTAATATAGTGCCAGCCAGAACCCAGTAATATAGTGCCAGTCAGAACCCAGTAATATAGTGCCAGCCAGAACCCAGTAATATAGTGCCAGTCAGAGCCCAGTAATATAGTGCCAGTCAGAGCCCAGTAATATAGTGCCAGCCAGAACCCAGTAATATAGTGCCAGTCAGAACCCAGTAATATAGTGCCAGCCAGAGCCCAGTAATATAGTGCCAGTCAGAGCCCAGTAATATTGTGCCAGTCAGAGCCCAGTAATATAGTGCCAGCCAGAGCCCAGTAATATTGTGCCAGTCAGAACCCAGTAATATAGTGCCAGTCAGAACCCAGTAATATAGTGCCAGCCAGAACCCAGTAATATAGTGCCAGTCAGAGCCCAGTAATATAGTGCCAGCCAGAACCCAGTAATATAGTGCCAGTCAGAGCCCAGTAATATAGTGCCAGCCAGAACCCAGTAATATAGTGCCAGTCAGAACCCAGTAATATAGTGCCAGCCAGAACCCAGTAATATAGTGCCAGTCAGAGCCCAGTAATATAGTGCCAGCCAGAACCCAGTAATATAGTGCCAGTCAGAACCCAGTAATATAGTGCCAGCCAGAGCCCAGTAATATAGTGCCAGTCAGAGCCCAGTAATATTGTGCCAGTCAGAGCCCAGTAATATAGTGCCAGCCAGAGCCCAGTAATATTGTGCCAGTCAGAACCCAGTAATATAGTGCCAGTCAGAACCCAGTAATATAGTGCCAGCCAGAACCCAGTAATATAGTGCCAGTCAGAGCCCAGTAATATTGTGCCAGTCAGAACCCAGTAATATAGTGCCAGTCAGAACCCAGTAATATAGTGCCAGTCAGAACCCAGTAATATAGTGCCAGCCCCCCCCATATCACTTACCAAATCGCTGCTTCTCCCGGACGGACGACTCCTCCGTGCAGTCTTCTCTTCTCCCTCCTGCACGGAGGAGGGAAACACAGTCGCCGGATGTGACGTATCGTCACATCCGGTCGCTGTGATTTTTATATATATTTTTTTTTTTTTTTCACCCGGCGGCCGCATCCAGAGGATTCGGCCGCCTGAGAAAAAAAAAAAAAAAAGGTAAGCAGCGCGGGGGGTGCCGGCAGCACCGGTGGCACCCCCCTAGTCAGTGGCACCCGGGGCGGGACGCCCCCCCCCGCCCCCCCCTCGGGACGCCACTGCAAGAAGGTGAGCAGCAGGAGAGTTGAGGTTACATGAACATTTCGTCTCACCAGTTTATCAATACATTGGAAGGACATGTATAAACACAGCACACATGCAGATTGCACCATATAATGGCTCTTGGGAGTCTGTGTTATCCCTGTTATGCGTAGATTTAGGTTGTGTTAGTGCCCGTTGCACTGGTGCAGCCTAATTATAAAAAAAAATCAGGCACTGAAAAACACAGTTTGATGGAGGTCCCTCTCTCCCTCACTGCAAAGTGTTATACAAACGGTTATACAAACCAAACCGCAATTGCACTTTTTTTTTTTTATAAAACTCCCAAAACTTTACAGTGTGGTTTTTTTTATACATATCCTCCATTGTGCAGGGTCAAACATGGCAAGTTTCACAAGATTTGTCCCTGAACATTGTATAGCTAAATTGGTGAGATGAAATGTTCATCTGACCTTAAATCATCTGTAACATACATTTTAATGAATAGCTCACAATTTGATGGCTTTATAAAAAAAAAAAAAAAAACACAAACAACTAAATCAACTAGAGTTACCTCTCTATAAAATGAACATTTAATTTACTTAACAAACTATGCTGTTTACCTACCAGTATCTGAATATCTGTCATTTATATTCTTTGAGGGGCTTTTTATTATCATTCTTATAAGTTCCTCGATCAGCTTAGTAGCAATATTTTAGCTTGTTGCAGAAACTATTTTCTTTTTCTTAGGATAAACCTAAATATTGGCAACATATTATACAGAGTTCTAGGTATCTTACAAGACTTATTTTCTTGGAAAGGTAGAAATGATCACTGACTCACATTGTGTTTTGGTTGTAACATCTGCAAAGCACGACTGTTCTGTCTATTATTTCGTTTATTTCAGTATTTTATTCCACTACAATGTTTCACTGGAAAAAAGGATCAAATACTTGGTCATGTTAGAATGCCTTTATCTCATAATAGAAGAAGAGACAGTACTTCTGTACATTGTCACAACATGAATTAAATGCACATACTGAACATATGCACATACACACATTGTACATCCTCTCAAGGATATGTTGGAAAATGAGATAATGAATTACAGATGAGTTGAGGTGAATATTTCATTTCTCTAACTGCATGCAGGAACAAACCTAGAAAGTTACTCATGATTCGGAAATAGATTTGGCTCTGCATAATGTACCATTTAATCAGTGAAAGTTCCTCAAAGATTTAAGGCACGGCCAACTCTGTTTTTCTCACCGCCTTAACTATAGGGACTACTCAGTAAAGAGATAATTGGAGGAAATTGCAGGGAAATGAGATGAGAGTTTCTAACTTTAGGCAAATATAGCCAAAAATAATTCTCCAATGGAGCTCAATGTGAGAGTTTTTCCAACTCAGCTACTTTGGTCTTAAGTTTGAACTTCCCATCTCAATTCCCTGTAATTCTCTCTGGATTGAGCAGACCCAATAGTTAAGTCAGAAACGTTGAGTTGAAACGTTCAGCTCAACATAGAAACATAGAAACATATAAACATAGAATGTGTCGGCAGATAAGAACCATTCGGTCCATCTAGTCTGCCCAATTTTTTTTTTGAGTACTTTTATTAGTCCCCCATTCCCGGTCTTATAGCTAGGATAGCCTTGTGTCTATCCCACGCATGCTTAAAATCCTTGACTGTGTTTACCTCTACCACTTCTGCTGGCAGGCTATTCCATACATCCACTACCCTCTCAACTCACCTGCACCTCACTTTTAAGATAAAGAGAGAATTACAGGGATTTTACAGGAATTGGGATTATTGATATTGGAATTTCAAACTTTAGACAATGTAGATGAAAGGGAGAATTTTTTCACCTCAGCTACTTTGGCCTTAAGATTAAAATTCCTGTCTCAGTTCTCTGCATTTTTCTCATTATCGAGTGGACCTTTTAGTGACTAGCTGCCATTGTATGTTTAGTAAAACACTATGGGGTCTATCTATTAATTCATGAGACTAGAGGTTGAGATTAGCACTAATCTTGAGCTCCAACCTCAAACAGATTTGGCCCCCCTCGGATGCAATGGAAGTCACTGTTTTTGCAAGATCCACCTTCCATAGCCTATAATTGGAGGCAGAGTGATCAAAGCTATTTTTGAGAGGTTGGGTGGAATTATTTATTATGTCTCCAGGGGGCCTTGGGAAATACCCCAGGTATTATATATTGGTGGTAATTATTTATTCTTAGGATTTTGGGAAAGCCCTCAAAATATTTCTTAACAGAGTATTGGGGGTTAATTATAACCCCCCCCTCAATGTGCGTGGGGGTAATATGTATTAATGTGCTAGGGACCTTGACCAAGTCCCTGGTCCATTCAAGTTAGCGGCTAGCAGCCATTAAGCAGACTTGCGTCCCTGCAATATTAGCACGGTGGGGCTGTGAGCCAATTGGCAAGCTCCCAGCCCAATTCATACTGATTATTGGTGCCAGAAACATTGGCAGATACCACACTGTTTTAACTATGGGGAGCTAATTTCCCTGGTCCCCCAAGTGTGCTCGAGGTCCCTCTGGTTATTTGGGGAACCTCCAAAGACCCTATTTTTAAAGGTCAAATTCCAACTTGCCTCCTAATTCATACTCCCTTTGGATTTTAGTGAATAGCAATTGTCATTGCTTTTCACTAAAGGGAGTTTGAGATGCGAGAGCGAGGTGGAGATTAACTTTTAAAGTGATAGCCGACCGTCCAAGTCGATCTCCTTGCACTATTCTTGAATTTTAGTAAATCGAATCCAATAACTAAATATGTACACTTCTTGGTGACCAGGTGATTTATGACTTTCTTTTTTTTACCAGCCCAGTTAGGACACAACAAAAAGGTTGGTGTTCTTTACAAGCCTTGTGACAGATTTGCAAAACAATTACCATTTGCAGCATAATATGCTCCCCCAAGGTCAAGGCTGGCTGTAGACTCCATTATGGTGGGTTCAACAACAGGCAGACTTGACTGCCTAGTAAAGGCCTTACAGCTAACTGAATATCTAATACAACTAACTCATGGAGATTCTAGTATACAAACCCACTGTATATTTATAATATTATCTATTAAATCTTTGGGTAGTTACAAAATAGTATGAGGGACAATTATAAAATAAATATGGAAATTGACTGACTAAGGTTAAAGCACAGAATGTGTTCCACAATACAATAGACTGTAGCAATAGAAATCAAGTTTAATGTGCAAAATATTTTAAGAAATTTGTGTATGTGACCTCAGCAATTAAAAGCTGAACTATTCCTCCATGTTTGATGATAATTAGCAATTGAATAGAAAAGCAGTTCAAGTTATTAATGTTTAGTATTCTTCTACTGGAATAAGTGTAGTGTGATTTAGCCCTTATAAGCAACTCTCCTTAATTTCAAATTCCTATTGTGTAGTTTAATGGTATTGTTTTGCCAGCAAAGTTCATAAGCTGCAGTAAATCACTGACTTGCTTAAATCTTAAATGTACTCTCTCCTTATACTACAGGGTGTAACTGGCACAGGCCCAGACTGCAGAACATGTCTGAGAAATCAAGCTGGATACTAGACATGTGCATTCGTTTTTGGAATAACGGGGGGGGGGGGAATGAAAGCCGAATGAACAAATGCTAGATGAACTAAATTCATTCGTCCATTTGAATGCCAACAGCCTCTCTGATATGTCGAATTTGAATTTCGATGTCAAATTGGAATTTTGTCTCAATTTCAGCTTAAGTTATTCTATGTGAAGCTAATGGCATTACATGAGCTGAAATAGAGGTGAAATAGAGTTGAAAAGTGTGGAATTAAGCCGAATTGACCTAACTGTCAAATTCCATAGAACAGTGTTATCAGACATTCAGTTTTTATTCTGCATAACTTTATGCTATGCAGAAGAAAAATTATCCTTAATGAATAATGACTGTCTTAGGACTATGATCTGATCCGTGGAATTCATCCATTCACTAATTCGGCTTAATTTTGACACATTTAGAATAAAAAGTGGGTCTATTTCACTAAAATTCAATAGACCAAATAGACTCAATTTCGACAACATTTCAATCAAATTCGACTAAATTTTCGACTTCAGTTGTTGTATTGTAATACTATTAGCATTGAATGAATGGACGAATTGACAAATTTCATAGCTCAGACATAACTAGTATAAGGTTATGGAATTTCTTCCAGTTTGAATACAATTTCGACAGCTCAATTCCAAGGTAAGGGATCAAATTCGAATGAATTCGACTCTTGCAAACAAATTCTGCAACCTTATTCTATTGAAGTGAGGCCATTTTCGTCCATTGCTGCATTCATTTCATTATTCAATTGGTATGAATCAACATTTTGGAAAAATATATAGTGACTAGAATGGTGCTACCTAAATCATGACCCCAGAATGATAAGTATATAAAGCTGCTCACAGTAAAAAGAAGAGCAACCTTATATGCAATTCCTTAGAACAAAGAAAATAAACATAAAACTGCAGCGCTAGATAAAAAAGTGCTAGAAGTGAATATAAATAGAGGAAGAAAACAAAATATAAAAAGATACGGACTATAAAAATATTAAAATACTTATGTGCAAGCAGATGACTAGAGGTTGAAGAGTCTATTCTCTGGGTATGGAGCCCGAATCTTTTATGTGGGATCCTTTCATTATGTCCCACCGACATCCTCTGTAAGCGCTTGTTATGAAGATCGTCTTTTAATCCTTTTTGTACTTGCATTGTGTTATTTGTACTTTTGTATTATTGGTATACGATATATCTCTATACAGCCTGTTATATTGCTATATAACACTGTGTGTACACAGCTGTATGCGTTATATATTTTATTTGTTTTTATATATATATATTTTTTAAAGATTTAATATTTCTTATATTCATAGTGATGTGTGTGTCACCCACACCCATAAACAGTAAATAAACACAGGAACACAGCACTCCATTCAAAGGGATTTATACAGTAAAGATCAACGTTTCAGCACAGTGATGAGCTTTTTTCAAGTCTGGTATGTCTGAATGTAAAGATAGACTTGTGATATATGTGTGTGTATAAATATATATTTTTATTGTTTCACAACTGTGCAATAGATGAATGTGACCCACTGTCCCATGTGCGACATAATTAAAAGTGGTCCCTTGTGCAGCATAATTTGTAGGCTCTTGTATGAATTTATGTTTAAAGCTTTGCACCTTTTTCCCCCCAATTATAACTGTATAAAATTCTATTGGACACAAATAAAGAAGCTATGATTTTTTGCTAATATCACTGTAACTTGATCAACTTTTATTACTTTACATAAAAGATAGTGCACCAGAGGGTAGTGGATGCATAGAATGGCCGTCCCGCAGAAATGGTAGAGGTTAATACAGTGGAGGTCAGAAACATAGTATTACTTTACTGAGAGAGTAGTGGATGCATGGAATAGTCTTCCAGTAGAAGTGGTAGCGGTTAATACAGTGAAGGTGTTTCAGCATGCATGGGATAGGAATAAGGGTTTCCTAGATATACGATAATACCAGAGACTAATGAAAGTATTACTTTACTGAAAGGGTAGTGGATACATGGAATGGCCTTCCAGCAGAAGTGTCAGAGGTTCATACTAATGTATGTTTTATGGTGTAGATACAGCTCTCTGACTAAAGCACATCTGCACAAGGTCTTACAATATTTCATGTAAAAGTGATAAAATGCACCTGCCTGATGTAGATGTTGTGCTGCGAATATATCTGTTGTATCCCAAGGATGCATGGTAATGTTGGTGGGAACTTGGTGATATAATCTACAATGTGGCAAGAAGATGGAGTTAAATTATGCTAATTATATGGAGTGGGCAGAGCTTCCAAAATTAGGTGTGGTCAATTTTCAAGTAAGTAATTCTAGGGTGAGCTGCAAAGGGTCCCTAGAATTTTTTTTCAAATGTTGGAGCCTATGTATGTGAGATTTGGACTGGAATATGTTACATGTATGTGAGATTTGGACTGGAATATGTTACATGTATGTGAGATTTGGACTGGTTAGGGGTAAAATGTATGGGAGATTTGGACTGGTTATGTGTAACATGCATGTGAGATTTGGACTGGTTATGTGTAACATGCATGTGAGATTTGGACTGGTTATGTGTAACATGCATGTGAGATTTGGACTGGTTACGTGTATTGCATAATCTTTCTTAATGCTATTTAAAGGGCCCAATTCCTTCTTTTATGAACACTTTACTGATCTACAGGCAGTATTTCTTTACTGAGAGGGTAGTGGATGCATGGAATAGCATGGAAGTGTTAGAGGTTTATACATAGGTTAGGCATAATGCGATCCTAGATATAAGATGAGGGCAGGGACTAATGAACGTATTTAGAAAATTGGTCAGACTAGATGGGCCGAATAGTTATCTGCCGACACATTCTATGTTGCTATGTTTCTATCTATAGGGAGGTAGAGCAGGTAGAGTTCTAATACAGCCTGCCTGTCACTGTGTGGTATCTACTAGTTGCCCCAAGTTAAAGGTAACATCTGATTTAGCTGGAAACTTGTGTCTTTACACCGGTTTTAAAGTCTCCCCCCCCCTATCGGACACCCATGGTACATTGGCATGGTAATAGTTTAAATATGCCTTAATAGCATATTTATTAATTTAAAAAAATTAATGATTGTGATTTGTCACTAAAATATTGTTATTTGGGCAAACTGTATAGTGCAATTTTCACATCAACAAAACACATCATGTGATAATAAATACACATATTACATATGCTACTTAGTAACCCCAATAAAAGTTTGGAAATGGCCCCGTACACATATGTATATAGTGAATATTGTGACAGACCCCCTGGTACCCCGACTGGGTACGTCCGTCAAAGCTCTGCTTCCTTGCTGAGATAGCCACCTCAAGCCACCAGACAGAACTAGTGTTGTAGGTAGCTACTCCAATTCACCAGACAGAACCCTCAGCCATTTACTCCAAGTACATGACAAAACCAGTATTGGTGTAGAACAGGATAGAACATTTATTTGAAAACAGCACAGATATGTATACACAGACAATGTGACATCAACTAAGGGGGAGGTACAGGGTAAACTAATTAACACATGGTAAGCCTCAAGCAATAGAGAGACTCATTTAAAACAGTTAATTAGACACAGTAGGATATAACATAATCACACCTAAATACAGAGACATAATGAAAACACCATAACAGTAGGGCATTCAATGGGGAAATCCTGCCTCACACCTTTCAGAAAACAAAAGTGTCAAGTTCAGATACCTCCAGAGTACACTCAGATACAAAAGGACACTGAATGACTTACATAAAGACAATGGGGAAATTGACATAATGACAAGAATACATTTAACACATATTAACTAGGAGCTGGATATTTAACATATTGCAACAGTAACATAATAACATTCCTTAACACATCATTTGAGACTGGAGTGTGAATGACATGAGACAATCTCAACCTGGGAAACACAATGGCTTAGCTGACATCCTGAGTGAGCTGATCCTGGGCACTCTGTGTTAGAAGTCCAGCTGTACTGAAGACAGGGTGCTGCTGGTACTCCAAAATCTGTATCCCTATAACCTATCATACACACATATAGTGTTCATAGTCAATTGGGAGGAGGCAGGCCATTATTTCTCTCTAGGAACCCCTGTCACACAAATGTCATCATATATCATTTTATACATCACTCTAACAAATGGATAATTACAGTCACTCAGGATTATAGTGTGTTAGATGTTCAAAATCACTATGTGCAAAATTGATCTTTTCAAATTAACAGCACTTATTTCTTTATTGTTAAAAGATCAGAAATCTATGTTGTATAAATTAGAGATTTATTATAGATTTTTTTTGATGGAAACCCAGGCTTGATTTGGGATCAGTTGGGTGCAGCATCAGCAGCACCTGCAGTACAATAAATTGTTTATAGTTTGCCAATAAAATAATTCTTCAAATAATAATATACTCCAACAATTCCAACGGACAGGATTTGTAAAACTTGCTACTCGGTACAATAAATAAAACATGAGAAAAGCACTCACTATGTGCCCAAGATGTTTAAAATGAAGAGCCATTTTGTGACATGTATTCATAGCACAGTTATTATGTTGAGTAGAACTGCTGTTAAATTAGCGCTACTGCTCTTTAAAGTGCACATTGATAGTAAAGTGTTAGCTTAAAAGTCTACTCAAAGCAACAAAGTGTTTCCACTGCACTCTAGACAGACATGCTAGTCAATCACATAGTTTTCCTGATATTAAAGAGGCAGTTTCACATACACTAACCAAAAATACTACATACATACAGTACTATATATATATATATATATATATAATATATATATATATATATATATATATATATATATATATATATAGTACTGTATCATGCAGCAAAATAAAACAGATATGTTTTATCCTCAGATATTTTATTTTTTATCAACTTTTCCTGTCTCCTAAATAATGGAAATAAAGTGTAATAGATTTGTCTATGTTGACCAAAGCAACACTCCTGCCTTTCTCTCTTTGCCCTACTTATTGAATATCACTGAATCTAGAGGTCCTTGTGAAACCGTTTGGACTTTGAAACAACAGTAAATTATTTTAAAGTAAAAATAACTGCATTTGTTATATTTTTAGAAATATGTGCAATTTATAGAAAATAAGCTAGATGGAACAGTGCCTTTAATCCGAATAGTTCCTGGTGGACACCACTGGTGCAGCCAAAACCAATTGGCGATAGTCCTTCTCGCAGGAGTTTTTATACATTACCCCATTATATTCATCAGCATAACAATTAAGTATATTATCAAATTAGAATAAGAAGTTTACATAAAATGTACTTCTCTCTTATGCCTGAACTGGGTTTTAAACAAGTCATTAATGTACATGTCCACCTTTTACCCCCTTGGGCAGCAGTAATGTCGCAAGAATCCTTTGGGTAGATGTCTGATCATTACTGTCTACATGCATTATGTACAGCTGCCATGTTGCATGTGTGAAAGTGAATGGCATTGTTGGAGCCCATTACTTCTACCCACTCTAATATCTGGAAAGTGACAGTGGGGAGAGATCCAGGGGGGAAAAAATTCCGGTAGAGGCACTGGCTGGGGAGATGCTTTCCCCTCACCAGCCCTCTACACGGCCGGAGTGGAGCACCCTGGGAGGGGGCGGATCTCACCAGGTGCAAGGTCCGCCACCTCCCCATGAAGCAGAGCGGCATCTGCATCACGGGGAGCCGAGCAGCATGAGAGATGGGGTGGAAGGGGAGAGAACAGGGGAGGAGGGGAGAGAACAGGGGGAGGAGATAATGGGGAGAGAACAGGGGAGGGTGGAGAGAACAGAGATGGGGTGAAAGAGGAAAGAACAGGGGAGTGGGGGAGATAACAGAGATGGAGTGGAAGGGGAGAGAACAGGGGAGGGGGGAGAACAGGGGAGGGGAGGAGAGAACAGAGATGGGGTGGAGGGGAAAAGAACAGAGGAGGGGGAGAAATCAGAAATGGGGGGAGAACAGAGGAAGAGGAGGAGAGACCAGAGATGGGGGTGGGAGGGGGAGAGAACAGAGATGGGAATAGGAAGGGGAGAGAACAGAGATGGGAGTAGGAGGGGGACAGAACAGAGATGGGGAAATAATAGAGGAAGAGGGGGAGAGAACAGAAATGGTGGAGAGAGCAGAGATAGGGTAGGAGGGGGAGAGGGAGAGTCATGGGATTGGGGGGGCACCAAAAAGCTATTTCGCCTGTGTAGCAAAAAATCCTTCCACCAGCCCTGCTGATATAGGGGAACAAAAGTCATATTACCTTCTCAGCACAAATCTGCCTAACAGTGCTGTTTGATTATGCTGACTTCCTATCCTACCCTATAACATTGCAGTTCCCATCTAGCCCCTAGTTCTTTGCTGTGTATAGAAACTTACTAAGCAATGTAATTTGTATTACTGGCTTCTCAGCAAACTACTTTAGGTAGAACACATAGAATTGCTTTTTTTTTAATTATTATTGTAATCCTGGTCAATTGATTTCCTTTATTAAATTGCGACTGACAGAGGTGCTTCCTTTTAATTAAAGTATAAACTTGTTTAGGTAAAGAGAGGTAAACAGATATTGAGATTTAACAATTTGAGTGCCAGATTAAATCAAACTGCTTAAAATACAGTGTTGGCCCTAGTACTAACATTACCTGTATATAACGAATGAATAGACAGCAAATGGGTTAATTGTAGCCCTAGGTCTAAAGTAAAGGAGTTAATTCGTTTCAACTAATGCCTTACTATGTAGGTTACATAAATTTTGCCTGCCGGTCACAAATCTGCTGGTGCCTGGATTGACTGTTTAGTGAACAATACTGCTGGGAACAGTTACAGGTGATGGGCAAGTTGGACACAGTTGACAACTTTTTCAGGTCAGCTATTTTGGTCTATGTTTCACATCTCAATTGTTACCTCACTTTTTAGTGAATAAACCAAAATGTGTTTGGGATATGAATTGTTCAGACTAATGCTCTTCTTTTACAAACAATTGTTATTCTGTTTGCTCATCCCCAGTGACACGCAAAGTGTCCACATAAGGGCGCCAGTGTCCATTGCGAGCACTGTGATATGCAGAATATCACACAGTAAAGGTCCACAATGAACGATGTGCTTTTTTAGCACTCCTGAACGACTTCAATATTTTAATGTATGTCCAGGAGATTGAGACCATTGAAAGTGCAACAAAATAAAAAAAGAAGTAGGAGGAGTACACAAAAAGTATATATAAAAAGGGCAAATTTATTATAATAGGTACAAAAAAGCAAGCAAGAAAAATACAATGTACTTAAAAGAAAAATGATAAGAAGCAAAAAAGCAGCTACAGGTGGGCTGAAACACCACAGAAGTACACTCAACCTTTTGGCTTCTGCGCCTTAAGGGTGATCTCATTAGTTATAGTCCCAACTAATTAGGATATAACTTTTTTTTTTTTAAACTGTGGCATATTACTGGGCAATTATGCTGGGCATTTAAACTGTGGCATATTTTTTTTTATATATAAATCTTTTTATTCAATTATAAAAAACATACAAACATGTAGATCTTACATACATGTGTTTTGCAAATAAAGTTCTGTCCAGAGTAGTCCACAATATATGAAACACAAATAGAAAGGGTCTGGTCCTCCCAGGGTTTATGAAAAGCGCTAGAGAAAAGAAAAGAAAAGATAGAAAAAAGAGAGAGTAAATAAAGAGGAGAGAGAGAAAGAGAGAGAGAAAAATAAATAAAATAATTTTTAATTCTCCGTCGGTGCGTCCCCGGCCCCTACCCACTCCCCCTCCCCGTTCACGGCAGCGCGACTATTGTCCACGCCCTAAATGGGCTTCTTTTACTCCACTCCAGATTACTTTAATTTCTTTTAGTTTGCCTCTAGCAGGCCCTGAGAGAAAGAATGCTTAATTAGGATATAACTTATGGTTGTAGCAACATATCCAGTGATAAAGATGTTTAACATGTACAACTTGGAACAAAGAATAGACAGAATGGAGGACACAGTCTTAAATTGGAGGGACAAAGGTTTAAGAGTAACGTTAGGAAGTATTACTTTACTGAGATAGAAATGGATGCATGCGGTGGATTTTTATTACAGTGGAGTTATTTAAACATGCATGGGTTAGGCACATGGGTATACTAGATATTATATAAGACCAGTGACAAATAATTCGAAATAAATAATAAAATAAACTTTTGGGGCATACTGGATAGGCAAAATTGATCTTATTTGTCGACACATTGTTATATTCATGGTTTTGTTCCAACATTTTATATCATTTACCCTTACCAAAGTCTACAAGGACCAGTCAACTTCCATCAATGTGGAGCAATAACCAAATGTGATGAAAAAAGAATGACAATACTGTGAAAAATGGTTAAGATATCTGAGATATATTTATAATACAAAAGACTGTGTATAGGTTGTATGCAGGCAAAACAAATAAATAATTGCACTATGAATTAAAGAGGAAAAGAACAGGAATGCAGAAAGAGAGAGTGGAGACAACAAGGTCGAAGGGGTAAATAGTGTGCCAGTAATCCAAGTATCTAAGTATTCAGTATAGTTGCTGAGATAATCAGGTAATATATTTTGCACTATGGATGTGCTCAGCATCTTCTATGGGGAGTGGCAGCTGACAAAAAGGTATTTCCCATATGCCTGTATTTTTAGCACTGTTGTTGTTAATAGTCCTGAAGCTATTTAAAGAAACATTGTTTTTTGGTCTACACCTTAAAGGTGCTTCTAGAGTTGTTCATTCTTCAAAGTGCTCTTAAATTCCTCACTTATTTCAGCAAATATATTCAGTACAAATTAGATATTTTTATTTCTATAACTTTGGCACACTATTTACCCCTTTGACCTTGCTGTCTCCACTTTTTCTCTCTCTACATTCCTTTTATTTTTCTCTTTATCACATAGTGCAGTTATTTAATTGTTTTGCCTATATGCTTGTCTGGGGTGTACTGAGAACCATCTCTATATTAACCTGCAATGTATCCCCTATACTTTTCTCTTTATTATATTCTCTTTTCTCCTTCTTTCTAAAGGTTTTATATAGCCTAAACTATAAACTCTTTTAATTTCTGACTAAAGTACCCAAATTAACATTTCAAAAGATTTTTTTTCATCAAATTATTTATTACACTTCTTCCATTCTGGAATGGATGCTTCCTGAACCACCTGCCCTTTATTAAAATGTACAGCCTCCTGAATGACACTTGTGACCATTTCAAATATCAGTTTCCAGTTCAGTAAAAACCATAAGAACTTTATGAAGCAGATAATCTGCATTGCCAAATTTAGCCTGTGAAAGCTGCGGTTAGTGATACATGAAGGAGTTTACTGCTCTAATGTGTAAGCTTTCTACAATAATTTTCTCTAGCATTTTATGTTTACTCAAGGTAAGTAACCTATACATTTACTTTCTTTGCATATTTTTGATATGTTGTTGCAGTGGGCTGTAGCAAATCTAAAGAAAAAGGAATATTCAAAGGACATGACTTTGGACTATTAATATGAAGTGCTGCAGATGTTCTGGTTTTGAGGGTTGCAGAACCATCCAATATGAATAATAATATCAAGCTAGCTGGAAACATTGGTAGAACAGATTTCAGACTCCACTAACAAGTGTGATCACACCAAAAAATTAAATAGATAATGCCTGGATGAACCCTTCTAGTAGTTGCTTAGCTACAGAATAAATCTCATGATGCAAAAGTATGCGCAGCTAAGCCCCGCTAGAGTGCGTTACATCAACACAAAAATTCTGCTTTACAGCAAAAATCAAAGAATATTAATAGGGAACACCGCCTGACAGATAGCACAACACATATAGATATAGTGGGGGACCCAGATTTAATCACTCAAAGTTCACCTTGGAGATGTTTTTTTTAGGATCCTGAGATTCCACTCAGGAGAAAGGCATTGATTTTGGATCTTTCACTTATTGTTGTTGCTGTGGTCATTTGTGTAGAAATCCTGTAAGTCTCCCCATAGCGGGGGTTCTGTTGTCTGTTTTTAGCGATCTGGACAATTGTGTTTTTCTTGTTTTATCTTCCAGCATTAAATTATTCATCTGTTCAGCTGCTGTGAGCATATTTTTAATTGAAGGTGAATATTTCCAATGTTTTTGGGTGTTATTCACACATCTAAGCACATTTGTTTAATTTCAACAATATCACACTATTGTGGTTAGTTATTATATTCTAGCATTCCTGCACCATCCCCTGTTTCCTACTTTGTGCAGCAAAAATCAGACAGGAGCCATTGGGTAAATGTGCTATATCCATGACCGGCTTATAACACATCACATTTTGACAGGCTCCAACTTTAAAAGGCTGACTCACCCTTATCAACAGGGGGGATCATACACAATTTTGAATTAAAGTTTGAAGAAGCAGATTAAATAAGTAGTCACTAGCTTGGCAACAATGTGGTTCTGGAGTCTCTTGCACAGTAGTTGTTAGGCATGAAGCCTAACTAAGATCACAGGACAGGCTGTCTCAGATGTCGCCTCGGTCTCAGATGGGAACATAGGGGAACATGGATTGCGGCACTCAATTTCCACTTTGTGAGATGGGTCCGACGTTTCAATGCTGACACGCACATGTGCACTGTTCAGCAAGAGGAGCATATGCATGGCAGGCCTCATCCTCATGACTGCACATTAGGTGTTGGCATTGTCAGCCAGGAGGCAGTAATTTGTTGGAGATTTAGAACACTGCCTCCAAGTCTTAGGCACTCACCCTTACAGTCCTATAATAATCCCTGAGACACCTCTATCGGTGCTCAGTTATACTGTTGCCCCTGAAAGTATAGTTGTGCCTGTTTTGCTATTCTGAATCTTCTTTGTTTCCTTAAGCACCAGTGTTTTTAGTGTAATCTCCACTGTTAAAGTTCCTGGTTTCCCGTGTTCCACCCTGACCCTATCTTAGCTGTCCTTTTACAGTCTCCTAATCCTTCAATATTTTCTCCTGGTTCCCCGACATCAGTTTTTTGTTTCCCTTGCTGTTCCATCTTGTGTGCTCATGTGCTCTTACCCACCGTCAGGTGGTCCTGTCCATCTTCAGGACTTCCAGGATATTGGGGATCTTTGTGATGGTATGCCTCCTCTTGCCAAGTGTTTCCACAACAGCAACATAGCAACTGCTGCTGCCTGTGATCTGAAAATAGTTTCTAATTTGTTTGTATAGTAGTTTTTTTTACTAATGGTAGTAATAGGTAATATTTGTTAGTTACCCATCAAAAAGAGACACGTTATGCAGGATATGCTGTTGTATTTCCCAACAATATAACTACTAAGGGTTGAACTGGATCTCTTACAGGCACACACATACTCCTGGTTGTAATAGAAACAGTGACATACTATTAATGGGAGACAGTCCTTTTTATCAGAAATGACAAGCCTGATGTCTAGTACACATGGGAGTTCTGAACGTATATATACTTTACAAGATTTACTTGTGCCTTTAAATAGTTAAATCACATGAATATTTATTTATATAGTGCTAACTAGACATGTGCATTCATTTTCGGATGAATGCATTTTCGTCCGAAAATAGCATTTTCGTCCATTCGTCCGAAAAACGAATAACGAAAATGCTAAGCTAACGAAAGCCGAATGAACGAATGGTTAATAAACGAAAATCATTCGTTCATTCGTCCATTCGTAGTACTATTGCATTCTATAAGCCGAAATAGAGTCGGTTTATAGAATACAATAGCATTTTCACTACATTTATGAATGGAGACTCATAGAAACATAAAAACATAGAAACGTAGAATGTGTCGGCAGATAAGAACCATTCGGTCCATCTAGTCTGCCCAATTTTGTTTTTTGAGTACTTTTATTAGTCCCCCGTTCCTGGTCTTATAGCTAGGATAGCCTTGTGTCTATCCCACGCATGCTTAAAATCCTTGACTGTGTTTACCTCTACCACTTCTGCTGGCAGGCTATTCCATACATCCACTACCCTCTCAGTAAAGTAATACTTCCTGATATTACTTTTAAATCGTTGCCCCTCTAATTTAAGACTATGTCCTCTAGTTGTGGTAGTTTTTCTTCTTTTAAATATACTCTCTTCCTTTACTGTGTTGATTCCCTTTATGTATTTAAATGTTTCTATCATATCCCCCGTGTTACGTCTTTCCTCCAAGCTATACATGTTAAGATGCTTTAACCTTTCCTGGTAAGTTTTATCCTTCAACCCATGAACCAGTTTAGTAGCCCTTCTCTGAACTCTTTCCAAAGTATCAATATCCTTCTGGAGATACGGTCTCCAGTACTGCGTACAATACTCCAAATGAGGTCTCACCAGTGCTCTGTACAATGGCATGAGCACTTCCCTCTTCCTACTGCTAATACCTCTCCCTATGCAACCAAGCATTCTGCTAGCATTTCCTGCTGCTCTATTGCATTGCCTACCTACCTTCAAGTCCTCTGAAATTATTACTCCTAAATCCCTTTCCTCAGATGTTGAGGTTAGGACTGTACCAAATAGTCTATATTCTGCTTTTGGGTTTTTACGCCCAAGGTGCATAATCGTGCACTTGTCCACATTAAATGTCAGTTGCCACTGCTCTGACCCTTTTTCTAGTTTAGCTAAATCATTTGCCATTTGGCTTATCCCTCCATGAATATCAATCCTGCTGCAAATCTTTGTATCATCAGCAAAAATACATACTTTGCCAACAAGACCTTCTGCAATATCGCTAATAAAAATATTAAAGAGAATGGGTCCAAGAACAGATCCTTGAGGTACCCCACTAGTAACACGACCTTGCATCGAATATACCCCATTGACTACAACCCTCTGTTGCCTCTGTTGTCACTCAGCCATTGTCTAATCCATTCAACAATATTGAAATCCAAACTCAAAGATTTCAGTTTATTGATAAGCCTTCTATGTGCGACAGTGTCAAAAGCCTTACTGAAATCTAGGTAAGCAATGTCTACTGCACCACCCTGATCTATTATTTTAGTTACCCAATCAAAAAAATCAATAAGATTAGTTTGGCATGATCTCCCTGAAGTAAACCCATGCTGTGTCTGATCTTGAAATTTAAGCGACTTTAGATGTTCAACAATCCTATTCTTTAACAAGGTTTCCATTATTTTCCCCACTACTGAAGTAAGACTTACTGGTCTATAGTTGCCCGCCTCCTCCCTACTACCTTTCTTGTGAATGGGCACAACATTAGCTAATTTCCAATCTTCTGGAACTACTCCCGTTAACAATGATTGGTTAAATAAATCTGTTAACAGTTTTGCTAGTACACCACTAAGTTCTTTTAATAACTTTGGATGTA
This sequence comes from Pelodytes ibericus, assembly GCA_036172795.1. Taxonomy (NCBI): domain Eukaryota; kingdom Metazoa; phylum Chordata; class Amphibia; order Anura; family Pelodytidae; genus Pelodytes; species Pelodytes ibericus. The sequence continues at coordinate 155,219,031 of CM069858.1, forward strand.
TCCCATCAGGTACCATCGACTTACTTGTCTTTACTTTAGACAGCTGAAGTAATACCTCTTCCTCTGTAAACTTACATGCATCAAAAGACTTATTAGTCTTTTTCCCTAAATGAGGTCCCTTACCCTCATTTTCATTTGTAAAAACTGAACAAAAATATTCATTAAGGCAGTCTGCTAAGCCTTTATCCTCTTCTACATAGCATCCTTCTTTTGTTTTTAATCTAACTAATCCTTGTTTTACTTTCCTTTTCTCATTTATGTATCTAAAAAATGTTTTATCCCCCTTTTTCACTGACTGGGATATAGTCTCGTCTGTGTGTGCTTTGGAAGCTCTTATAGCTTGCTTTGCCTCTTTCTGCCTACTCTTATAGATCTTTCTATCTTCCTCACTCTGAGTATTTTTATAATTACTAAATGCTAGATTTTTATTTTTTTACTATTTTAGCCACCTCTGCAGAGTACCACAGTGGTTTCTTCAATTTTTTGCTCTTACTGACAAGCCTTATGCAATTTTCTGTTGCCTTCAGTAGTGCAACTTTTAGATAATCCCATTTCTCCTGGACTCCATTTAAATTGCTCCAGTCTGATAATGACTCCTTTACACCTAATCTAATTTTAGAAAAGTCTGTTTTTCTAAAATCTAAAACTTTTATTTTTGTGTGGTGTGACTGCGTCACTGTTCTTATATTAAACCACACTGTCTGGTGATCACTAGCTCCTAAACTTTCACCTACAGTAATATCTGATAACAAATCTCCATTTGTGAACACTAAGTCTAGTATGGCCTGCTTTCGAGTTGGTTTCTCCACTACTTGTTTTAGAGATAATCCCAGTAGGGAGTTTAGGATATGCGTACTCCTGGCGCAAGTAGCTGTTTTGTATTTCCAGTTCACATCAGGAAGATTAAAGTCACCCATGATGATCACTTCTCCCTTCATTGTCATTTTAGCTATTTCCTCAACTAGTAGATTATCTAACTCCTCTATTTGTCCAGGGGGCCTATAAATCACACCTACCCGAGTTACCATATGATTACCAAATTCTAATGTAACCCAAACTGACTCTATGTACGCCTCACTAACTTGTTGACTCTGTCTCCGTGTAGTGAAATGCCGACAGCATATAAACCGAACGTTCGGTTTATAGGCTGTCTGCTTATGTAATACATGTAATCCTATGGTTAATCTATAAACCGAATGTTCGGTTTATAGAATAGCCATAGGATTACATGTATTCCATAAGCTGTAAGTCTATAAACCGAACGTTCGGTTTATAGACTTTCGGCTTATAGAAAACATGTAGTACTATTGCCTTTCTATGAACCGAACAAGAGCCCCATTCATAAGAATTTCTTATGAATGGGGCTCTCGTTCGGTTTATAGAAAGCCAATAGTATTACACGTATTCTATAAAACGAACGAATAAAAATTAACGAAACGAAAATAATGAACGAATTTCGTCTGAAACGAACGCAGTAATGAACGAAATTCGTTTTAGACTAAATAAATAACATTTTCGTCCGAATGGACGAAAACAAAACGAAAATTTTAGTTTTGCACATGTCTAGTGCTAACAATCAATGTAGCACTAGGTACAGACCTAAAAGCCCTACTTTCAAGCTCAATATCTAGAGGGAATAGGGGACATGAGACACATAAGGCAGTGAAGAAATCAAAGGGGAGGTGGTAGTAATATTATTTGGGATGCCAGAAATTAATTATGTATATTCTAATTGGATGAAATGTAAGCTTTCTTATTCCTAACAGTGCTTGAGAACAGTAAGAGCTAGGTAGGGTCAGCTAAAGGTTAATTAGTTGGATGAGCCATGAGATTCCTTAGAGAGGTGTATTTTTAGGTTTTTTATGAAGGATGAGAATGAGGAAGAAAGTGTGCTCTGTGGAAGCAAATTTGAGAGAAAGGAGGTAGCTTTGGCAAAGACTTTCAGGTGCGAGTGAGAAGAGGTGATGAGGCTGAAGGAGAGCCAACAGTGAGGGAAACAAGTATTTGATCCCCTGATGATTTTGAACATTTGCCCACTGTCAAAGAAATGATCAGTCTATAATTGTAATAGTAGGTGTATTTTAACAGTGAGAGACGAAATGCCTCCTGAGATGTGTGCAAACCTGGTGGCCAACTACAAGAAACGTCTGACCTTTGTGATTGCCAACAAGGTTTTTGCCACCAAGTACTAAGTCGGAAGGGTCAAATACTTATTTCACTCATTGACATGCAAATCAATTTATAACTTTTTTTTACATGTTTTTTACTGGATTTTTTGTTGTTGTTATTTTGTCTCCCTCTGTTAAAATACACCTACCATTAAAATTATAGACTGATCATTTCTTTGTCAGTGGGCAAACATTCAAAATCAGCAGGGGATGAAATACTTTTTTCCCTCACTGTAAGTCGATTTGAGGAGAGCAGTGGATGTGCAGTGCAGTAGTGGTTAATGAGATAGGCAGTGGAGTAGAGGGCATTGCAGGATTAAATATGTAATATTTAATGTTAAATGTTATACTAGAATCGATGGGAAGCCAATAAAGGGTATTGACAAGAGGAGCATCGGAATCGGAACAACAAGTGACAAAAATGAGCCTGGCAGCTGCATTTTTAATCGATTGCCGAGAAGATAAATGAACAAGAGGTAGGCCAGACAACAGGGTATTACAGCAATCATACACTGAGTAATGTTCCTTAGGTGCAGACAACAGAATATGGCTAGAGAGTGAGAATGAATATGGAGGACAAATGAGAGCCAAATCAAAACATCCCCAAGAAATTGGATGAACCGCACCATTTTAGAGAGATTAAGTTTTAGGTTGTGATTAGATATCCAGGTGAAGATGGACAGACAGTAGACAACACGAGACATGACAGAGGGAGTGAGGTCTGGTGAGGAGAGGTTAATTTGGGTTTTATTCACATAAAAGGTGGTATTTAAAGCCAAAAGAGTTATTGTGTTCTGCTAGGGAGAAGGTATACTGGCCCTTGCAGAACATCAACAAAGAGCAGAACAGGTGACATGGTAAAGGAACACTCAAATGCAGTTATCGAGGAAAAAGGTACACCCTCTTTGAAATCTATGGTTTTTCATATCAGGACATAATAACAATAATTTGTTCCTTAGAAGATATTAAAATTAGGCAAATACAAACTTAGGTGAACAACAACACATGACATATTACACAGTGTCATAATTTATTCAACAAAAATAAAGTCAAAATGGAGAAGCTGTGTGTGAAAAACTAAGTACAGCCTTACTGCTTCTATAGGAAGTAAGAGGCTAAGTAGCAGCCGTTGCTACTAATCAAATGACCTTGATTAATTTGGTCATCAACAAGTATGTGACATTGAATGTGTGTGATTGTTACATTGCCACATTGCATGTGTATGTGATACTTTGTGGTGTGTGTATGAGACCCTGTATGTGACACTGTGTGATGTGTGTGCACATGACCCTGTGGATGTCACATTGTATGTTTGACTGTGTGACTATAAGAACTATACATATAATAAACTAAAAGTGTAACACACAACACTGTGGAGCTCTGTAATACACTCACACATTGCATTCTTGTCTTACAGCAGAAAAAGTCTAAATAATTATATATATACAAACCACCTCTCACACAGGTAGGATTTTGTACAAATCTTAGAGTAACAACAGCCTTCTAGGGTATACAAAGTCCAGGACACATCCAGTTCAGTTTTCCTCTTTTATTTGTTGAACAAACAGGTGCTTTAAATAAAAACCAAAACAAAATTCCTTGCTCTTTCTTGAGCTCTTACTAAAAATAACTACCTGTAATTGGGTGGCTTTCCCACTTCCCAATTTCCAAGAAAACAAAAAGGAATTTGCGATAATTGTGCTCTCTCCTTCACCTCGCCTAGCTGGCTTTTTCTCTCTCCCCCTGCAACAGACTGATTTCTTCCTTTAAAGATCTGCCTGCTAATTAACCAGCTACAGGTGAGTGTCAATTAGTTCACAGTTCTGGAACTCTAAATCCAAGTTGTGGTCAGTTACAGAGCAACTAGTGCTGTTGGAGCACTGGCCCACCTCTGCTCTCCAAATGGCCCAGGGACCCATACCGTGTTTTGCAGAGTACCAGCGATGTATTTTGCAAAACTTAACATCTCTCCCTGGGACATTGAACTGAAAAATCTCTGGCTGCTGTTTAGCAAAGCAGGCCTGATATATCTGCCTTCAACCACTATTCCACATTTTCTCTCACATATCCTCCCCGCCAGCTCATACCTATGGGTGTGAGTATACCCTGGAAAGCCCATCAGCATTTCCTTGTTTTAGACCAGCCCTGTGTTCGACAGTGAAATTAAAAGATTGTAAACTCAAAAGCCATCTGGTTACTCTGGAGTTATTTTCTTTGTTCTGATACATCCATGTCAAAGGTGCATGGTCCGTTATCAATTGGAACTTTCTGCCTAACAGGTAGTATTTAAGAGAGTCTAATGCCCACTTAATAGCGAGGCACTCTTTTTCAACAATAGAGTCGTTCTTCTCATGTGGGTTTAACTTCCTGCTCAAAAAAGAAAACAGGGTGTTCTTCACCCTGGAATTCCTGTGAAAGAGCAGCCCCCATCAGAAGCATCCGTCTGCACTATAAAGTCCATGAAAAATCTTGGGTCACCAAGACAGGATGGCTACAGATGGCTTCCTTCAGACCTTTAAAAGCCTCTTCTGCTGCAGGGCACCATTTAACTATAACAAGGTCTGTTAGAGGTGCAGCAATGGTAGCAAAATCTGGGATGAATTGCCTAAAGTAACCAACTAAACCCCAAAATGCCTTTACTTGTTTTTTTGTAAGGGGCTGAGGCCATTTTTGTATATTAGACAAACATAGACAAACATATTAAAGAGCTGACTCAGGTAACTCCGATTTTCGACTAAAAAATGGTACATCCGAATTGCTGACATATTCAGATCACATCAGAGGTACATCGGTGAAAAATAACAGGAGAAAAAAAAAAAGGAGAAAGAAAATGCGGACAATACTAGCTTCTACCATCTTCAGTGGGCTTTTCCCGTAGCCACATTAGAGGGCAAGTGAATACAAAAAAAATATTGATGTGAGCACTAAAAGGACAAAATAGAAAAAATGTAAATGAAGATATAATATTTAATTTTGGTAAACAGTATTGTTTAATGGTATAACTTATACAACAGTCTATAGATTAAAGGGTACAGAATAACTTTGTAAAATAATCTTGGGATCCTCTCTCAGAGACCTGATGCATTTCACCACTAATTGAGCTTCATCAGATGTCAAGATGATTAGAAGAGAAACAATATGATGTAGCAGGTTCACACTCAATAATGATAAGGAGAGTTCTCCTGGTGTATTGAGTATCAGGAGATGAAGTCATTTTTTAGTGGAAAGTGAGGAAGAATAATATGTTAATTAAAATGGCACAACTAGGAAAAGAGGAGAAGGGAGGATGATGTTTTCTGAAGGTGATGCTGAAAGAAGGGGAGAGTAGAATACTCAGAGGAGCGGGTGGTGATAATTGTTCATTATGGTGAAAGCGTGTGGAAGAGATTGGATAAGATCGGATGAGATGGGAATAAATTGAAGTACGCTATACCAGCTTGACAGATGTGGGGTTAAAGTGATGAGTAGCGTGAGTATTATTTTCAGTATCTAGGTATACTGCATAGTAGTTGCTGTATTTGGAATTACAGGCAGCCCGTTAGAATAGTCTCTTTAAAAGCAGGTTTGAATTGGTGAAAGGACCCCAGGTAACCAGGAATCATCCTTTAATGCTAATGTAATTCTTGCTATGGTTGTGAACATAGATACAGTCAGAGGTCACTGAGAAAGCAACCATGGGGTTTATGTAATGAAAACATTCACACACACAAAAGTGTCGGGAAGTTTTTAAAAAAGCACAATTGGCATTTGCTATGTATAGGTGAAAATGCATCTTTTTATCCAATCAAATATTTTTTTTTTGCCAAACAGTGTTTGGAAGAGGTTCTCCTTTAAACAGGGGGTATGCTCCATTTCTGCACCATTCAAAAAATATTGACATTTTGATAAAATGTACTGTGGGGCTGCCATTTCCTTATATGTTGAGTTTAATCACCCTTTTGCATGATTAAAACTGCATTTAATGTTTCAATAGCTATTTAACAATATCATACGTACCACCATGCAACATGGTTATGTAATAAACATGCTGTACCCGAGCACCTGGGACAAAGAAACATATTTGGAATTCAGGGTCCAGGCAACAGATTTACATGTCTGCCTATAGCATCCTTTACTGCAAGTACTTTATTGTTTTTTTTATTCACCAATGATCTGGATTGTTACTCACTTGTATACCTCAAATACTTAATTTGAAGTTACATTTTAGCACAACTACAGCAGAAATATTGTACAATAAGGAAAGTGTCTCCCTTGAGTAAAGTTTGTTTGAATTTCAAGTAGTGAATCCACTTATTAAACATAGCCCAACCCCTTCAAATAAACAACACACCATGGCTTGAAAAAAAAAAGTCTAATTACTTTGTAGATATTAGTTATTACCTGGGAACTGTTTTACCTCTACAAAAAAAAAAGTTTATTCTTGTGATGTCAAAGTGTTTGGACAATGTTATATCACCTGGCATAAACTTACGTTCATTTATCTCATTCCAACTTCTGATACTGCTGAGGCATGCAGGTTGAGTATCCCTTACCCAAAATGCCTGGGACCAGAAGTATTTTGGATAAATGGTAATTTCTTTTAAGGATCATTTTCCCCAATAAGTTATATTAAAGCTGCTCAGCACTCATGAAATATGGTAGTCTCAATGCAAATATTGCTCAGAGCAAATAAATCATTTTTATTGTGGTGTTGCTGTGATGTGAGAGATCGTTGGTAACCTGCCATTGGCACTGTCATTTTGGATAACAGATTTAACAGGTTGCTTTTCTAGCGCACTTACTCTTAGCTCTCAGCGCCTAGCTAGACACCGGGAAGAAAAAAATGCAACATATAACGTTTTTCAAAATAAGCAACAAACAAAGTATTCAAAAAGTAACTATATGTGCATTATGTGCATATTAGACTTGGACATGAAAATCAGCTTTTTCTTGCATTCGGCCAAAAATGAATGTAAAGGTGAAAGATAGAAATCAATGGCAGGACTTTGGCTATTGCAAAATTAGCTGAAGCAGAACACACAATAAAATTGTGTAAAAAATAATAAAATATGTTAAAATAAAATATAATAAATAAAAATGTATTAAATAAAATAGATATAAAACACTTAAAATAAATTAATAATAATATTTAAAACAATATATTAATGTTATATATATTATGGTAATATATATATTTAAAAAATTACAAATCAATTTTTCATTGGCTTCTTTTTGCCCAACAGCAGTAAACAATCAATGGGAATAGCATTGAACTTGATCGACGCAAGCCTTTTTTTCAACCTAAACTACTATGTAACTATATGTAACAAAACAAATGGATTAAATACATTTTGGACAAAACAAAATTAGTTGCCATCTGAATATTAAAAAGGCGAATATTCTGCATAAATCGCCTTTTTAATATTCTACTCAAACTCTCCCCTGAATCCTATTCTACAGGTACTGCCCCACTGATTATGTGTAGACACTGAGCATGTATCAATTTTGTTTCATTTAGCCACTTCCTCAGCTGCTCTGCTGGTGGAATATAATGCATTGTAATCTACATGTGGAATCTAAGTAACCTTGCACTTGTACACATACTATCTCTTAACAGTGCAACACATTGCATGATGACATCCCTAGAGAGACAGGATAGTCCATTCATATAAATTGCATTATTCTAATTGGTTCCTGCAGCAAAGAAAAGATATATTTGACTTTTACTAAGATAGTGTGGCAAGTCCTGGTTTCATGAAAATCGCTGTAATTTCACAAATGCAGCTAAGCTCAACGAAATACGATGTAAAATGCAGAATATAAAATATACATTACAAATTAATGAATGTACTTTAATATGCATTCGCATTTGCAAGATGCATTTGGGGCCCTAGTCTCTTTAATTAATTGATTTCCGTCTTAACACATATTAATTATACATTCTGCAATGGGCAAAGTATGTGCCATGTGTCCTTCAATATATTGACTGGTCATAGAACTGAGTGTTCTGTTTGGGTGTTGACAATAGGTGATGTTAAGGAAAATCTATTCAATTTAATAGCAACAAAAAAAACAGTAGCAAGTCAGAAGGTGTAGTTGAGAGGGCTGGATGCTTAGTGTAGAAATACCCTAGTGAAATAGGAATAATTTTACTTTATTGGATAAATCATATTTATTATAGTATCTTTAGCTTCTGCATCAGATGTGTTATGCTTATTAATGCATATTCAAACTAATGCAGTTTAGTTTCAGCAGTCAAGAAAACATTTTCCAGTGTGTATGCATTCCCATAAATTAGAGTCCGAGTGAAATGCTGTTGTTATTGTTGTTGCTATTTTATAACCATGATCCTTTGGGACAGTCCGGCATTCACTTGCAAAACCATCAGTTGCATGACTGCATATGGTATTTTGTCAAAAACTATTTAAAGTAGTCTACAAAATGATACGTGAAGGATGTATGTGGTGTGTACATCTAGTTGGCAGTTTATTTACATTAAAGTTTACATGTGCAAAACCTTACATGGGGAAAAAACAGATATTTGTGCAATACATTTGTAAATCAAACTTATTCCAGGTTTCACGTATTTAGACCTGAGAATGCTGTTATTCTATACAGTAGTGTTAAAATGGCTTCAGGTTTGGTACAGCTAACAAGGCAGTTAGATTTTAGTTATCAAATAGCTGCTTCAATTACAGGTTTTTATTACTAATTTGAATTAAGCCAAACTGAATATGGATGATAATTAGGTAGTTTTGTATACTTGAAATAAAAAAAAAACCCCATCAACATATTGAATTCAGCATGATCACAACTGACTTTTGTTAAATACATCTGAGAACTTTGTAACACAACTGTAATCATTTTCCTGTGCACAGATTATGACAGCTATTGTTGCTGATAAATACTATATATCATTTGGCTAACAATTTACATGCGCTAGTTGACAATTCTGTTTAAAGGATAACTGAGCATGACCTGACATCCAGAAAGAGCATTTTTAATGTGTGTTCCTTCTCTTTCTTTGGCAAGATCTACTGTATACTGATTGAAGAGCTCACTTGGCCAGTGGCACCTCCCTCTGTATGTGGTATAGAGGAGGAAAAGTATTTCTCATATATGCACTTGACTAAAAAATATATTTTTTTTCTAGACATACTAATTTCTTTTTTTTTTTATGGCTCAAACATGTTCCTTTAATCCTTATGTGCTTTATTAACATCAGTAATTAACTTGACATTTAATTTGTTATTATGAAACATTGTGAAATGGAGAAAATTGCTAACTTTAATTAAGTCTATAAATATGAATGTATCTCATACTTGTTAGAGCTTTCAGTGAATAGGAACTAATATCTGAAGTTGTCGTAATTTCAAAAATGTTATGGCTTTATTCATGAAAGAGAGGAAATCAGGAAATGTCAGTTCATTGCGAAAAAAATTCCATCTCATCCATTTTGCCTTAAGTTTTAAATTCCCTTCTTCAATCTCTAGAAAGTCTCTCTTTCGGGGAAAAAAGCCCTTGCTGTTAAAAGGGCAAAACTATCGGTAATTTGTTAAAATAATATGTTTTCGTTCTGCAAGCATAACAATGGCGTTTTCGTAGTCTATGGAGGATTTCCATCATAGTCTATAGATGAGGGAGCAACATTTCAAGGGTCCAATCAATTTGAAAAAAAATATTTTAGGTCTTTAATACATTGTCGTTCCACATGTGAAGAAATGTTTAACCAATCGTTTGGTACATTATTAGTAAATGTGTTGCTTTACTTCGGTATCATATTATAAAAATAAAGGCAGAAAATGAATTAATACAATTTTGCTGGGCTTAAAAATAGCAAAACCATTTGTTTGCAGTTCTGTATTTGTGAAATGTGTTTGAAGTGACCATTTTCATATTGATGATGTGCATTTAAGTGTGTTGTTGACAAAAAATACCATGAAACTCCCATAAGGAGCCCTCTGAGATTCTAGCATCAGTGTCAGTTGACAACAACAAGCTTTTTAGAAATCCGGTAAATATTTGGTAACACTACAATATTGCTCTAAAATGGTCCACAGAGCTTCTGCACATATATACAAATGACAACAACAGGCATAGGAATGCCCCAGTCGGCAAAGGTGGGGGTGACAAGCTCTAGAAGCTTTTTGTTCCTTGTCTGGTTCCAAGATCCTGGCATGCGCTCAAGAATAGTGGCAGGTCTGGAGTTTGACTGGGGCAGTAAACTTTACAAACCATTAGGTGACCTAATGCCTAAGACAACATCTGCATTACCTGGTTTTATGGTTAAGAGGACTATTAATGCACCCTCATCTGCAGTTGGTTTTGAAATCAACAAGCAGTCATGCATGCTGTAAACTACTGTGAAAAATGAGTGGCCGCATGCTCTGTCAATATGGCTAAGCCCTCTGGTGGTCTGAGCTTCGGAAGTGAAAGTAAATTCACTTTCGTTGCTCTGAATATGCTGCTTGACTGCCCCTAGAGGCAGCATCCAGCATAGCAATGTTAAAAATTAAAAAAAAAAAAAAAAAGATTTAATTAGCTTAAAACTGGTTATATAGTTAGATTAGCCAATAGGGTTAAAATGAAATAATTTTTTGCATAAGGGATAGGGTTAAAATTAAAATATATTAAGGGATAGCATAAAGGTTAGAGTTGGGGTTAAATTTAGTGTTAGGGTTAAATTTAGGGTTGGGTTGGGGTCAAAAGGTCAATATAGGAAAAAAAAAATACTTTTGGTTTTTGCCCCAAAACACGCAAAAAAGTACCGAAAAATATGGAAACGTGCATATTTATGAACTCGGGACAACATTTAGAAACTATTTAGATGGGGTCTTTTTTAATTATTGTATTTGTGTAAATTATATTTTAGGTCAAAGTTAGAAAAAGTGTTTGTTTTTTAAATTATTCGTCATATTTTATCATTTTTTTGTAGTAAATTATAAGATATGATGAACATAATGGTATCTAATGAAAGCCCTTCTTATGACGATAAAAACAACATACAATTTGTGTGGGTACAGTATGTGAGAAAGAAGAAAATTACAGCTAAACACAAACACCCCAGAAATGTCAAAACAGCCACTGTCACCAAGGGAAAGTCAAAGTGAAAATGTCTTGTCACTTGGGGGTTAATGAGTGTATATGGTATTATTCGTGTTTCCCTTCTTAATACAGTATAAATAGCATAATGTGTATACAAAAAGTCAGTCTGATCAAATATACTTTTGAAATTATTTTTGGAACGACAAAAGCGAACTTAGGCAAAATCTTTAGATACTGCTTCCACAAAATTGGGTGCTGACATTAAAATTCCAATAGTACAAATAATGGTAAAGACCGAGAAGGCCATTAGACACAGACGGTCTACAACAGAGGCTGCAAACTTCCACTCATTGCATATGGATTCATCCTCATCCTGGTCCCGGAATCTGTTAGCTATGTAACGCAACTCTTCCAAAATCTTGCTTAATTCTGCATCACTCTCAGAGTGATGCACATTGTGAAGAAGATTTTCATCTCCTGTTGTAGAACAAGTCATTCGGCCACATATTACTCCTGAGTCCGTGGTTGGTGTGCAGTGGATCCCTTCCAATCCTCGGAAACCAATGTACAACATGTTCCCATTGCTGGACTGCTGGCCACTAACAGTGTTCACTTCCACACTACTCATGCTACAACGTCTTGGCTTGTGCTGGCAAACTGGCCGAACTTTATCTTCTCCAGGTCTCTTCATTCTCAGGAACCAGGCACACCAGTTTAATAGGATTATTCTTGTCTATATATAAAATATAAGAGTTTAGTATCAGTATAATGCTCAATACTTTAGACTAAAATATATTTACACACATATTGACGTCTATTGCATTCTATTCATGTAGTCAACTCAGGGAAAATAACCAAACTGCATTGAAAAGTGATGCGGGACAAAGCTGGTATGGTGGTAAGTATTGACCTGCTGGTATCATGTGGTAATGTGTTACATGGCCAGAGGACCAAGTAGCAATATTACCATTGTGGACTGTTGGATTCTATTTATGCCCAAACATAAGGAAGCAAGTTTAAAAAAAAAATATTTAGTTTTCCTTCAAAGAGATTCACAGAAAAAATATGATGGAAATACAGCTTAAAATGTAAGTATTCTAAACATCCACTGGGATAATCTTAATTATAGTTTACAACCTGTTTGAAGAGTTTTCTACTCTGTGTTGCTTTTATTTCATATAAACAAAATTAGAACTGACACTTACCTCAGGATTATGGTTGGCAAGAGTTAACTGGTATCGACCAGTCTATTCACAAAAATAATTTACGTCAGTGTGAAACTTCATATATCTCCCCTATGTTTGGTTGAAATGGGAGCCAGATTCATTTACAATACTGACTACATATAACTCACTACATATCTTACTATACATCACTATTATTACAATCATTTACCCAGATATTAAAGGGTGCTAAGAGATGTTTTATATCTTATGGATCAATTGTTTGCTTTGTTGTGGTAGTCAAATAAACTCAGTAACTTGATAAACTGGGTCCTAAAGAAATCAAGAAAATCTGAAATATACAGTATTTCTTATTTTAAAATCAGTAACATTTGGATTCTAAAGGTGATATTATAATGTTTATTGTATCTAACTTGAATGAATAAGCATTCTTCTAAAATTGTATTTCTTTAAAAAAAATCCCTAATCTTGTGTTATTTATAAAACGTATTCAAATAGAGCATTAGCCAGAAAAAGAAAACGCTAATATACCAAAGAGCACTGTGACAAAACTCCTGAAAATCTCAAATATTATACCAGTGGGCCAACACAAGTAGCATTTAAATGTATTATAATGTAATAGTTTTAAAGCTGACATTCACACATAATTGACACTTTGACCTTTTGTAAAGTCTTTTATAGGCATTAAGACTTATTTCACACCTTTTAGTATGAATCACTGTCTTTCATGGCATATACTTAAGTTCAAGTAAATGCATTTAAATTGACATCTGTAAACGGCCACCTATAATTACCTAGACTGTATTTTACCTTCAGTCCATCATCTCTGACAACTCACATTGGTGTTTTTAAACCTCTACTCTTTTGCTCCATTGATTTTAACAATAATATTCAGTATAGGGCCAGAATATAATGCCATAAACCAAAATCCGTTTCAGAACTTACCCATTTTGGCATTTTGCCTCCGTGTGGATCATGGTGATGATATTGCAGGACAATGACTGTAACTACCACCGACAGACCAACAATAATCATCGTGCTGGCAAAATACTGTGCTGCAAAAGACAATATAATAAAGTATGAGGTACATGCATCATAGATATCACTATACAATAGAATAGTCAAATGTGATGTATTTTATCAATTGGGGATTATTCTGTAAGTTGTCATTAATATGCAACAATATTTGTGTTAGACGGCTCCAATGGCAGGACATGGTTTAATATGACAGGAGGTTAATATCTGTACTGTGCATTTCAGATATTTTTTACCTGGGTATGTTTCTGAAACTAAACATGACAATCTCTTTTCTGAAAACATTAAAGAAGAGAACTGTCAGATTGTATATTTTTATTCTGCCTGTTTCATGGCTGTTGATATGGAGTCTAATATGAGAGACAATGATCAAGGTTATGCAGAATTTACAGGAGCCAAGCCGAGTCTGTACAGTCCTGTTTCTGGCAACTGCCTAGTTTAATTATTGCAATGCATGGCTGTGAGTACTGGGAGTGCAAAGAGAAAACATTCTTGAAGACATTTTGAATAAAATAAATTTGCAGGGAATTAAGATGGGAACTTAAATATTTAGGCCAAAGTAGCAAGTTGGAAAGATTATCCAATGCAGTTTCTTTGGCCAGAAGTATAAAATGTCCATCTCAATTCTCTTCAATTCTCTCTTTATTGAATAGACCCTCAGGTGGACACATGCGGATGAAATAAGACAATTGTGTTGGGGTAAAATTAGGATCTGGTAGGAAAGAGCTTATAAATATGCAACAAAGAAGAGTCTGTTAAATATAGGCCAATTTGTCCTGAAATTGATTTGGGACGGTTACTTTAGCTGAAATAGACAAATTCCCAAAATGTGGATACTCAATATCCTTGAATTCGAGTTTGAATTGGTAGTTCAGGATATTCGGAAACCAAAGCATCGAGGTAATTATATTGGGACATGAATCCCAGAGGGGATTTTCATTTTATTGGTTATCATTAAGGTGGCTCCTTGCCCCTGATCTATGGTATAGGGGCTGGGAACCATTTGGCTGGTTCCCAGTCCTGGTTATGGTTAGGAGGTACCAGGACAACTGGCTCTGACACCTAATGTATTCATAGGGACTGGGAGCATTTGGCCAGCTCTGAGGCCCCTTTCTTATAGCCATATGGCCAGCTCCCAGCCTCATTTTTGAAAGGGGGTCAGGGTTACTTGACCTGGCCCCCCATGTATATTTTCGGGGAGGGGGGGCTATTTTTTATTTTTATTTCAGGAGGACTTTTTCAACAAATTTACTATTTTCACAATAGCCAAAGTCCTCCCAACATGAGTCTCTACCCTCCCCATAGATAGGCTAACACTTTTTTGGTGCGTTTCGGGCATGTTTTGGCTGCTTTCAGCAGGTATCAGCTTTGATGTCTGAATTGCAGATTTATTCGGTGTTACATCAAGGCATATTGAGTAACTCACAATTCAGTTCCAAATGTCTCCCCAATGTGCATAATTTCGGGGCCAAATATTGATGCATTTTGAGTAGAGCCTAGAATAATGAGTACAAAGGCAAACTCCTGCTTGTGGGTCACCCATACAATGTGATCCCAAATCCAACTTTGCTTCCTCATCTCAGTCCTCTTCCCCATTTTACTATAACTTTTTTCAATGCTAGAACAACCCTCTTCTCCTCTTGCAGCATCATGTCCACTTCCTCCCTCACTCCACAACCTTCTACGTCTCAGTACCACTTCATTCAACACTTACATGCTTTTTAATTTAAATCCCCATAAGCCAATATATTTACATCACACATTCCATTCACCCACACCCTTCACATCTTACCTCAATGCCCATAACCCCACTACCTCAATGCCCATAACCTCACAACAAGTTGGATATATTCCAGCACTAACCTAAAAGTGTGTTTGTATATTCCTGTATATCATTAGAGTTATGTTGCACCACTGTCATCTAATGATGGGTGTCAGTGCCAGAGTGTAAGTCTGTGTCATTTGCAGAATATAAGTGTGTATAAATGGGAGAGTGTGTATGTCTGTGGGAGAGTGTGTATGTCTGTGTGAGTGGCAGAGAGTGTGTGTGAAAGTGTGTGTGTAATAGTGTAAGTGTGTGTGAGTGGAATAGTGTATGTATGAGTGAGAGAGTAAGTGTGTGTGAGAGGAAGAGTGTGAGTATGTATGTGTGAGTGTGAAAGTGTAAGTGTGTGTGGCATAATGGGCTCCTGTTTGTGTGTAGCATAATTTGTGGGTCTCCCGCATGTGGTATATTGGTGGGGCTCCTGTATGTGGTA
This sequence comes from Pelodytes ibericus, assembly GCA_036172795.1. Lineage (NCBI taxonomy): Eukaryota > Metazoa > Chordata > Amphibia > Anura > Pelodytidae > Pelodytes > Pelodytes ibericus. The sequence continues at coordinate 155,234,700 of CM069858.1, forward strand.
TATTTGTGGGACTCCTGTATGTCATATTTTAATGGTCCATCTGACTGGCATTACTTTGGATTTCACATAACCCAACACCTTTCATCTCAGTCCTCACAATTCCACACTCTTGGTCACAGTAAGATAGTTGGGCTCTAGGCATAAGCCTCCTCTGATCTGCAATAAAGATGGCCCTAATTGCATTTGACTTGGTCACATTAAAATGATGCTTTATTAACATTGATACAAGTCTTACCTATTAGAGGGACTGAATCTGAGGTTGCTGGCATAATCTCTGCTACCAGTAACATGAATACAGTAAGTGACAACAGCACAGTTATACCTAAAAAAAAAGAACCCAAATGTCAAAAATAAGTAATCATTGGAAGAGTTCTGTGCATTGTGTTACTATTATAATCCCTAGAGACAGTAATTAAAGTGGTTATTAAAACAAATGAGTGTTGAGCCGAGTTCCGGAAAAGTATAAATGTAGTGCTGTTTAACTGATAAGCCATCCTTGTCTGATCAGCAATCTTCATTGACTTGCATGGGATCTTTATTTACTTGGCACAGACGGTTAGAGATAAATGAAGGAAATCATGACCACTAAATTCATATTAGATCTGCTAAAATACATTAAATATGAATGTTGTTTGGTGCAAATACCAAAAGCTGTTTAAATAATGACTCATTAAGTGAATTCTTTGTGTGCTGTCTGGAAGGTCTTTTTACTAAGAGCCAGTGACATTACAATGAATCATATTACTACATTTATAAAATCAATTTAGTCCAAATGTGTATACATGTATTTATAATGTATATAAAAGTCTTGTATGCTGTGTATAAGCATTAATCTACTATATTATGATGTTTTGTTACCAGCAGGTGAATAAATATCTAAATGTAATAAGATTGGAGAGTAAATAAATATACATTTTTCACAATAATTTATATTAGCTATTTAGTTCAACAGGCTTCATACCTTCCAACTGTCCCATGTGCTGGGATATTGTTTATATCGTATTTTTCGCTCTAGAAGACGCATTTTTTTCATCCTCAAAAGTGAGGGGAAATGCCTGTGCATCTTATGGAGAGAATGTAGTTCAGTACTTACCTCCTTGCTGTATCTCCGGTCGTTTCCTCCGTGCAGTCTAACCTCCTGCACGGACGAAGGAAACTCCGGGCGCTTTTATTTTTTACTTTATTGAAGTCGCGCGACTTCAAAAAAGTTAAAAAAAAAAAATGGAACCGGAGTTTCCTTCCTCCGTGCAGGAGGTTAGACTGCATGGAGGAAACGACCGGAGCAGCAAGGAAGTAAATACTGGGGAATGGGGGGAGGAGGGTTTTACAAAACGAGCAAATCCTGGTATATTGAGTGACAAATCCTGGCATATTGAGTGGCTAAATCATGGCATATTGAGTGACAAAACCTGGAATATTGAGTGGCTACATCCTGGCATATTGAGTGGCTAAATCCTGGCATATTGAGGGGCAAAATCCTTGTGTATTGAGGGGCAAAATCCTGGAATATTGTGTGGCAAAATCCTGGCATTTTAAATGGCTGAATCCTGGCATATTGAAGGGCAAAATCCTGGCATATTGAGGGGTAAAATCCTGGCATATTAAATGGCTAAATCCTGGAATATTGAGTGGCTAAATCCTGGCATATTGAGTGGCTAAATCCTGGCATATTGAGGGGCAAAATCCTGGCATATTGAGTGGCTAAATCCTGGCATACTGAATGGCTAAATCCTGGCATTCTGAGTGGCAAAATACTGGCATATTAAATGGCTAAATCCTGGCATGCTGAGTGGCTAAATCCTGGCATATTGAATGGCTAAATCCTGGCATAGTAAATGGCTAAATCCTGGCATATTGAGTGGCAAAATACTGGCATACTGAGTGGTTTTCTTGTTTTCCTCCTCTGAAAACTAGGTGCATCTTATGGAGCAAAAAATACGGTATATATATACACAAAAATGTTTCCCATTTATTACTGGAGTAAATTCTGGGAGGTATGTGGCTATATAACATAGCCATAATGATATTCATTGAATCTGAGTTTTGCATTGAGTAGTCCCCACAGAAGTATCATTAGAATGCTCTTTATGGAAAACAAAAGGCAAAAAAAGCAATCAACAACTATTGTTTTCAATAATTGTCATTCACCCCTTTGTGCAAGAGGAGTGCAAACCATTTCAGATATTCAATGCCTACAGTGTCAACTTATGCCATTTCAGTAAATGCACTTTTGGTTGTGCATTCATGTAATCATTCCATCTTCTGAGCAGAATCACTATCTTAATTATCGGAAGACAGTGGATCTATTCATCTGAAAGGAGTGTTGAGATGTACCATACATTTGAGCTCAGCAAATTAAGTATACATTGAGCAAACTTGGTAGAAGAGTTCAGGTGGCCATGTATAATGCATAGTTATATTATTATATATTTAGAAACTCTTGCTTTTTTTTTTAAACAATATGTTATGTGGAGCTGAGTGTTGGCACCAGGCTTATCTGTACACAATGCCTAGATAAGTTGGTGAGATAAGACGTATATCTCATCTCAACTTTGCTGCAACTGACATTTTAGTAAATAGACCCCATTATCACATATATTGGAAAGAGAATCACAATTTTATAAAGTTCCTTCAAACATTATTTCAAGCTGCATGCATTGTACTGCATAATACAACACTTGTATGCTAAATCAGTAGAATAGCTCTGCTTTCTGTGTGATCATCCAAAACGATTGTCAAATATAAAGGTAAAATGTCTCTGCTTTTCAGGCTCTCTGACAGTCAATTTTATGTTTAAGTTGCTACACATTTACCAAGTGAGATCTTCTCTCCCGAGTCTGCAGGAAGCAGAAACACTAACAGAGCAAGTGCAGATATCAGCACACATGGAATGAGGAGATTCAGCCCATAATACAGAGTCCTGCGTCTCATTGTTATGGTAAATGTCACATCTGGGTAAGGTTCCTTGCAGCATTCATAAAAACTCTCACTTCGCTTTCCTGGAACCCCTGCAGAGAAAAACAGATATAACTATTCAGAGCATAATATTCATTAAGAATCAGTATAGGAATATGTCATTAAAGGACAACTGTAGCAAAAAGTTGTGTTTAACTGAATCAAGTGTAGGCAGTTTATATAGAAATGTGTTAGGGAAAGAATACAAATAAAGTACCTTATTGAGCCAACTTTACTCCATATAGCTCCACCAGGAGGCAGACATTTTGTTTAGAATCTTTGGTCAGATGGGTCATATCTTTCTTCATCTGAACCAAGGTGAGTGAAGATCTGACCCAAGATTCTAAACAACATGTAAAGAAGGCTCAATAAGGCAATGTATTTACCGTATTTGCTCTGAAAAAGTCTTATATTCGAGGTCGTCTTATAATCTGACCTCAAATCAAGGTCAGATTATAAGACATGGATCCAGGTCCCCCGCAGAGCTACAGGGGACCTGGATCCCCCTCTCTAACAGCCGGTGGATGTCTGTGCGATGCGCGCAGACATCCTCCGCTGCCGTCCGGCACGACCGCCAAGACTTCTATGATGAAGCCAAGTCCTTCCGGCTTCATCATAAAAGTCCCGGCGGAAGTGCCGGGCAGCAGCAGAGAATGTCTGCATGTATGGTGCAGACATCCTCCGGCTGCCCCCACTGCCCACCAATGATATTTGGGCCTCCATGCTGCCCAACACTTCCGTCAATTATGACAGACCGGCTGTCCTTCATAATGGACGGAAGTGTCGGGCAGCATGGAGGATGTCTGCACGTATCGTGCAGACATCCCCCGGCTGCCCCCATTAGCCACCAGGGAGGCTACGTTGGGGGGTGGGAGGGAGGGGGGAGACAGACAACATTGGGGGGAGGGTGGGGGGAAGTCAGACAACATTGGGGGGAGGGTGGGGGGAAGACAGACAATATTGGGGGGAGGGTGGGGGGAAGAAAGAAAACATTGGGGGGAGGGTGGGATGGAGTCAGATCAATATTGGGGGGAGGGTGGGGGAGAGAGACAGGCACCGTTGGGGGGAGCATTGGCACATAAAAGGTAAATTAAAAACAAGAAATGCATTTTTTTTTTTATATCATAAGTTTTTATTAAATATGAAAAAGCTATTTACATGTGAATATATTCAAGGTCAACTTTTTTCCTATAGGGCAGTCTTATATTCAGGTTTTTTCCCTAAAGGAATATCCATAGTTTGGGGGGTCGTCTTATAATCTTATATTCAAGGAAATACGGTATATTATTTTATTCAAGATTTTCTTTATACATCATATACACTTGATCCAATCTTTCAATTAAACATAAGTTCATTTTTTGCTACAGTTGTCCTTTAACAACTTACATAATAGTCAAACCTCACTCATTATAACACGTGACACTGTGTTGCTCCAGGTTAAATAATGTAAAATATTTAACGTATCAATGATGATAGCAGTTATTAGAAAAATCTGCAAGAACAATCCAGTTTCTACCAGTCTTTACTCAGCATCTCAGAAACACTAGACCACGTGGAAACACTATGCCCACTGGATCATGTTTGTCATAAGAATACTCATGAAGCAATTCTGGGGCAAAATTACTTTCCCAGAAATGTGCCAATAAATATTATATTACATTATCATTTATATAATGTATATATCATCAACAGTTACAAATTTGATATATAAGGTAGAAAGAGTCTTCCTTGAAGGCTTAGCTGGAGTGGGGGAAAAGGAGACACATATTGTGTTGCATTAGAAAAGCTAAAATACTGCCCTTAAAACCAAGTAAGTGCCAAAATGTCCATACTAGGAATCCATGGGAGATCATTACATTGCTTGTCACAAAGTAACAAAACATGTCTACCACAAACAATACAAGTCCACCACAAACAACGGGAGTCCAGCGCAAACAATATAAGTACAATAAGCCCCACTATGTTTTGATTTCACAGAACAAGTAAACATATCAAATGTACACTATGATCCATTTTATGCAATTTGGATTTTCCCAACCCAATTGTTGTAGACTGTGACTTCATGTCTGTTTTTTAGATTAGCTTAGTACCAGTCCAGAGCAGCTGGAGTTATGAAAGTTGCCTATCTCTATCTCTGTGCTAGGGAAATAACTACTCTATGCACCTCCCAGACAGGTGTGAGAACTTACAGTTTTAGGTTTGTGTTAATCCATAACTATAAGGAAGAAATCAATAGCACAATTTTCATTTTTAATACCATAGTATTTTTCAATACAGGTTTCCCCATTTTTGTAAAACAGACACAATTTCCAGTTGAGAACAGGAAACACGTAGGGTTAAAATGATACCATTTTTTGGTAACTGAGAGTTTGGTTGCAAGCTTTCAAGACCAAGCTGCTAGGTTCCTTCTTCAGATTTATGCCTGAGGAAGGAACCTAGCAACTTGGTCTTAAAACCTTGCAACCAAACTCTCAGTTAGCCAATAAATGGTATCATTTTAACCCTACTTGTTTCCTGTTTTTCCATGGCTAACATGGTACTACTTCTTTACCCACTTGAGAACAGGAAGTGTTCACTTATAAAAGAAACAATGAACTGAAAACAACCATTGGCTAAAAACAAAATTACGTTTTCTGAACAATTGTCTTGATCCTCCTAGCATCTGTTTACCCTCCTAGCAAACTTAAGGTGATACATCACTACCTGCAAGGAGTTAGGTAGGTTGGATCTCTGCTCTTTAGCTCATTAATTGGACCACTAAGTCCAATTAATGACCACTTGTAAGTTCCGTGCTGGGTGTGTCGATTAGAGCACTTGTAACTTGAACCTCAATGCCAAGTAGAACTATTAAATGGGGTTCATGTTTGTTGGAGGAATCCAATGTATCCAACATATAAAAAATAACTAAACAACACATGTTTAAACAATATTTATAAACAGACATTTTCAAAATATTCAAAACATACCTACAAGGTCCCACTCTCCATTTGAGATATATTCTGATGTGTCTGCTTCTTGCATTTGCAAGTCCAAAGACCATCCGCCATATGTCCAAGAACCGAACTTCAGTTTACACTTTTGAATATCAAAAGGAAACCAGCGCACGTCTATGTAGCATGAACTCTTGAAAATCCCTAGGTTATTGAAAGCAAGAGAAAGAGAAATCAAGATGCTGTAATCATACTGATGCACATATTATAGAGCCAGGACAGTGTAAAGGAAAACATAACATTTCAGAAAAATCAGGTCACAAACTGTTTTAGTGCTTAGCCTTCATTAACATGTGACTATGGCTTATATTTAGCTACTTAGCACATATTTGCATGTTTATTACATTAAACTACTCTTGCTTGAACCATGAGTCAATAACTCTTTTAAAATGGGATAATGAACATTATCCCTATTTTCAGATACAAAGTGCTCATGATTTCTGGCATTTCAAGGTTATGGTCCATGCTAACTGTAGATAAATATTATCTATGGATAGTTTGTTATCATCCTTACAAATTATACTAAATGTTAACATTAAATATTATGGAAGATATTTGGCAATTACTTTGTCAATTCCTTCCTAGCTAGGAATTGTTAAATTCATAACATGATGGTTAAAAACATAAATTATAGCTTTAATTACTGTCAGAGTAAAGTCTAGTATGGTGCTTAACATGTCCTTAGTACAACTATGTCATTGGTACTAATAATTTTACATAAGACAAAGTTAGGCTGGACATTTTTATGATAATGTGAAGGAGCAAGTTAATATTTTTTCTAAATCTTAGTTTTCTGCTATTTTGCTAATTTTAACAGGATAGACAACCATCTGGTTTATATATATATATATATATATATATATATATATATATATATATATATATATATATATATATACACGCACATTTCCTGCTTATGCAAGGATCTGTTTTTATTCTAAATTACTTTAGCTTCTAAACTGAAGTTGTTATAGAAACCATCTGGGAATACTACCAAGTTGAGCGTTGGTATATTTTAAAATCTTTTTTTCTACACATCTATAGCGTCATTGTCAGTAGTAACATTAGCTGCAAATACTAAGATAATGTGGATAAGAATTCCATTATTGGCTAACCTTGGATAAACCAGCTGTTGCGGATAACATATACCATCATAATGGCATCATGGGAAGTGCAGTCAACAACAGCTGTTGTGGAAAACGTATTTCTGGCTGATATGATCACATGAAATCATGTACCAATTAGTTCCCAAACAAAAAAAAAATACTTAATTTATGTTTGGATGCTTAACTTCCAGTATCCTAAGGGAGAATCACTTAGAATACTGAAATCAGTTATAAGGCCATTTGTTTTTCATTTTGGCATTGAAACAATTCAACAACACCAATGCCTGTTCTAATTGAAGTAACAGCAAAATATTGGTCCTCCAAGGACGATGCTGATATGATGAGTGTTTTCCAGATAAATAGGATGAGTGATTGACTACTTAAATGCCCATGAATTAATTGTTAAGAAACATGGCATAAATTTGTTACAATATAACACAATATTTGGTATATATCGTAAAACATAATAGACGGATTTATTCAACATCTGACTCACATCTGTCATCTGACATTTGACAGTGGTGGATTAAGAAAATGAAATCCATTGTAAAATGTACAATAAAATATCACTTGGGTAACAAATCAATGAGATCTGGGTGCCTAGTGCTTATATTATATGCATATAGTTCATGCATAAAGACCAGTCTAGTTATAATATAGAAGAACCGGTCAAAAACTGATTGCCTTTACTATGAGGAAAAACTGACATGTACTTTTGATACTGCATGCCAGTTTATACTCGAGCTGCTGCCTTATACATGGGCTGCTGCCATGCTTCCCTGGGAAGAAGTCAACCTGGTCTGTCACCGACTAGCTTTCCCTGCTAGTTCAGAGTTGGGTTTAGTAAGGATAAGGGAAACTAACATTTTAACCTTTGGTTTTTTTGTTGTTGCAGGAAGTAAGGGTTAAAAAAACAGTTTAATTTTCCTTTAACACAATTTGCTTTATAACTGTAATTACATTGCTATTTAACTATGTAAAAATCTATTGTAATAAAGATTACATTTCTAATTCTTTATTATTATTATTATTATTATTATTATTATTATTATTATTATTATTATTATAATGGCCTATGCAATACAACACAATCATGATATCATTCACCTGCCTTTTGAAAAGATGACTACACAAGTTTTTATTTTTTTTATCACTGGCATTAAAGATAGATAGAATGCAATTTCCTCTGTAAACAGTCTATATACCCTATACACTTGTCATCAAAATATGTTTTATTAAAAATGTTCTTGTTTGTCTTATGCTTCACTTTGTTTAGTTTTTTCCTTTTGTTTATGTTTTTTTCCCTTTCATTTCACAATAGACATGTGATTGTTTACTCATATTAAAGTTCAGAGGTAGGAAGCTATGAGATGAATTAGTATTTATCATTCCTGGAATCAGCTGTGCCTGGATTCATTCTTTACCTGATGGTGATTTTAACTGACAGCAGAGTTCATTAGTCTTGTACTTTATCACATAAGAGAGGGACATGATTCATTTTAAGACCTTTTAAATCGTGCAGCTGTGTGATTATCTAGGGACCTCTAAATATGGGAGATTTATTGGTTTGCCGCCAAGTTAGACAAAGGTCTGCAAATTGTTTATTCAGAAGGGTCTATTCACTAAATTTTGAATTGTGCTAAACTGGAAAATGAACTGTAAAAATCAGGCATTAATTGTTGGAAATATTTTCCAACATACCTATCTTTTTTATGAATGTCTGATTTGTGCCGCTCGCTTGTCTGTTTTTAGTGAATAGATCCCCACACTGTTGGTTTTTTTTTGTCAAGTTTGTATTCAAAGTGTTTTTTTATTTTACTTGTATTTCACCCTATAAAGTAGTTTGTAATGTATATATTTTGGTTGGAATTAGTTTGATATAGGTGAAGCCCTCCCGAGTAGGTCCTATCCTATAGGGCTAGCTATTTCAGCGCTGTCTGTTCTCAGTCTGAGATGTGGTTCCCATTTGTTTTGTCTTCAATGCATATATATATTTCTAGACTTTGGCTACTTTGCTTTACATTTTGGGTGAAACAAAGCACACCTTAGATCCATTTTAATTGGAAAATTATCTTTCAGTTTGTAATTATTACTGCATCATGCTCACACCTGTATTATAGGCTTCATTTTATACATTTTTTATTATTTGAGCCTGTGACTAGCTTAGCGCACCAACATTTTTCTTTCCCCAATTAGTACTGTAGGCCTATGCTCTGCTTTTAATCCGAGATTTAATATATTATTTTTTAATTTAAACAAACAGAGTATCAGATAAAGACTTTCTTCTTACATGTATATATACTAAGCCCCATTCCTGTTTAGCATTTTGTATTTTGGCTTAACATGGTGCTTCCTAACTTAATTGTAACTATAAAGGCTAGATTGTTTCAAGATATATGTTAGTTCTCACCTGAGTACTTACTCATAGTCATGTGATTTTCTTTTATTATTCTGCATTTTAAAATGTTTCCACTGTATCTACTACGTAGTAGTAGTATTGTGTATACTATATATATTTATGTACACAGTAAAGGAGGAGAAAATATTTAAAAGAATGAAAACAACCACAAAAAGAGGATAAAATCTTAAATTAGAGAGGCGAGGATTTAAAATTAATATCAGGAAGTATTACTTTACTGAGAGGGTAGTGGGTGTATGGAATAGCCTTCCAGAAGATGGTAGAGGTAAACACAGTGAAGGAGATTATGCATGCGTGGGATAGGCACAAGGCTATAAGATAAGGAGCCAGGGCTAACAAAAATATTTAGAAAATTGGGCAGACTAGGTGGGCAAAATGGTTCTTATCTGCCGATACATTCTATTTAGTGTCTACCTGTTGGACTCTTCAAAGACAGAATGGTCTACACTCAAAAAAAAAAGTTAACTGTGGTGAGCTGACAAGCAAACTACAAGTATCCGGCAGTTGGAGATATTTACCAACTCAGCTATTAATTTTTAATTTTTAACAGATCACATGTCAGCTCATCACTTTTTAGTGGACTAAACTAAATACTAATTGCTAGAACCAGCACCAAATTGCAAATTTAAAAAAAAAGATATTGATCTTACATACTGCTCTGGATGAAACATTTTGTACGAAAATCTGTGCATAATGAAATGCTATTTTTTTAAATTCATGGGCGAAATAATACTTAGCCGCAGAGGTGTCGCTAGGGGTGGGCTAAGGGGGCTGAAGCCCCGAATGTAATGATCAAAGCCCCGAGTCTCTGCAGCTCCGTGTAGCTCCGCCCCCTGACATCACACAGACAGTGTGTGAAAGCCCTACACTGATAGGAGGCTGAGTGATGTGTCAGCCAATCAGTGCAGGGCTTTTACACAGCATCATTACTGTGTGTGAAAGCCCTGCACTGATTGGCTGACACATCACTGAGCCTCCTATCAGTGCAGGGCTTTTACACAGCATCATCACAGGGATGTGAAGGAAGCTCCACGTGGGACAGTGAAGCAGCTCTGAAGATATCCTTGCAGGCTGTCACCTGGTGGGAGATGCAGAGCAGGTCTATTCCCACTCAGGTAAGCTCTGGATATGGTGGAGAGAGGGGAGGGTTGGAGGTCACTGATTTACATCCACCTTTGTGTATTTAAGCTATATATTGTTGGTTTGAGATTCCTTATTGCAGGACTGCCAAACAGCATAGGAATGATTCATGTTACATTTGTGTGTATATATATATGTAACATAAATCCTTCCTATGCTGTTTGGCAGTCCTGTAATAAGGAATCTCAAACCAACAATATATAGCTTAAATACACAAAGGTGGATGTAAATAAGTGATTTATGCTATATATGCATAATGATTTATACTATATATATATATATATATATATATATATATATATATATATATATATATATATATAATCATAAATCATTCCTATCCTGTTTAGCAGTCCTGTAATAAATAACGTCACACATGTGTGTTATGTGTATGTGTGACATGTTTTATTACAGGACTGCCAAACAGCATAGGAAGGATTTATGTTTATATCAGGGCTTGACAAATTTTATTTAGTTTTAGGAGCCAGCAAAAAAATTTAGGAGCCAGACAATGGCACATCAGAAAAGCATACATACACAGAGACAATCACATGCACACACCTCACAGACAGAATCACATAAATACACAGAAAGTCACATACACACACCTCACAGACATCCAGTCAGTCACATACACAGCCAGTTACACACACACACACCAGTCAGCAAGTTTTTTGTTTTGTTTTTAAACAAAAAAAAATTCCTTAATGTGTCCCACACGTCACATGCACAGCCAGTTACATACATATTTACATACAACACATACACAGCCAGTTACATACACACACAACACACACACAGACAGTTACATACATATTCACACACACAGCCAGTTACATACATACACACACTGTCGCTCACACTGACATACACACACTGTCCTCACACTGACATACACACACTCTCGCTCACTCTGACATGCACACACTCTCTCTCACTCTGACATGCAAACACTCTCTCACTCTGACATGCACACACTCTCGTTCACACTGACATACACACACTCTCGCTCACACTGACATACACACACTCTTGCTCACACTGACATACACACACTCTTGCTCACACTGACATACACACACTCTTGCTCACACTGACATACACACATTCTTGCTCACACTGGCATACACACACTCTTGCTCACACTGACATACACACACTCTTGCTCACACTGACATACACACACTCTTGCTCACACTGACATACACACACTCTTGCTCACACTGACATACACACACTCTTGCTCACACTGACATGCACACACTCTCACACTGACATGCACACACTCTCACACTGACATGCACACACTCTCACTCACACTGACATGCACACACTCTCACTCACACTGACATGCACACACTGACACTGACATGCACATACTCACACTGACATGCACACACTCACTCACACTGACATGCACACACTCACACTGACATGCACACACTCACACTGACATGCACATACTCACACTGACATACACACACTCATTCACACACTGTCAGTTTTTAACTTACCTGCTGCAGGCATCTCTTTGCTTTGAGCTCAGTGTGAAGGAGGTCTCAGCCAATCATGGGAGGCTTCGGAACTGATTGGCTGAGACCTCCTTCAATCAAGCTCCCCTGGACACAAGAAAAAAAAAAGACTGCTGCATAGAGCAGCAAAGTGCCGCCCCTGCCCCATTGAAGGACCTGCCCTGTGAAGGCTCCTAAATTACAAAACTGGCATGAAGCTCAGAGCAGTGAGCATATATTGGTAAGTGCCCGTATGGTTCCATTTAAAAAACTAAAAAAGTCTTATGGGCTATAGCCCCAGATCTTTTAAAAACCTAGCAACGCCTCTGCTTAGCCGACAGCACGGTGTCTAAAAGATAACAGTCTGTTTCTATTGTAAAATCAATGCCATAATTACATATAAGTACATCCAGTTCACAAAAACAAATGATTATTTGTGCTGTTAGCCACAGAATATTATCAAATTTATATTCATCAATTCACCAGAGCCTGTCATGCAATAGAGGTTATGATTAATTTTTCAAACTCATAATGACTTGCTGACCTTACTGCATACTGGATTATTACTTATGATGTTATTGGGTACTAAAAGGGCAAGGTCCATCCAATAGTACCTTCCAGATCATCATAAAAAATGTAATATTAGAAATGCAGATTATTCTTTTTTTTACAAATAATCGTAAACATATAAACTGAAACGGACATCTTACCTGGTGGCAAATACTGGCAGTACCCAGACGAATTCACTAACACATTAGTATGAAAGGAAGCATCGAATCTTTCATCTGCACTGCAAAAATATAAAATAAAATATTAGTAAAATGACAAGTTATTGTAAAACATTTTGCAGCTAGTGAGGCCTGTCTTTTCACATGTCAGAATCATTAAACAAAATAACATCATTCATTAAATGTTATCCTGAAATTATTATATATGGATCATGTCTCCTATGTCATTTTCAGTGATGGGTATTGCTGAGAACAATTTAGTAAAGTTAGGATATATTATTCATATAAAATGATGCAATGTATTCTAATGAGCACAGTTACTTATCTGCTTCCAAAGCTTATTTAGTACTGTAGGCTTTTCTTCCTGTTTCTTATTTCCAGCACTATATTACTATATATTTAGATAGTACCATCATATGTCATAATGCTAAATTCAGTCAATTCAGGGTATTCCACAACTTACATGTACAGAGTAACCAATACTGTAGGTCCTAATTTCCCTGCTCAAAAACGTAATTACCGTATTTATCGGCGTATAACACGCGCCGGCGTATAACACGCACCTAATTTTAAGAAGGAAATTTCAGGAAAAAAAACTTAAGAACTTAAATTAAGAACTTTGAAGCCCAATATGCCATTTTAATATGCCAGGATATTGCCCCCAATATGCCATTTAATATGCAGGATATTGCCTCCAATATGCCATTTTAATATGCCAGATATTGCCCCCAATATGCCATTTAATATGCAGGATATTGCCCCCAATATGCCATTTAATATGCAGGATATTGCCCCCAATATGCCATTTAATATGCAGGATATTGCCCCTAATATGCCATTTTAATATGCCAGATATTGCCCCAATATGCAATTTAATATGCAGGATATTGCCCCCAATATGCCATTTAATATGCAGGATATTGCCCCCAATATGCCATTTAATATGCAGGATATTGCCCCCAATATGCCATTTTAATATGCCAGATATTGCCCCAATATGCCATTTAGTATGCAGGATATTGTCCCCAATATGCCATTTAATATGCAGGATATTGCCCCCAATATGCCATTTAATATGCCAGATATTGCCCCAATATGCCATTTAGTATGCAGGATATTGTCCCCAATATGCCATTTATTATGCCAGGATATTGCCCCCAATATGCCATTTAATATGCCATGATATTGCCCCCAATATGCCAGGATATTGCCCCTTAGTATGCTCGTTATGCCACCCTCCTCCCCCCCCCTTCCCCATAGCCCAGCACTTACCTCTTTGCTGCTCTGTCCCCCGGTGCTCTGAAGCTGCGTGGATGTGAGGGAAGCGTTGTGAGCTTCCCTCCAGCCGCGCGGTCAATAAAGTTTGTTTAAAAAAAACAGACTTTATTGACCGCGCGGCTGGAGGGGAGCTCACAACGCATCCCTCGCAGCCACGCAGCTTTAGAGCACCGGGGGACAGAGCAGGAACGAGGTAAGTTTTAGATTTTTTTTTTTTCCGGCATATAACACGCACACACCATTTTCTCCCTATTTTCAGGGAGAAAAAGTGCGTGTTATACGCCGATAAATACGGTACCCTTTAAGCCCTCTGATTACCAAGATTGATGTGCAGTATGCATCTCTATACCACAAACAGACCACTCCAAGCAATGTTTACCACTCTTTCTGAATTGCTACCATTTATAGGTATTAACCCAATAGATCTTACCTTGGCTCCATCTATTTCTGATTACATGCATATGTATGTACAGTATTTTCAGGAATTTTTTTAAAAGTTATGCTTTCATACGTACATATGAATGATCACACAGTTTTTTTGAAGGGGTCATATAGCGTTTAAATCAATTAATTCATCAAGGTACTTCCTTGATTAATTAACTTGCCCCATCTGTACTCAGCTTTCTCCATGCTCAAGGATGCATCTCACACACAATAACTTTCTCTAGTCAAGTGGTCAGAAAAAGCTGTGCATTCAAGTTTAATATTCAAGGCAATAGGTAGGTCATGTTCTGGTAGGAGTTGTGCTCTGGTATAACAATTATAAGCAAAGTGAATAACATTTCAAGAGATAAAACTATTATTTAGAATCTGAAATCTAAGTTTCAATCTTCAGATTCAAAAACATGTATATCTACATCTAATTAATCCAGCTAAGCACTCAGGGTTGGAAGAGGTTATGGAATAACCAGGGGCGGGCTGGGCCGGGGGGCAGGGTGGCAATTGCCCCCCAGGCCGCCCTAAACTATGTAAAACACGGCCGCTGGGCCAGTGTTTTAAAAAAAAAAAAAAAAAAAAAAACGCGCTTGCAGGCAGAGACTGAGGTGAGAAGGGATCAGAAGATCCCCTCTCACCTCCGCTCTGCCTGCAAAGCTGCACGGGGAGCCGAACAGGCAGCACAGAGAAACCTCCGTGCTGCCTGTTCGGCTCCCCGTGCAGTGTGCCGACAGTCACGTGATCGGCGCTCTGACGTCAGACGCGCGCCGATCACGTGACCTGTCGGTACAACCGCCGGGAGGCCGAACAGGCAGCATGGAGGGACCATGCTGCCTGCCACCAGGTAAGTCCTCCTGCCACTAGCCACCAGGGAAGTCCTGCCACTAGCCACCAGGGAAAAAGGTAAGAGATGGGGGGGGGGGGGGGTTTGGGCAAAAAACACTGGCATATTATTGGGCAAATTGGCTGGGGAATATTACATGGCAAATAAGACTGGCATATTATTGGGCAAATTGGCTGGGGAATATTACATGGCAAATAAGACTGGCATATTATTGGACAAATCGTCTGGGGAATATTAAATGGCAGAATAAGACTGCCATATTATTGGGCAAAATGGCTGGGGAATATTAAATGGCAAATAACACTGGCATATTGGGCAAATTAGCAGGGGCATATTAAATTGCAGATAACTTTGGAATATTATTGGGCAAATTTACCGAGTTATATTAAATTGCAGAATAACACTGGCATATTATGGGACAAATTGGCTGGGGAATATTAATGGCAAATAATATTGGAAATGTGTATGTAATGGGGTGATGGAGGCATGTAAATGTGGTGATGGGGCATGTCCTGGTGTGCAACGTGGGTTATGGGTCATGTCGGAGGTGTGCAACGTGGGTAGGGGGGGGGGGGTGCCCAAATTTTGGGATATTGGGTGTCTAAATCCTGTCATGTTGAGGGGCATAATCCTGGCATATTGAGGGGAAAATCCTGGCATATTGAGGGGGCATCAT
Organism: Pelodytes ibericus; assembly: GCA_036172795.1. Lineage (NCBI taxonomy): Eukaryota > Metazoa > Chordata > Amphibia > Anura > Pelodytidae > Pelodytes > Pelodytes ibericus. The sequence continues at coordinate 155,250,782 of CM069858.1, forward strand.
CTTGGCATATTGAGGGGAAAATCCTGGCATATTGGGTGTCTAAATCCTGGCATATTGAGGGGCATAATCCTGGCATATTGAGGGGCATAATCCTGGCATATTGAGGGGCATAATCCTGGCATTTTGAGGGGCATAATCCTGGCATATTTAGGGGAAAATCCTGGCATATTGAGGGGGCATCATCTTGGCATATTGAGGAGAAAATCCTGGCATATTGGGTGTCTAAATCCTGGCATATTGAGGGGCATAATCCTGGCATACTGAGGGGCATAATCCTGGCATTTTGTAAGGGAAAATTCTAGCATATTAAATGGCAAATCCTGGCATATTGTGGGGGAAAATCCTGGCAATATTCGTTATAAAACAAGGAAAAGATGGCCGTGGATGGGGAGGCGATTCGATGGTGCAATGGGCCACTTGACTGGATTTGCCCCCCAGGCCTAAGGCTGCCAGCCCTCCCCTGAATGCCCCTATGCCATCCCTGTGGGATTAATATTCCAGGTATCTACTACCAGTAGGGTATCTTCCACAAGGCACATCCTTCTCATATACATCAACCACAATGGAAGGGAATCCTTACAGTAAGGACAATACAGATCACTGCCAAGAGAGGTGGTGCTATCATCTACAAACGATGGCTTCAAAAAGCAGAACATACAGGGCTATTAATAATAGAATAAGGATTAGTATTAGAGCTTCTTGATCCAAGGAGAACTCCCCGTTGAACTTCTATTTAAATCCCTTAATTTCATTTTTTTTTTTTTGCACACTTCTCCCTTCTCTCCTTCAGGGTGTGTAAGGTCATTGACTATCCCCCGGTGGTTTTCTGTTAATTAGATCCTGTATCTCCTGTTAGATCACAGTCTTCTTCTCCTTCAGTAGTTGTAGTGTATATATAATAATATAGATGACAATGATGACGGCTCATTTAAAAGCCAGTTTGATTACACAAAATGGGCACAGACCCAAACGGCAAAGAGAAATTGACTTAAATACAATTTATTTTTAAAATCTGCCTTTCTGAGAATGAATGTAGTGTCTGAGCATCTCTGGCTGAGGGATTGACGCAAGCAGGATGATTGATGGCTCCTGTAAAAGGTGACCTCTATCGCAGCTCTGTAAATAGTTGTGTGAATTAGATGAATTACGCTGGAGGGGACATAAACAAACAAACAAAGCGCCCCCCCCCCCCACCCGCCCTTTAATTAAGATCTGTATTTCAAAGCCAAATTCAATCTTTTGGCATCTTTTCAATATTGGGTGATTTAAAATCGTTATATTGCATTGCATGCCTTTCCTCGGCCGTATGGCGCACGCACGGTAAATACTGGGCTGGCACGCCATTCCTTGGCCGTATGGCGCATGCACGGTAAATACTGGGCTTGCATGCATTTCCTCGGCCGTATGGCGCACGCACGGTAAATACTGGGCTCGCGCGCCATTCCTCGGCCGTATGGCACGGTAAATACTGGGATTGCGCGTCTTTCCTCGGCCGGATGGCGCACGCACGGTAAATACTGGGCTTGCGCTCCTTTCCTCGGCCGTATGGCGCACGCAGTCTGTGCTCACACTGTCTGGGGAAGGGATTAATCAGGGTTTGGAGTAATAATCAGATCCTGAGAAAGACACTGGGGAGATTTAATCATTCCCACACAGAAGGAGAGTGATGCCCACCGAGCTGGTCCTCGCGTGATAGATTGTGGTCTATTTAATCTAATAAGATATCAGATGATTATCTCGCATAGTTGCCAACAGTCTCGAATTGTCCTTATTCCCTGATACCTCTTATTCCCTGCAGAGCCTTGTGATACCTATTATTCCCTGCAGACCCTTGTGATACCTATTATTCCCTGCAGAGCCTTGTGATACCTATTATTCCCTGCAGAGCCTTGTGATACCTATTATTCCCTGCAGAGCCTTGTGATACCTATTATTCCCTGCAGAGCCTTTTGATACCTCCTCGTCCCCTGCAGAGCCTTGTCATACCTCCTCACTCCCTGCAGAGCCTTGTCATACCTCCTCACTCCCTGCAGAGCCTTGGTTGCTTAATTCTTCTTCGCAGCATCTTGTGCTGTGTTATTTTTCCTTGCAGAGCCTTGCGTGGCCATGCAGAGCCTTGTGCTCACCCTTCATCCCACACAGCCTCCCCCTCACTCTCGTCAGCAGTGCTCTCTGCTGCCCTCGCACCTTGCACAGGCATGTCCTCCCGCTGGCACCCTCTCCATGCCATTCTACACTGAGTTGAAAAGATTAGTCTAAGAATAAAAGGCAGGGCTCGTAAATGTCTGTCACGATTTATAAAGCGGCGCAAGAATTGTGTGTCCTGTTTTCCGCGCAGCATTATCTGTTGGTTTTATAGTGCGTGCGGGTCCCTTTAAGAGCGCACATAGACTGAACCAATGCCATGGCTCCATGGGGGGGGAGGTATAGCTTATTAGCAGCAATATCTCACCTTCAAAGGCGCATAAAGGACCCAATACCACTAAAGATGTGACCTTCCCTACAGGAAAAAAAACAGACTTTTCCAATTAACGAGAAGAGTAGGGGGTGCACAGTGTAATATGGCTTAACCTGATTTTCAGAGATACTGGGATGAATTTTCAGTAAATCTCTTCACATCTGATTCTTTTTCTTGAGATGGCTAGTTAGTGATTAGTTGAAGTTGCCATGGTAATATCCATCTTGTAATCAGCTGGAGGGGGGGGGGGGGGGCGCACATTTATTGAGAGCCAGGGTATTGGAGCAAAGCGAGGCTCGATATTAGAAATAATAAATATCATCTCACATCTCTTGCTCACTGACGTGCGTCCGGCGCTCCCCATTCCCCCCCCCCCCCCCTCAATAAAACATGTCTGTGTTTGGATAAAGCCTGTGCAGATCTTGCTAAGCATCTTGTAAGTCGCAGATAAGAGAACTGGATCATGCAATCAGACCACCACCCAAGACCCAATTAATGCTGCTGGTACCACTGGGTGAAAATATGTAATATTGTCACTCTACCTCTTACAAACGACTTCGGATGCTACTGCTCGTTTTTAAAAGAAACCTGTTTCATGGGACAGTGTAAGAGAAAACCATTGACTAACTGTTCTGTATCTTGGCTCAAAAGGTTTCTTTTCCCACCCACAAAATTCAGACAAACTGTCCTCTTGTAATGTAAACAAGAGGCGGAGGGGGGAAAGATAGAGCTTTCAGAAACTTTGAAAGGAATGCATGCATGCATGCAAAAACCTGTACATTGCACAGGTTAAACACTATACAATGCATCAAACTGATCCCTGCAGGAAAGCTTGTGCTGACCCTCGGCTGGCAGATGGTCTCCCCTTTTTATTCTCTACATTCACAGTATGAGTAATGTTTTTGGTGACAGAGTCCCTTTAATGGCTCTCAAATCTTCAGAGCGGGCCAAAAATTTGGAAACATTTCAAGATTAATTCAGTTTTAGCTATATTTTGACTACCTAAGACCACCATGAAACCAATCAGAATTAATTTTGTTACAACGATCTGCTTTTCTTTCAAATACAAAGAATAATACAAGGCCGCCATTACCCCTTGATTTTTCCCATTCATATTTAAGTGACTCTCAGTGTGATATATCACGTACGAAACTGTAACACTTTATACATTACTGACCCATAAAATGGGTTTGTTTACGTCTGCGAAAAATATTCAGATATCCGTGCCGAGCCACCAATAAATTACCGTGCTAATCAAAGGATGTCTTAAAAATTTCGGAGACGTCTTTAGCGATCCCCGAGGGGGGGAACGACCATTCAATTTCCAGCAATTTTCTTGATTACCATCATTTGTTCGCCTATTTTAAACTCCTGTTCATAGCTCCCACTATGTGGCTCTCTCACTCAATCTGTTCGCTCTACAATACCCTGCAGAGCCCATTGCCGTACGAGCGGTAGCAATTTGGGGGAAGCAAATTTAAAAAAAAAAATATATAGAAGAGTGTTTTTCCCTGTAAGCCCCAAGAGTTAACTAAGCTCCAAACAAATATGTATATAATATACATTTTCTAACCCAGATGTAATTAAAATCTACAAACTAGTCCTTAGATGATAGTTGACTTTATTTTTATTTTTTTTAAAGGTTTGCTACAAACATTTTGCTGTGAAAAAGCAGGGTTTGAGTCGCCCACGCGGCTTAGAGAGCAAACCACAACGGGGTGTCACTTACAAGGAGTTTTAATGAAGATGTTCGGTGGGGGCACCTGCTGCACTAAGAACCATTTGGCAAGCTCTGATACAAGCAACAGGTTCTGATAATCGCTAGAAAGCTGGTAGGTAATAGGCAGATAAAACAGTTCATCCAAGCACTGCAGAGGAAGGTCTAGAGTGAATCTATCTAGTCTATTTTCGATATATAAGCTGTTACGTAGATGTGTGTTTGTCCCGATCATCCGTGTGATTTCTGTAATCACTGTTTAACTTGTCTCTTTTCTAAAACCTTATTGAGAGATGGCTGCATGTTATAATTTTCAATTAAACCTTTTCAATGATAATAACTATTTTTCGACAAAAAATAAGACATTGTTCTTTACCCTGCCAAATCCCTATACGATTATAACAGGCAAACTGTGCTCTGAATAAATCCCCGGACCCTCAGCAAGGAAAAAAGACAAGGATTGAACTCTCGTGCATTGAAGGATTCAAAAAAAAAAAATCATATGGATTCCAGTATTCCGATCCTTGATCCCATTATGGTGGATCTGAGAATGGGATCAAAATTCTGTATTTGGTTATAAACATGACAGCTTGTGATGAAGGAACGTCACAAGGTGTCATGTTTACAACTCAATACAGAATCAGAGGGCAAAGAATAGGAAGGATCAATTTAAAAATGATTTTTTTTTTTTTAACACAATATAGTGTAATACAGTAAAACAAACAGTGGAAGTATGAAAGGTGAATAGATGCTCTCACAAACATAAATTATATAAGGGCATCTTGAAAACACCTCAGCTTCTTCTTGAAACACTTTAATAAATCTGCAGTAGACACTTTCCCTTATTGTTTTACAGTATTACACTATACTGCATTTTTTTATCATTTTTTTTAAGTGGCTCCTTCTCATTCCGCACAGCTGCAGATATTACCAACCATTTCTAGACAGGAGGGGAAATTATTCATTTTCTGGGATGGAAATCAAGTTCCCGTCTGGATAGACACCTTGCCAATGTTTTCTTTAATTCCCACTACATGTCCTTCTTCTTTAATACGTGTCCATCTTTTGTCTTTGAGTCTTTGGTTGCCGTCAACCAGTTTCCAAGGAAAACCAATATTATGCATTTCTGCTTTCGTGAGCTGCAACTAAGCCTTTTCTTATCCTTCTGTCCTTGAGTCATAATACTTCATGGGATGGCCGTGACGGGGGGGGTTGCCAATTTTCCCGATCTCAGTATCTTCAAAGCTCCTGGAATGCCCATACTCTCTATCACCAGTGGCACTTCCGTTGTTGTGGAGCTTTATCATGGCCGCCAGTGCCACACGCTCTGTTTTTTTTTTCTTTTTCCGATTCCCTGCAACATGGCTGGGAGTTGGCCATAGTATGTATTTTTCTGTTTCCCCGTCCCAGTCATTCCTGGGAGTGTGCCCTGTTATAGGAGAGTGTATATACATTTATACCCTTGCTTTGCCTGTGAGCAGTTTATCTGTGTGTAGCCCCTGTTATACACCATTATAATTCTATTTGAGTCCTGTGTTTGATCCAGGCCCCCTCATCTCTCCAACCCTGACCTTGACCAGGGGCGGGCTGGGCCGGGGGGCAGGGTGGCAATTGCCCCCCAGGCCGCCCTAAACTATGTAAAACACGGCCGCTGGGCCAGTGTTTTAAAAAAAAAAAAAAAAACGCGCTTGCAGGCAGAGACTGAGGTGAGAAGGGATCAGAAGATCCCCTCTCACCTCCGCTCTGCCTGCAAAGCTGCACGGGGAGCCGAACAGGCAGCACAGAGAAACCTCCGTGCTGCCTGTTCGGCTCCCCGTGCAGTGTGCCGACAGTCACGTGATCGGCGCTCTGACGTCAGACGCGCGTCGATCACGTGACCTGTCGGTACAACCGCCGGGAGGCCGAACAGGCAGCATGGAGGGACCATGCTGCCTGCCACCAGGTAAGTCCTCCTGCCACTAGCCACCAGGGAAGTCCTGCCACTAGCCACCAGGGAAAAAGGTAAGAGATGGGGGGGGGGGGGGGGTTTGGGCAAAAAACACTGGCATATTATTGGGCAAATTGGATGGGGAATATTACATGGCAAATAAGACTGGCATATTATTGGGCAAATTAGCTGGGGAATATTACATGGCAGAATAAGACTGGCATATTATTGGGCAAATTGGCTGGGGAATATTACATGGCAAATAAGACTGGCATATTATTGGGCAAATTGGCTGGGGAATATTACATGGCAAATAAGACTGGCATATTATTGGGCAAATTAGCTGGGGAATATTAATGGCAAATAACACTGGCATATTATTGGGCAAATTGGCTGGGGAATATTACATGGCAAATAAGACTGGCATATTATTGGGCAAATTGGCTGGGGAATATTACATGGCAAATAAGACTGGCATATTATTGGGCAAATTAGCTGGGGAATATTAATGGCAAATAACACTGGCATATTATTGGGCAAATTGGCTGGGGAATATTACATGGCAAATAAGACTGGCATATTATTGGGCAAATTAGCTGGGGAATATTAATGGCAAATAACACTGGCATATTATTGGGCAAATTGGCTGGGGAATATTACATGGCAAATAAGACTGGCATATTATTGGGCAAATTGGCTGGGGAATATTACATGGCAAATAAGACTGGCATATTATTGGACAAATTGGCTGGGGAATATTACATGGCAAATAAGACTGGCATATTATTGGACAAATCGTCTGGGGAATATTAAATGGCAGAATAAGACTGCCATATTATTGGGCAAAATGGCTGGGGAATATTAAATGGCAATTAACACTGGCATATTGGGCAAATTAGCAGGGGCATATTAAATTGCAGATAACCTTGGAATATTATTGGGCAAATTTACCGAGTTATATTAAATTGCAGAATAACACTGGCATATTATGGGACAAATTGGCTGGGGAATATTAATGGCAAATAATATTGGAAATGTGTATGTAATGGGGTGATGGAGGCATGTAAATGTGGTGATGGGGCATGTCCTGGTGTGCAACGTGGGTTATGGGTCATGTCGGAGGTGTGCAACGTGGGTAGGGGGGGGGGGGTGCCCAAATTTTGGGATATTGGGTGTCTAAATCCTGTCATGTTGAGGGGCATAATCCTGGCATATTGAGGGGAAAATCCTGGCATATTGAGGGGGCATCATCTTGGCATATTGAGGGGAAAATCCTGGCATATTGGGTGTCTAAATCCTGGCATATTGAGGGGCATAATCCTGGCATATTGAGGGGCATAATCCTGGCATATTGAGGGGCATAATCCTGGCATTTTGAGGGGCATAATCCTGGCATATTTAGGGGAAAATCCTGGCATATTGAGGGGGCATCATCTTGGCATATTGAGGAGAAAATCCTGGCATATTGGGTGTCTAAATCCTGGCATATTGAGGGGCATAATCCTGGCATACTGAGGGGCATAATCCTGGCATTTTGTAAGGGAAAATTCTAGCATATTAAATGGCAAATCCTGGCATATTGTGGGGGAAAATCCTGGCAATATTCGTTATAAAACAAGGAAAAGATGGCCGTGGATGGGGAGGCGATTCGATGGTGCAATGGGCCACTTGACTGGATTTGCCCCCCAGGCCTAAGGCTGCCAGCCCTCCCCTGGGAATAACTATAATGTCTTTGTTACAACAATATGAAGGAAAGCTTGAAATGGAAATGTCAGTGGCATGCTACCCTGAAGGGCAGTATTTGGCTGCTTCAAACGCTCCTAAAAGGAAATCTTGGAATGCTAACAGAATACGGTAATTAGTCTGATTTACAAGTCCATAATGTGTAGGAAGAGAAGCGTAAAATAGAAAGGAAGTTAGAAATTTGAACATTTGCCTGGGCTGAAAATATCTAATATCTGTATCTTCTACTAATTACTTGTTAAGATGAGCTGGCACTGATATTATTGTATTAATTGTTCATCTGCATGTCAGCACTTTCACAAAGTGGAATTCCATTTTTACAACTGCATATGTCTCTAACTGAGAGAGCTAGGGTGGAGTGGTGGCCCATTTTTGCACTGCCTAAAGATGACAATCAGTATAATTGGACAGTAACTTGCTCATGAAGCCTTACTTCTGCTTCCATATCTCAAATGGTGAGCGGCCTAACAAATCATTTGTACTATGTGTGGTCTATTCACTGAATACACCAAAAGGAATTGGTTAAGCAGGACTCCAAAGGGTCGGTGGACGAGCAGGGCTCCACCAGGGCCCCCAATATTAAAAATAATAGAAAATACTCAGCACTCCAATTCAGTGAGAAAAATATATTTAATCCATGACTTAAGAAAGACTGACAGGTCGAAACATTGCCACTAGCGTTTTTGGATTTCTATTAATATTCACAACATTTTGAGTTTGGCAAGAGGAGGTTCAATTTGGAGGTCAAATTTGACTTAGTCTCAAAGTCAAATTTAAAATCCAAATTTGACACCCTTGGGCAAATCACTTAAGAAAATTTGACATCTAACAAGTCAGAGTCAATTTCCACCTGTTATTTCACCATAGCAATCATTAAAAAATGGTATTCACTAACATTTTCGTGAAGGTCGAATTTTGATTATCCGCAAAAATCACTGCTTTAAACTCACCTACCCCAAAGTTGGCGAGTCCCATTATTTACTACTCGTCAGTATGGTACAGCTGGTATCCCTCTAGGTGCAGCAAGCTAGGCACCCACGTCTGGGCATACCCCAATAACTCATTGAGACAAAAAACAAGGTGTGGGATCCATCTCAGCGAGAACGGGCAAAAGCTGGAATAGCCGGCGCTATAGGATGTAACCTAGTCGGGAGAGGAATCACCATTTTTTGCTCACTTGCACCATTATAGCGGAATCCTCTCCATTAGCATATCATACTGGTCCCACCCATAAGGGCAGTCCAGATCCAAATTGCCTGACAGGTCTCCTCTGCACGAGGAACAAAGCAACCACAGACATACGTTTCAGCCTTCATTGGCCTCGTCAATATGGTACGGCTGGTATCCCTCTAGATCAGGGCTTGACAAATTTAATTTGATTATAGGAGCCAGCAAAAAAATGTAGGAGCCAGACAATCACGCAAACATACACACAATTCATAAACACACACGCCTACTTCACATATATACACACACCTACTTTACATATACACATACATACAAACTCCTCACACACACCTACTTTACATACACACATACATACAAACAAACACCTCACACACACCTACTTTACACATACACACAAAAACCTCACATACACCTACTTTACATATACACATACATACAAACACCTCACACACACCTACTTTACATATACACAAATATACAAACACCTCACACACACCTACTTTACATATACACAAATATACAAACACCTCACACACAACTTCTTTACATATACACATATATCCAAACACCTCACACACACACCTACTTTACATATACACATATATACAAACACCTCACACATGCCTACTTTACATATACATATATATACAAACAATCACACACACCTACTTTACATATACACAAATATCCAAACACCTCACACACACCTACGTTACATATACACATATATCCAAACACCTCACACACACCTACTTTACATATACACATATATACAAACACCTCACACACACCTACTTTACATATACACAAATATCCAAACACCTCACACACACCTACTTTACATATACACATATATACAAACACCTCACACACACCTACTTTACATATACACAAATATCCAAACACCTCACACACACCTACTTTACAAATACACATATATACAAACACTTCACACACACACCTATTTTACATATATACATATATACAAATACACACCCACCTACTTTACATATACCCATATATACAAACACCTCACACACACACACATAGAAACATAGAATGTGTCGGCAGATAAGAACCATTCGGTCCATCTAGTCTGCCCAATTTTTTTTTGGAGTACTTTTATTAGTCCCCCGTTCCCGGTCTTATAGCTAGGAAAGCCTTGTGTCTATCCCACGCATGCTTAAAATCCTTGACTGTGTTTACCTCTACCACTTCTGCTGGCAGGCTATTCCATACATCCACTACCCTCTCAGTAAAGTAATACTTCCTGATATTACTTTTAAATCGTTGCCCCTCTAATTTTAGACACTACTTTACATATACAGATATATACAAACACAAACCCACCTCACACAGTCTTTTCTTGGCTTCTTCTCAACGTGTTCCCCTCCCTGCTGCTTTACCTCACTGCAGGGGAGGGGGACAGGACATTTGTGCTGCAGCTGATCTTCGTTGGTCGGCCTGCTGAGTGCCAGGATGTCACGTGACGACACCCGGCACTCAGACATGCGTTGTGCGAGGGGCAGAGCTTGCAGTCTGTGCTATCCGCACAGACTTTACCCCCCTCGCGCTCCGAAAAAATTTAAATAAATCGGATGGCAGCAGCAAGAGGACCATGAGGCTGACTGCACCCAGGCGCCACGTCTAATTTCCTGGTCGCCATGGCGACCTGGCGCCACGGGTTTGTCGAGCCCTGCTCTAGGTGCAGCGAGCTGAGGACCCAAGTCTGGGCATACCCCAATAACTCATTGAGATAAAACACAAGGTTTTTTTTGTGGGTCTTAACCTGTACTGTTGATTGTGCTTTAAAGAACAACAACTATATTTGTTTTACATCGGATTTAGCAAGTAAAATGACAATACACCCCTAGGGAGACAACACTGCTTGGTAATGGAACATTTTTGATTACATATTAATAAAGTATAGTTGTACTTTAAGCGGGTGACATTGTCTTTTCCCATATACCTTCCTATCCCCAGAGATAAAAAGTTGTCAGAATCAAAAAAACAACAAAAAATTTAGGAGCCAGACAATCACACAAACATTCATGCAAACATACACGCAATTCATAAACACACACACCTACTTCACATACACACACCTATCTCACATATACAAACACCTCACACACACCTATTTTACATATACAAATATATGCAAACACCTCACACACATCTACTTTACATATACGCATATATCCAAACACCTCACACACACCTACTTTACATATACCCATATATCCAAACACCTCACACACACACCTACTTTACATATACCCATATATACAAACACCTCACACATACCTACTTTACATATACACATATATACAAACACCTCACACACACCTACTTTACATATACACATATATACAAACACCTCACATACACACCTACTTTACATATACACATATATACAAACACCTCACACACACCTACTTTACATATACACATATATACAAACACCTCACATACACACCTACTTTACATATACACATATATCCAAACACCTTACACACACCTACTGTACATATACACATATATCCAAACACCTCACACACACCTACTTTACATATACCCATATATACAAACACCTCACACACACCTACTTTACATATACACATATATCCAAACACCTCACACACACCTACTGTACATATACCCATATATACAAACACCTCACACACACCTACTTTACATATACACATATATCCAAACACCTCACACACACCTACTTTACATATACACATATATCCAAACACCTCACACACACCTACTTTACATATACCCATATATACAAACACCTCACACACACCTACTTTACATATACACATATATACAAACACCTCACACACACCTACTTTACATATACACATATATCCAAACACCTCACACACACCTACTTTACATATACCCATATATACAAACACCTCACACACACCTACTTTACATATACACATATATACAAACACCTCACACACACCTACTTTACATATACACATATATACAAACACCCACCCACCTCACACAGTTTTATGTTGTTGATTTTAAAATACAAATGTAAAAAAAAAACATGATTAGTTGGAAGCAGATGTAAAGTGAAGTCTCCAGGAAATCAACAATAGTGTCTCCCCATGGAATTACATGCTATAAGTAGGGTTGCCACCTTTTCTTAAAAAAAATACCGGCCTTGGTACTTCCTCCATAGACTTAACATTGTGGTCAAGTCAATTTTTTACCGGCCTGCCGGTAAAATACCGGCCAGGTGGCAACCCTAGCTATAAGGGTGCATTGATATATAATACAGTTAAAAATAGGTAACTTTACCAAGGGGAAAAGGAGAAGGGGAAAGAGAAACGGGGAAGAAAAGATAGGGGGATAGTCCCTAACCCCCTATATTAGAAAGTGAAAAAAAAAGTAACGAAAGGAAAGGGGAAAAAGAAAAGTATGTAGGAAAGAGGTAGTGGGTATGTAGGAAGGAAAACATAACGGTTAAAACTCAATCATAATATATACTGTATAACAACTGAATTGGATTAAGAAAATGTTATAATTAAGTATTTATTGTATTTTGTACTTTGCATAATAAAAATAATTTAAAATATATAAAATATATAAATCTATATATCTGCTATTAAAATTTTTATCTGAGCTTCTCCAGACAAATTATATCTGTGTTGATCACACTTCAAACAATTTACAGATTCTTTGGTCTTTTAATTGAAAACAACAACAACAACATTAAGACAATTGGATGTTTTTTAACATTGCTTCCTTGCAGGAACAAGGGTTGGAGAAACAAGGTTTAGCAGAGAGACAGTGGCCGATCTGAACAGGCTGTCGGCTTGCCATGGTACCAAGGATAAGAGGATAAACTGGCATGTACTGTCAAAGGAACTTCTATATTAGATGCACAATGTAACAAAAAAGTTCTCAAGCTGGTCTTTTATCCAGGATTGTTATGCCTTCATTTTTCTTTACTTTCTGTATATGCAAAAAAATGTGTAAGCTAAATGCATTGCTTGTATGTAGCAGGACAAAACAGTCAAGTGCAATTAGCTCTAACCATTTTGAGAAAAAGATAATGAAATCTTTAAAACGTTAATTAGAATTATCCTTAAAGCAAAATGCTTATCGATGTACAATCATAGATGGAGCCTGATGTTAAGTAATGAGAATAGACCTGAGGAAAAAAAGTCTATGCAGTAGTAGAACTGAGAAAAAATAAATTCCCCATCACCATCTAAATCGACAGGAGATCTGCTCTAAAATATATCTATTTATACACTTAATAAGGTCCACTGCCTATGCTTGTGTATGCATTAGGGATGTAAGCTTAACATGTTTTACCAAGCAAATCCATGTAGACCAAGGGGTGTCATACTGTGGCCCTCTAGCTGTTGAAGAACTACCATGTTCCCCTGCCCGAATATTAGTTGAAGTGTCATGGGTAATGTAGGCCGTCAGCAGCTGGAATGCCGCCATTTGATATCCCTGATGTAGGTGTTACATGATGTCCCATAATTACTTTAATCATAGTTCCCAAAATTGTCCCTCCCGGCGAATTGGGATGCCTAGGGGAGGTGAGTGACAGAGCGGAAATTCTTGTCAGTATCCTGTAATGGCTTCAGAGAATGTGATCAGGACCACAAAATTGCAGCCATGGGTAGACGCTGTCCCAGTTCTACAGAAGGAGAGTTTGGCGGGATAACGGGACACACCTCCCTAGTCGGGACTTGGGAGGTGTGCTTTAATATTTCACAAGAGGTAGTTATTGCATTTGTGTTTCCCGCAAATTATACACAGGAAAACACTGCAACATCCTTTTTCTTTACAAATGTGTGAGGCATTAACATTTAAAATGACAATATTGAAGACCAGAACCTTTAGTAAAATCACAATATACAATATAACAGGATACCAGGACATTTTTTCTCTAGTGTAGAATAGTAGACCGAACTTGTATTCTCCAAAATAAAGCACAAGCAAGGTATAAACAATCTACTATTTGGATGAGTATCATGGGAGTTATAGTGGCTAGTGATTGAAGTGCCTAATACTGTCATCCTTGACATAAGTTATTTATGATAATGCAGGTTGTTTTGCAATTTATAATTCCTTGGAATATTTAAGCCTATTGTTATGCACCCTGTAAAGCACAAATGTCATATTTTCAAAGATTTTCTACCTACCAAAAGCCTAAAACATTGCAGTCACAAAGGAATAGACAGAGGCTAACATTTGATATTTTTGTCTTAAAATGATATTTTGAAGATGACATTCAAACTTCCTGCAATGATTCTACTATTCTCCAGCTCTCTGGAGGTGTCTGATGAATTTGTACTGCAGCTTTTCATTGCTACCAAAAAGTCACGGTTACTCTACAATGTGTAAAGCCATTTTTAAAAGATGGTAAAAAAAAACCTGCATACTGCTGTGTCCTTCCAAACATACCATTTGAACTTGAAATATAAAAATATTTGATTCATTTTTTTCATGGGTAAGAATGCCTTTTTTATAGTTTAACAAAGAAGTCAGAATACAACATGCATTGCCTGTAAAACTAATACAGTAGGCCAATATTTTCCTGTGGTTTTTACCCTTTTTATAATTTGTCCATAAATATAATTAACTGTACTGCTATACTGCTGGGCAAGACCTAAACTTTAACATCTCTGCAGGGTAGTTACTGTGCGGAAGTCTAAATGATGTGAGGGGGTAATGGAAAAGAGTATATGAAATTTGTGATATTGTGATGGTGTAAAGAAATAAAAGAGATGAGTTAATAAAATGAGGAGTGATCATGCGAGAGGGTAATGATGATAGGATCATAATAAGGTGATGAAATGAGATTCTGACAAAGGTATGATGAAGAAAGATGATGTGAAGGTTGATGCATTTAATGGGGGTTGTAGCTCTATAAGATTGGAGTGGTTGCTGAGATAACACAGGGGGGGTTGATAGATGCTAGGGGCTGAGATAAGCAGAGTTTTTGGTTGACATGAGTGCTTGACATGAAGGATGAAGAAGCCGAGATGAATGGCGTACCCTGGGGGGGCATTGACTGGGTTTGTAATAGAGTTAATGGGTAGGAGTTAAGGATTGGGTAGGAGATTGTAAGGGGCAGGGTTTGCATCATATAAATAGGGAACTGGCATTTTATGCATCAACCATTTAATTAAAGTGATTCGCCTACTTTGACCTTGAATAAAGCCCTTACTTTTGTCAACTGCATCTGCAATAATATTCAGCCAGCCATATTGCTAGCTGAACTTCATGGGAATTATAGTTATTAGACTGGAGTTATGGTAAACTATGCAACGCAACACTACACACTAACTTTGTTGTTGTTAACCCTTGCACCCATGATATACAGTTACCCGTTACTGACTGAACACTATAGGAATTGTAGACAGGAGTAGTTGTGGCTAATCTGTACCACCCCAGTTATTGCACAGGTACAAGCTGCATTCGCAGGTACTAACCTGGTAATATAAATGTTCCTACTAACATTTGCATCCCACCAGGAAACCCTCTCCTAAGCCATCAAATGTAAGCAATGGGGAAGAGGTAAGGAAGTATTGGGATGGGATATGTGCTTAGCCAGCCTGGCCTGTCAGAATCATCAATCATTGGAGGCTTATTTCACCTCCGCTAGAGTGCCAAAAGCAAGCTACTTTGCTTGAAGAGACTAACGTATATGTACTGGAGCGCATAGAAGATGGTGAGTAACAGGATTTTTCCATTAAACTTTCTGATTTCACTGTAATGTCAGCCAATAAAATATAGAAGGTGAGAAAAAAAGGTATTTAATGAGATAAAGCCTTTGAGACTATAAAACATTTAGTAACAGTAAGGTAATCACTGTAATATCTGCACTCGGCTTTAGAGCTGTTGTACTCTAAATTGTACGAATACAATAACAAAGCTTAAAACAAAGAAATACTTGAAAAATAATGAGGGAAGGGGAACCTGAGGAAGATGCTTTGGAGTTTGTGCCAAGTGCATTTCACAGTAAATTCACCATCAAACGAGAATCACTGAAGCACACCAGCGAGACAAAAAGATAGCCCACTAGGAAACAGTCAAATAAATTAATAAAATCTCTGTGTTTTCTGCATGCTGCCAGGTTGCTTATTATCGAACAATGTCAGATACCGTATTTATGGGCGTATAACACGCGCCGGCGTATAACACGCACCTCATTTTAAAAAGGAAATTTCAGGAAAAAAACCTTACATTTCAAATAAAGAACTTTGAAGCCCAATATGCCATTTAATATGCCAGGATATTGCCCCCAATATGCCATTTTAATATGCCAGGATATTGCCCCCAATATGCCATTTTAATATGCCAGGATATTGCCCCCAATATGCCATTTAATATGCCATGATATTGCCCCCAATATGCCAGGATATTGCCCCCAATATGCCATTTTAATATGCCAGGATATTGCCCCCAATATGCCATTTAATATGCCATGATATTGCCCCCTATATGCCAGGATATTGCCCCCAATATGCCAGGATATTGCCCCAATATGCCATTTTAATATGCCAGGATATTGCCCCCAATATGCCATGTAATATGCCAGGATATTGCCCCTTAGTATGCCACCCTCCTCCCCCCCCTTCCCCAGACCCCAGTACTTACCTTGTTCCTGCTCCGTCTCCCGGTGCTTTAAAGGTGCGTGGCTGTGAGGGAAGCGTTGTGAGCTCCCCTCCAGCCGCGCGAAACAATAAAGTTTGTTTAAAAAAAACACACTTTATTGACCGCGCGGCTGGAGGGGAGCTCACAACGCTTCCCTCGCAGCCACGCAGCTTCAGAGCACCGGGGGACAGCAGGAACGAGGTAAGTTTTAGATTTAATTTTTTTTCCCCAGCCACCGATCGGCGTATAACACGCATACACCATTTGCTCCCTATTTTCAGGGAGAAAAAGTGCGTGTTATACGCCGATAAATACAGTATTTAAAGTTGAAAAATAACTTAAAAGGGAAAAAAAAAAAAAAATTTATTTTAAAAAAAGGAAAACAAAATAAAGGTTTTAACTTTTTTGCTTTTAGCATAATTGTACTACTTCCAAATCAAGTAAATTGAGCGACGTTTCATGTCATTTTCCGCATCTTTTTGTTACTCTGCTATTAGCCAAGCGAGACTTGTTGACTATAAAAGATGCTATGGTGTCATGGCATAGTGGCAGACTAGAGGAGTAACTATATGAAAAAGTGTATATAAAAATTGTAACTATGGTATAATGGTAGCAATCACCATATATTTGTTTTTCTGTGATATTTAATCAAATGTTTCCCATATGGTTTGTTTGAAAGATTTCTGTTACTTTCTTGTTTGACTTTCTCTGAAGGGTTAGGACTATTTGTGGCAGCATTTTCCAAAAATAAGACTGGAAGTAGTTGGAGAACAGTCACCTCTTTCTTCAAATGTGCCCTTTTAAGAAGTAGTAGGTAGTGCAAGATGTAGTCCCATATCAATTTTTGGAAATTACTGATTCTACATTTTATTATGCTTTTTAATTTCAGTAAACTCTAATGTAAATAACAAGCATATGTCAAGTCCAGTCCTTAAGATATAGACTGATAGTTACTCCTCCATAAAGAAAATAGTTTCCCAAACTACTAGTTATATGCTGAAACCTATGGGTTAGATTTTTCAAGATAAGTAGTAGTTACCCAGAATTCTTAAACTGATAATCTATGGAGCGAGACCAAATACAGATAATACCCATTACACCAGAGGTGAGTAAATGAGTGAGTCCCAGTACCTTATGATAACATTGAATTTAATAATGCTAATTAACTACCACAGCCATCTAGGAATGGACCTGACAAAACGGCAAGTGATATTTTCTTCTGAGATGTGTGCTTTTAATATAACCTTAAAATATGTAAGATAATTTTATATGGTTGTGTATCTATTTTTGGTTATTTCAGTAGCACACTATATTATGTATGCCATGTCTGTGCTGTCTATTCACTTGTTTATTAAGTATATATGAAGCCTGACATGCCCCCCACCCATTCATAGATGCTCTATATATATTGTTCCATGCAAGTAATATATAGCAATAGGACTCACCAAGTTTGGAGTACATTGGCATAGTGGTAGGCTAAGCATGATTCTGCCATATATGACTAAATCACCAATATTTTCATTTAATCCTAACTCAATATTTAAGATAAATTTCTATGGTTGTGCTGACTTCCCTGTGTATTGGAGAATTGCAAGTGCAGCTTCAAATAACATTATCTCACATGTCCAAGAACTCATGAACTCTTGTCACCATCATCTATTAATTTTGCACCACACAAAACATTAATCAGAGCGGTTTTTACTTATAGCCAACGAAGTTGGGAAGTCAAGTATGCTCTGCTCTAACCAGGATAGAGAAAAAGAGAAGTTGGATGTCATTTTAGTAGGAGAGGAAATCAATTTTTTATTTTTTCCTTTTTTTTAACAGATTAACTGTGCCACTGATTTAGTCATGCATGCTTATGAAAAATGAATATTCTAGGGGTACAGTCTGTAAACTCTAGACAAGTGTTAATGTCACTTAAAGCAGCACAACATGTATTTTTATGAGTGACTGTGTACTAAGTTCAAAAAAGCAAAATTGGAACATGTTCACTAAATCAATATACATATATATATATATATATATATATATATATATATATATATATATATAAATATATATAATATAATATATATGTGTGTGTGTGCTAGGGACTCTAGGAATATTACATCCTAACTGCATTGCTGACATTTGTGTCAGCAATGCAATTCGGAAGATACCTGACTGCCGAACTGCACCCGACCACATGAGTGCGCATGCCCAGTTTTGGCTTCATCCACTGCAGAATCATGGCAAATGTAGTTCCCATTGATTCTGCTTCCGTTTTAAAGTTGGCGATTGCACACACAGTTCAGGCATCATACAGAATTGAATTTTTCAACACAGACTGTGTCAGACATACAATTCAGATGCTACATTCAGCCCCTTGGCTTATTTGTGTCACAACTGAGTCAAATGGGTCAGAAATGAAAGTAGGAGGGGCTGGGGACTTTATCAATCAAATAAAGTATAAATCAAGTCCCCACCCCAAAAAAAAAGTTTAATTAAGTTAATTATTGAGCCACCCAATAAAGTTCTGTTGTTCTTTAAGGGAACTTTAGATTTGAAGCTGCTATATGTTATTGTGGTTTCTTCTCACAATGGAATTCTATGAATTGAAACTCATATGGTTTTGCATTTTATAGATAATTGCAATCACAAATCTGTTTTTGAATTGAACGATAATAATTATTAGTTTACTCAACAGCACAAACAATGCATTCCTTTCAGTACCAAATAGTATGGGGTCATCCCTGTGTGAGATAGCTTGCAGAGTAACCAAGAATTTGGCATGAAATTGGCAAAGATGTTGAATTGCAAGGTTATTCGAGGGTCACATCAGGGCATATTGTGTAGCTTGACATTCGAGTGCCGATATGTTCGAAATGTACCCTGAATGTTTCTGAACTAGGCTGGATCGCTCACTCACTGAGGGCCAAATCTATCAAAATAGATTGCAAATACTTGAAACCCCAGGGCATTTAACTCTCTAACTTTTTTATTTAGAGTGAGAAATTGATCAGTTATATATAAGACATTTGGCCCATTTTTGTCACTCTGTGGCACTTCGGGATAGATCAGGTAGTGAAAATCATTGACCAACTCCCTGGCAAACAAAGTTTGCCCCTTAAATAAAATATTTCCTGTATCCAGGTTCCAGCAGTGATCAACGATGCCCTGGACCTTTATCTTCTGGCCCAGGGAAAGGGGCCATCTTTAAAAAAAGAAAATATCCAAACCCACATAGACTCGATCACATGGTCAGACCATGCCCCAATATACCTGGAAACACAAGAGGAGGAAGTAGCGGCAGGTAGGACAACCTGGAGACTCAATGAGGGACTGTTTAGATCAGAGAGGAATAGGGAACACCTAGTTAAAGCTGCTAAGGAATTTATACAATACAATACAAATGGAGAAGCTTCAAACACTGTGATATGGTGCACATTTAAAGCATTTATGAGAGGGATCTTTATCAAACTAGGAGCAAAAGAGAAGAAAGCACAGAACACCAATACATCTGAATTATATATACGTTTAGCATTATTAGAAGAAAAGAATAAAAGGGAAATCACACAGGAAAGAATAAACGATATAAGGGAACTTCAAATGGAAATTAAAAGAAGACTGGATAAAAAAACGAATAATGCCATCCTTAAGCTTAACCAATCATGGTATCATGGCGACAATAAAACATCTAGATGGTTCTCTAAGAAATTAAAGCCCAAAGGGAACGCACAGTCAGTTAGGAAGATTATAGAGGGAAACAAAATACATCTCTCTCCAACAGATATCGGGAAAACGTTTTCTTCATATTATAGAGAGCTGTACAATCTAAAAAACGTATATCAAACACAAACAGAAATTCAGAGGTTTTTGGGGAAACTAAAACTTCCCATACTCTCGTTAGAGGATCTTAAAAAACTAAATGAGCCTATATCTACAGCAGAGATATCCACAGCAATAAAGAACCTAAAAAGCGGGAAGGCACCAGGCCCGGATGGATACCCTGCAGCGTTCTACAAACAGTTTGAAGAAATAATCACACCCTTGTTATCCAATACATATAGGGAAATCGAGAAAGGTTCCCCCCTGCCTGAAGAAATGCTTCGGGCCTTAATAATACCAATACCCAAGCCAGACAAAGACATAAATTTTGTCACAAATTTTCATCCGATCTCCCTTTTGAACACCGATCTAAAAATATTTTCGGGAATCCTGGCGAATAGGTTAAAATAATTGATACCTAGTCTGATCCATTCAGACCAGACAGGCTTCATTAAGGGTAGAAGTGGTGGGGACAACGTCTGGAAACTACTTCATGTGATAGACTCGCTGGGGGGACGGTTGGATTCAGCGGCCTTTGTAGCTCTGGACGCGGAGAAGGCCTTTGACAGGGTGGAGTGGAGATACCTTTCGGAGGCCTTGTCCGCGTACGGATTCGAAGGCCCAATCCTGAGGTCGATTTTGAGTATGTATACAATCCCCTCAGCAAGGGTGGTGGGAAATGGCTTCAGATCGGAGTGGTTTGACATCAGGAGTGGGACGAGACAGGGATGCCCCCTGGCCCCTATTCTGTACGTTCTATCAATAGAACCACTAGCAGCATACATCAGACAGTCGGATCTGGTATCGGGAGTTAAACTGGCAGGGGATGAGCTAAAATTCATCCTGTATGCTGATGACATCATACTTACCCTCTCTGACCCACAAAAATCACTACCTGCAGCTATGGACCTGATCCTAGAATTTGGGAGGTATTCGGGGTATAAAATTAATATCAAAAAAACTCAAATTATACACAAGAACATAAAAGAAGAGGAACTAATAAAGCTAAAAAAAAGATTTGAATGTAAATGGGGGAAAAAAGAAGTTACATATTTGGGTGTAAAACTCAGTATCTCATGGGATCACATCACACGTATTAACTATGATTTCCTACTGGGTGAATTAAAGACCATAATCACAAGATGGAAAAATCTTCATCTCTCAATGCTGGGTAAAATTAACGCAATTAGATCATACTTAATGCCCAAACTAGAATACCTGATGAGAACCATTCCAATTCCGATATCCAGAAGTATACTGAAAGAGTATCATATTTTATTTTATAAATTTGTATGGGGCCTGAAGAAATCCAGGATCTCTGTCAGGAATCTAACATATAACTTGAAAGAAGGGGGTACCTCCTTTCCAGATGTATACAGCACACATGACGCAATTATGCTGTCACATATGCTGTCTTGGAAATTTAAAACCTCCAATACCTGTGCCTGGTACAAATATGAAAAAAGTATATTGGGACAAAGAAATCCATTACATTTAATTTGGGTAGATAAACCAATATTCAAAAAATTAAAAATAGATAATAGACTTATTAAGGGATTGTATCAGACACTCGGGAAACTAAGGAAGAAATATGGGGCAGAAAAACTCTTTACAGCAGACACCCCCTTGAAAGCCCTAGAAATGTATTTAGAGAATATTAATTACAACTCATGGAACCAAGCCTCAATAAAAAAACTGGGAGATCTTTATGTTAATACAGAACTAATCACATTTAACAGTCTAAAGGAAAAATACGGTATTGATAATAGTGAATTCCTGACTTATCTCAAGATACAAAATCTAACTAATAGCAGATACTCTACTGATCAAAATAACCTTGCTGGTATTTTCCAAATTAAAAACTATACCAAAATAATCTCAAAAATTAATAGGAATTTACATATTTTGGAGAATAAGGGTAAACTTGGAGGAGTTGAGAAATGGGAAAAAGAACTAAAGTTTGAAATCCCCCTGGAAAAGTGGGAACACGCCTTCAGAAACACAAGAAGGGCCTTACACGGAATTAACATGCAAGAAACCTACCTCAAAGTTTTACACAGATGGTATCTGGTACCAGAAAGGACAGCCAAATTTCAACACTCACACTCAAACTTATGTTGGAGATGCGAGGAAGAGATAGGCACCCAAGCACACATTTGTGGTTCTGTGTCAAACTCGGACCAGTTAAGCATAAACTGGAAGAAACAATTGAAAAATTAACTCACACAAAAATAGAATTATCACCACAAATGTTTCTATTTCACGTAGACATACCCTCCCCCAAATCATCTGTTAGGTCCCTGATAATACATATACTGTCGGCCATTAAACTCTGCATTGCAAAATGTTGGAAATCATCCCAAGGCCCAGGCTGGACAGATATAGTAACACAGATCAACTATCAGAGATATATGGAAAAAGCAATCTTTATAAACATGACTCAGAGGGCCCAATATGAGGAAATATGGTCACCCTGGGCAGAATTAACAGATCAAGAATGACCTCCCGAACCGCCGCACCCCCTCAGGAACCCCAAGGACGGAATGTAGTATGAATGGATGTATGCCTAGTCTGAATGTTATATGCCCCCCAAAGTAGTTAAATATATAGAATAAAGAGAATGATAATTTAAAAGTTACTCTCTCGTTTTCCTCTCTTGTTTTTTTTTTTTTTTTTTCCTGTGTGGTGTTTTTTTTTTGTTCTTTTACAGTATTGTAAATCTTATCTGTGTATTACTTATCTCTGTTGTATGTTGTTTGTAATTGAGAATAATAAATACATTATATATTGAAAAAAAAAAAAAAGAAAATATCCACCTATCTCTTACAAAAAAATGTGATTCTGTCAGTCCATCAGAAGCCTCCTTTTCCCAGATCTATTATTGTCCTTTGGAATACCAGTCCTTCACATCCCTGGGGGCCTTTATTCATATTTATTAGGGACTTGGGGCATAGCGCCAGCCCCAAGTCTCTGGGGGCCTTTATGCATATTTATTAGGAACTTAGGGCATAGCGCCAGCCCCAAGTCTCTGGGGACATTTATTTATATTTATTTTTGGCCATAGCGCTGTCCCGTACCTCCAGAAGGCCGTTTATTATTTTTTCTGCCAGTGTGTGGTCACTAGGAGGGCCACTTTTTTTTTTATGTAGACGGAAGTGTCGGGTAGCACCAGAGGATGTCTGCACGTATCGTATCCAAAGTTTGGGGGTTGTCTTATAATCAGGGTCGTCTTATATTTGAGCAAATACAGTATATAAAAAGACTGTAGCCTGTGATCAGATCTCTTTTAATAAACACATTTCAGACACATTATAGAT
This sequence comes from Pelodytes ibericus, assembly GCA_036172795.1. Classification (NCBI taxonomy): domain Eukaryota; kingdom Metazoa; phylum Chordata; class Amphibia; order Anura; family Pelodytidae; genus Pelodytes; species Pelodytes ibericus. The sequence goes on from CM069858.1 coordinate 155,274,592, forward strand.
CATAAATCAGGAGTCTCATGCAATACTCACTAGACCAATGTATGGATTATAGAACTAAAAACTTGACAAGATGTAAAAAATATAGCTGTGTCAAATAAGCTTAAGAAGAGAAAGTAAATCACTAGGCTATTAAGTTGGATAATATTTGCAATTCTCATTGCAGGGACATTGCAAGGTATTATGATATAGATAAATAATCTTCTTGTGTCAGTGATGTAGTCTAGTCCTAATAGAATTGAATTGCGATCAATTCACTTTCCCTGTTGTTACTTTTATACATTGTATATTTGGTATATTAAAGATTTCTTCACAATATCCCTACAAAATAACACCCCAAATTCTGTCTCATAATTCCTGGTTAGGTAAAATGAACATCTTACCTAAAATACTATACTACTTGAGAATTATTCCTTTATCAATTCCGAAGACATTCTTTAAAAAAGTTCAGTCTGCTCTAATTAAGTTTATATGGGGAAATAAGTTGAGCAGAATTAAATTTTCAGTACTACAAAACCTCAAGTCTCGTGGTGGTTTAGGGATACCTGATTTTTTAAAATATTACCAGGCAACTAATGCCGCTACAGCACTTAAGTTTGGCCTACAAAGTCAGATTCCACGCTGGCTTGACATAGAAAATGATAGGATGTCACCATATTCTATTAAAGAAGCGCTGTGGCTTCTGATGACTCGGCGATCCAGAATAACTGAGATCCCACTACCAAGAATACCATCAAATACTGTGTTTAAAGTAGTCAGCCCTTCCTCTGGGTGGTCGCGAGTAATGCCGCTGTCTGTATTAAAACTAGATGTTCCTGATTTAAATTTGAATAATTGGCACACTAAATCAATTCAAAATTTAAATGACTTTTTCTTAGGTAATTCTTAAATGTCTTCTAAGAGACTTCAAGATAAATTCAGCCTAGAAGATAATATGCAAATAGAACACAAATTAATTATTAATAAAATAAAAGATACATTTTCCATTCAAAATTTAGATTAAAATTATACAGAAAATGCATTATCTTATCTGGAAAAAAACATTCTTACATAATCCTAATAAACACGGTACTATATCTCAATGTTACGCTTATCTAATGCCCACACCTAGATTAAAAGATGATTACATGCTTGCATGGGAAAATATTTTGTTATGACCTGGAAGAATGGCTTAAATTTGTACCAGCTCTTAAAGGAATTACACAATGCTCCAATCATTGGGAAAACCATTTCAAAATAATTTATAGATGGTATTTAACCCCCTATAGGCTGAATACAATTAACTCCAGATAGTCAGACAAATGTTGGAGAAACTGTGGAATTATTGGCTCGCTTTCACATGTTTTTTGGTATTGTCCTAAACTCACACAATTTTGGCAACAAATACATACATTAATCCAAAGAGTAAATTCTAATATTCCTGTACTTATTCAGAATTCGGTTTATTCAAATTCTTCCCTGTTACTATTGAAAAAATTGATAAAATTATAATTGTACATATCTTTTCAGCTGCTACTAACGTAATCCCCAGATACTGGAGGTCACCAACTATCCCTACTATTAAAGAAGTTTTTAATTATATAGTAGAAAATAAGGGGTACGAACTGACTCTCAGACAACCTTCTTTGCAGTTAGATAACCTTAGACACTACTGGGACGAATAAGAAACAAAGATTAAAAGAGAATAAAGGTTTTGATTGCTTGTAAAAAGAAAAGTATTTGAAAAATTGTTTGACAACAAAAAATTTTATTCTATTAGGCGATTATCAGAACTAGGTATTGTTGTGTCATGTTATGTATACTAGAATATTATATCCATTACAATTTGATTTGAAAAAAAAAAAAAAGCTATTGTGGATGGATGCACTCCCCTTACCCCCGTTTTTTTTTGCCTCCCCCTCCCAATTTTCAATTTGTTTTATATTTATTAACATTGTAATTTAATTGCATAATTAATTCATACCAATATGTTATCACAATGAAAACTGACTATAAAGTGCCTGATCAATACTTTCATCATTGATCTAAATATGGACTGGATACATTGATCTTTACAGTTTTTCTGTATAACATATATGGTATTTTCTCTTTCATTGTAAAAGTTATTGTAAAAATTTCTCTTTAATAAAATATATTTGGGGGAAAAAATGTTTGTCTCATATTGTGCATAATTGGTAATAGCAATTACTGCAAGCCTGATATAGATTTCACGATTTAAAACAGAGCCAAATAGTCTAAGTATTTTGTTCTCCTGCAGAACAAGAAAGATTACCAGGTTCATCATTTCCTGTGCTCTGAATTGAAGAACATAGCTCTGCAGGTAGAGAAGGAGACAATTATTTAGTAGTGCTATTTACCAATTTACATTGTCATGTTAAATGCACTTCATCTGAAGGTTAATAAGTGGAAGCCTCTTGGCGTCGATGAAAAGCAGATCACCTGATTCCAAAAGCTGCACTGCTGGAAAGGTGAAAAAGAGATTTTTGTTCCATTCAGAAAGACTCGTTAACTTGTGGAAATTAAATCAAATACCTTTCAGTTCAGGTATAGTGCCAACAGACTGGCGAAAGGCGGATGTCATTCCAATATTTAAAAAGGGATCAAAATCTCTGCCGGGTAATTATAGGCCATTGAGCATGACATCTGTATGGGGAAATAATTTGAAGGCTTGCTAAAGGTATACACTCAAGAATACATCTTGAATCAGAATATAATTAGTAGAAATCAACATGGTTTTGTGAAAGACAGGTCTTGTCAAACAAACTTAATAACATTCTATGAAGTAGTCAGTAAATACATAGATCTAGGTGTAGCAGTTGATGTGATCTATTTAGACTTTGCTAAAGCATTTGATACAGTTCCACACAAAAGGTTACTCTACAAATTGAGATAAATAGGTTTGGGGGCAAATGTATTTATTTGGATTGAAAATTGGCTAAAAGATAGAATGCAGAGTGTTGTTGTTAATGGAAAATCCTCAAATTGGGCCAGGGTATTGAGCGGAGTACCTCAACCTTTTAATGATCTCCCAAGTTGGCTGAGAGACATGTCTCAGTGGTTGCTGATGACACTAAATTCGGTAAGGTAATATAGAGTTATCTTGATGTTTTTTCTTTACAGGAAGATTTGGACAGAGTGGGGGACTGGGCAATTAAGTGGCAAATGAGGTTCAATATAGACATATGTAAAGTTATGCATTATGGGAAAATAATAACAAAGGAACATATACTTAAAATGGTATTTCCCTGGGAAAAACTACAAATGAAAAGGATTTAAGAATAATTGTAGATAACAGACTTAGCAACAGTGCTCAATGTCAGTCAGCAGCTGTCCAATAAGATATTGTCATGTATAAAACGAGGTATAGATTCACGGGAGGAGGGTATCATCTTGCCTCTGTACAAGTCAATGGTAAGACCTCACCTTGAATATGCAGTACAATTGTGGGCACCCTTCCTTAAAAAGTATATTATGGAACTAGAAAAAGTGCAAAGGAGAGCTACAAAATTAATAAGGGTATTGGAGGATCTTAGTTATGAAGAGAGACTTATAAAATTGAATTTATATAAGGTAGAAAAAAGGCGTCTCAGAGGAAATATGATAACATTATATAAATATGTGCAGGGCCAATATAAAGAGCTCTCCGGTGACCTGTTCATTAACAGAAATGTACAAAGAACGGAAGAGCAAAGATTTCATAGACAGCAAAGGAAGGGATTCTTTACGGTAAGGACAATAAAGTTATGGAACTCACTACCAGAACAGGTAGTGCTAACAACTACAATATATGCATTTAAAAATGGTCTGTTTGTTTTTTTTGTTTTTTTGAAAAGTAGAACATACAGGGCTATTAATAATAGAATAATCATTAATAATAGAACTTATTGATCCAAGGAGAAATCTGATTGAAAACCCTTAGGTGTTTGGATAAAAAGCTGGAATGATAGGTAGAAGGGTTGACTTTGATGGACTTGTGTCTTCTTTCAACCTAAATTATTATGTTACTATGTGACTGAGCTGTGATGAAATAAAATGACGTATAGATAAATTGCCTTGGCAAACAAGCAATTTTAGGTTTCAATCACAGTTACTCACATCACTGTGTCACAAAAAAGTCCAAAAGAAAGTAAACCAAAACTGTGGGTTTTGGCTGTCATAACTCGGCTATTCAGGGTTGTCATCTTTTCTTCAAATAAATACCTCCATAGACTTAACAGTGTCCTCAAGCAAGATTCTTTTCCCGGCATGTCGGTAAATTCCTACTCAGTGGCAACGTTAGTGCTGTCTGGCATTTCTGGATTTTCTATTACATCAGCAACCCAGCCTGTCTAACATTCTTCCATTCTGTTGACATGATTTGTTGCAACAGGAGCAAGGTTATATCCAATGCATATCCATATTCAACAAGTAGTGTGCGTCTGGACTACCCTTTTATTTGTCCTTATCGATCGCAGAGCATGAGTCCATGTAGAGCGAAGAAGCAGGAGGTAAGAGTCCTGTGCAGAGTTTTCCTGTGAAACTCTGTGGCTTGGACTAGGCAGTGAATGGGACAAATCATGGTCTGTCAAATACAAATTGTGCCTTTACTGTTCTACTATATTTGTCAAAGCTTGATCTAAGTTTCCCAAATGTTGTGTACCTAATGAACATAAATAGTTGCTGCTTGCAATTAATACATACCTGTTATACAGCAGAATATCTGGCTTCCAAATTTGTCCATCTGGAAAACGAACATTTTTCACCCCGGGGTATTCAGACATGTTCCATTGTAAATAGTAATCTGTCCAATACTGACATATGAAAAAGAAAAAAGAAAGTGGATTAAAAGCACTTTTTCTCATGCACCCTGGGGATTTAAACAACACCCAACAAAAATGCGAAGCTGTCATTCAAAGTGGTTTTACTTTGCACACAGAGAATGAAATGACTGGAAGAAGGGGACTTAACTATCTTTAAAATACCATTAGTGAGCTTGAAATCTGAGTCAGAGGCCATGATCTAGCAGCAAGAAAAAGCTTATAAATGGACAATAATCCAGTGTTCCTGCACGTTTAGATTACATGCTGCACAGAACGTACAATTGCAAAGCAGCTGATTGTTTAGAAGTCCCGTACAATAACTCTGATTGCATTTATTTCAAGGAACAGAACGGAAACAGTTTCTTTTGTTAGTAAATGGCTCAGAGCGGTCAGCTACAAACGTAAAAAAAAATGTTCTCCTGCCTCTTTTCTGGTGCAATGAAAACATGTTGTGTTGTTTTCTTAAAAATTATCGCTCCTTTGTGTACTTTTCTATGAGCTTAGAAAAGTGATGAAAGGCTGGAAGTAACAAGCAATCCTAAGTATATATGGTTTATAATGTTAACATTTACTTGCAGTATTATTTCCCAAGAAATTTACAGAATAAGAACATTGACATTTTCTATGTAATATTATGGAAATTTGTAATTTATTTATTGATCCCCTAAAGGTTTGTTTGATTACTAGTGATTAGACCAGCAAGGATAATAAGTAGAAGTTATTTAATTTGAAGCAGTTAGTTTTTTTGTTTTTTTTTAACCCCTTAAAGTGAATATTTCCTCCACATAATGTGTGGATGACAAGTTCCCCTTCAGGCAGGAATAAACATCTATTTACTGGCTGGCATAATCACCAACAAATATATAGTTACCACCACTATGCTGAAGGACTATTTGTTTTCATGACAGGTGCACAGTACCAATATTTGGACTGATACAGGTTTAACCTTTTTGATGGCAACATGTAAACTGTACCATATATATCTACCCATTATTTGGCCTAAATAATATTTTTTTTTTAAACTATTTTTCTTTATTTTTCATATATCCCATGTATATATGATTTGTATCTTGGCTAAACAAAAATGTGCATGTGTTTGTGTTTTGCAGTTTTACACTGAAACGCAGATCCGCATTTTTTTTTAATGTTACATAGCGCTGCACTAATCTCATAATGGCTTTAGGTCACTGCAGGTGGAACTGCACCTTTAAAAATGGCAGAAAAGGAGGAGAAGAGATAGAGGGCATCCGAGGTATGATGGAATGGGACTAGCATACAAGTAGTATGTCTCAACTGGAGAGCAGGACATCTCTCTCTTTCTCAGCTACAGGGGAGAAGATATTCAGAGAGAGACTGGATGAAGGGAAAGAGGCATGGAGCAGTTGTGGCAAATAAAGACACCAGGCATTGGGTGGGAGGGGGGAAATAAATACACCAGGCATTGAGTGGGAGGGGGGAAATAAAGACACCAGCATTGGGAAATAAAGACACCAGGCATTGGGTGGGAGGGGGAAAATAAAGACACCAGCATTGGGAAATAAAGACACCAGGCATTGGGTGGGAGGGGGGAAATAAAGACACCAGCATTGGGAAATAAAGACACCAGGCATTGGGTGGGAGGGGGAAAATAAAGACACCAGCATTGGGAAATAAAGACACCAGGCATTGGGTGGGAGGGGGAAAATAAAGACACCAGCATTGGGAAATAAAGACACCAGGCATTGGGTGGGAGGGGGGAAAAAAAGACACCAGCATTGGGAAATAAAGACACCAGGCATTGGGTGGGTGGGAGGTAGAAAATAAAGACACCAGGCATTGGGTGGAAAGAAGGGGGAAAAATAAAAACACCAGGCATTGGGTGGAAGGGAGAGGGGGGAAAAAACACCAGGCATTGGGTGGGAAAGGGAAAAATAAAGACACCAGGCATTGAGTGGGAGGGTTTGGGTCAAAAAACAGGATCACATTGCATGTGTAACTGTTTGGGAATGAGTGGCTGCATGTGCCTACATATGTATGTGACACTGTGTTACTGTGTGTTTAAATGAGGGTAGGATCAGCAAGGGTGGCAAAATATATGTTCGCCTAGGGCAGCAAAAAAAATCTTGCACCGGCCCTGCTGCTACCTAGTCATATAAAATGGGTATTTCTCTGCAAGAGTTCTCTAACAACAGTGAGTTTGCCAATTATCCTTCTGTTACGGTAGTGAGGCTTCACTATTAAGTTACACCCGGCAATCATGTGACTGGCTATTAAAAACATGAGTTTCAGTCTAGCTTTGCCCTTTGGTGGTTATACTTCTGTCTCCATGCCAGTTGTATAGTATTGTCTAATTCATGTTGCTAACCTTGTCCCTGCTCCTGTTTTAGGCTGATTTCAGTTATCCTGATTCCATTCTGTTCCTGACTACTCTGATATCAGGTCTCATGATACTTTTATTCCTGACTTTGATACTTACCTGCTCTCCTGGTTCTGGGGTTACCCTGGGTTCCTGGTGGATCATCTGTAAGGTCCATGGCCACTTGCCCATAGAGGCTCAACCTTTGGGTAATGGTGGTTATGGGGTGAATAATTAAACCAAGGTTTCCTGGGGTGACATCCTTGTTCCTGGAGGGTCACCAACCGCTCAAGGGTTCCCTTTCCACATGCAGAGCATTACAAGAATAAGGTAGCTTATTTATATTGGTTCACAAAAAAAAAATACTTCTATTTCCAACATCACCCTAAAAAAATAAATGATTGAGGAAAGGAAAATGTCTGGGGTTGAACACAACAACCCTAGTATAGAGGAAAAATTGTACGAATGTTAACAAGAGGTGTAGTAGTTAGAAAGTGAAGGGGGTGTGAATAAAAAGTACACAGAATCTGCAGAAACACACACAAAAATGAGGTCAACACAAATAACATATTATAATTTTCATTTGTGAATGTAAGCCCATGATTCGCAACCAGAATTGGGTTAATGTAGTCAGTGTCCAAATGTAAGTGGTCTAATTATGCCAAACAATTCTATACAGCTGTGTTACAGTTATTTGGAAACATTATCTTACCATTTGTAGCCATATATTCGTTGTTAGAATTTGATTCTTTTCATCCTAGAACAGAAAATAAAAATGTGTTTAGAGAGTAACATTCCCACAGTTAGATTCAATTTATTCTTTTGTTCTTTTGAAGGATATAGATTGCTCCCAAGGCACCAGTCTTTCTAACTTCTTATTACAATGCCAACACTGTTGATTCATCTGCTCAAAAGTGAAGGATTTCTTTCACAAGTAAAGTATATACTGTTATAGTATAGTAATTTTGTTACTTAATCAGATGAAAATTAAAGCCAGGAGCCTCAACTTGCAAAGAAACAAGTTGCTGTACCTTCCAATTCTATTTTTCTCTGTCTTATCTAAATTATCAGTATTCCGACTAGCAACAACATTAATACAAAATGTATATCTATTTTGTACCTTTTGTAAACCGTAATGGAAAAAAAAATTCAATAAATATTAAAGTTAAAAAAAAAAAAACCATCATGCCAGAATGAAATCAATTATATGCAACTCTACAAAGCCCTGCGAACCCTTTGTTTAAGACAAGTCTTTAAGAATCTGACTGATATGGGGCCATAGATCATTATTTATACTTAAATGGTTAAGAAGAAAACATTCCCAGGTGAGCCAATATGCACAAAGGAAATGGAAAATGCTAAAGGGTGAGGGATGACTGTGTTAGATTTAAACATAGCAATCCTTTTCAAGGTGCAGATTCACCATGTTTCACAAGACAATCTAAATGGAAATATAATGACCCTAACTATATACATACAGGTAATTGATGTATTTATGTTTTGCTAAATTATACAGTGTTTAAACACGTAGTGGACTCACCTACATTATCGTTAGGCTCCTATCTCCAGGAGTACATGGAGTACATGGAGAATTGAGAAAAGTGTTACTAAATGAATGGTGACTATTGTTACATTTTTCATGGACATGTTAAGTGGGTCTGATACTGTTGTAGCCAAGTGGCCTAATGCTAGAAATGCCCAGAGGCTACACTAACATCATAAGACAACTGGTTTGCCCAATAATATCATTAACCCCAACTATGTGTGTCTTCACTACAATGCCCATTAAAATGAAACCATCTTACAGATATGTTTCAATTAAATCATTTTGCCTTACTTTGCCTCCCCAGGAAGGAACCACTAAGCCTAGCTACTATCACAGAGAAGTTCCCCAACATCCCCATACATTTCCTTGCATATGCCCAAATGCAAAGCTTCGTGACACAAGTCACAGTACGATTCTCAGAGACCGATTGGGATAATCCATTGGATGATTTTATTGATAGGGCTAAGGTATCCAAGCATCCGACGACTCATATATGACTTTTTCTTGACAAACCAATTGACTACTCCACTATGACCTCTGGCCCCAGTAAATGGCTGTCGATCTTGCCGAATGTATCTATAGAGGATCTACTTAAAGCGCATAATACCCTACTATCTACGATTAAAGCCACAGCATATAGGGACATGTTTTTAAAAAATTTCCATAGGGCATACATATCCCTAACCCAAAGCAAGCTCATGTTTAACAACAATCACGATAATTGCCCAAAATGTAATCGGGCGCAAGCAGATCTTAACCATTGTTTATGGCAGTGCAAAGTTGTATGTAAATTTAGGGCTAGAATCCAACACTATGCAAAATCCACACTTGGGATTCGGTTTCCAGTGACCGCCGCTTTTGCGCTCTTCGGCTTGACCCACAAGCCATTTCCTGGCGTAAAGTTGGCCAGGGTACTGATGGCGGTAGCCAACAAAACAATTCTACAAGTGTGGATTAAAAAAGAGGAACCTTCTCTCCACATGTTCCAAGATAAGCTGTTCCACCTGTTCCGAATGAATTGACTCACAGTGCACCAGAACTCAAATCAAGCTACGAAAAGCTTCTTTGAGAACTGGCAACAATACCTTAATACCTTATCCCCCGTTGTTAAACAACAAATCAAATCTTCTTTTCAACAAACACCATGGTACATGGACCAAATCCTGCAATGAAAAGCCCCCATTCCCTAATAGGATCTTCCACATATTATTTAATTCAAAGTTCCAGTCAGAATTTAACCAAGCACTAACCCTTACCGCGTCTTCAGCTAGGAAGCCTTCGCCACTATATTAAGTCACTTGGTCACCCGATATCAGGAGACAGTTTTGTATTTGTTTGTGTTGGTTTTAAGTTTATTAACAATTTGACCAGGAAAACACAGGTTCACAGTTGTTAAAATATGGTATTTGAGTTCTCATGATCACGTTATATACAAGATCATACCCATACTGTTTTGTAAAGAATTTATGTGCTCTGTGACTTATTACCTTGTATATATCCTATGTTTTACTCATAAGACTGTCACTAGCTATTAATCTGATCATACCTCCCTATAACAGAGAACTAAGTATGCACTTACTTATAACCACTGATCGTGATCTTGTTACTTGTTTTATAACCATGCATATCATTTACCACCTATACATGTATTACTGACTTCTGTACCTTGATGTAAGTCTAAATAAAATGTATTTTTTTTTTAAATAATAATAATAATAATTTTGCCTAATAACCTGTGATTTTGGCAATCAAACCTAATATTGTGTGCCATTAATTAATGCCCTTTCACAAACTCCATCGCAAATGCCAGTATGGATGCTCACGTCTTCTGCAGGATATGCAGATAGAAGGAGAATACTTAGCAGCCCACATTATCAAAGATAAAATTGGATACTTATTTTTCAATTAAGCTAAGCGTTGTTTGTAATTATTGGTTGTATATTTTAAAGCAATGAACATTACTTTAGGTGAATGTGATCCGTATCCAATAGACATTTTAATTGCAGTGTTAAAATGCTTCTAAAACGCAAACACTAGAAATGTAATGTGATATAGAAAAGCTCATTCATTCATACGCATATAAAGCTGATAATAATTTGAAAGAACTTAAAAACGTTGAGACTGTATATGCTATTTTGTCAAAAGGCTAAGGTAATTATAGATTGGTGTTGTTTTTCTGGTCACTTTGTGGAACCAGGATGCTGCTGGGGTTACAGAGCAATGGATGGATTGAAGTATTTGCACTGTGACAATTTGTATTAAATAGCCCCAATCTTTAGTACTCAGCTCCAACCATGGGCACATCAGAACATTTGGTTCTAATCAATTACTAGAGAAAAAATTATAGTCATTGAATTCTATATACTGAAACAGAAGATTTTGATATAAAACACAGTGATACATGATGACTTATTCAGTGGTCTAGATTACCCATTTTTCTCTTTGAACCATAACAGAGCAATCAAATGGTAATAAGGGGAGGGGATTTCCTAAGTATGGACTTATTCATAGAAACAGATGTATATAACTTGGCAAAGTTTAGAGGAAAATAGCTTCACAAAGGGTCGAAGGGGCAGTTCAGTGTACAAGCTTTTTTCTTAGTTTATTTATATTATTTCATATTTTATTTGAAATAGTTAATAATAATTAACTGTATAAATTTCATATTTAAGACAAGTCTTAAAACTCAGCAATTAGGAATTCACAGATCCTAGAATTATATTTTTCTCATAATTATTCTGCAAATATCTATAAACAAAAACACTTGTTATAGATTAACCCCTTAAGGACAGAGCCTTTGAAACATTTTTGTCCTTTCTGGACAATGGCTATTTTAACATTTCTGTGCTGTTTGTGTTTAGCAGTAATTTTCTTCTTCGTCATTTGCTGTACCCACACATATTATATATTGTTTTTATCGGGACAAAAAGGGCTTTCTATGGATGCCATATTTTTGATCATATCTTATCATATTATTAAAAAAAAATAATAAAATATGGTAAAAAAAAAAAAAATACACAAATTTCTTTGTTTTTATTTGAAACAACTTCTCCTCATCGACAATAGCGAACGAAAAAACATGCTAAATAGATTCTACTATTTCTCCTGAGTACAGGGATACCACCCATGCATAGGTTTGTTGGGTTGTTTGGGGGCTAAAATGCCAAATTTGTGAGGTGCAGTTTTTTGTTTTCCAACTTGAAATTTTTACATGCAGACCGCCTGCACCCATGTCCCATTTGGGACATATTTGAAACCAGACAGTGTATTTTACCCCATCAACCCATATATTTTTTAAAAGTAGACACCCTAGGCTATCTCAAATGGTGGTATTTTAACACTTTCCATGCACTAATTCTACCACCAGCCTTTGTCAAAGTTTGTGGTAGTAATTTTTTTGTGTTTTTTTTTCACAAACCTTGTACTTCAGACATGAATTTACAGATTTTGGTATGTGTCACTGCCAAATAACACCCCAATAAGTGTTCAGCAACATCTCTTGAGTACAGGGATACCCCCCATGCATAGGTTTGTTGGATTGTTTGGGGGTTAAAAGGCCAAATTTGGGAGGTGAAGTTTTTGGTTTTCCAATTTGAAATTTTGACATGCAGACAGCCTGCACCCATGTCCCATTTGGGACATATTTGAAACCAGCCAGTGTATTTTACCACATCAACCCATATATTTTTTTAAACTAGACACCCTAGGCTATCTCAAATGGTGGTATTTTTACACTTTCCATGCACTAATTCTACCACCAGCCTTTGTCAAAGTTTGTGGTAGTAATTTTTTTGTGTTTTTTTTTCACAAACCTTGTACTTCAGACATGAATTTACAGATTTTGGTATGTGTCACTGCCAAATAACACCCCAATAAGTGTTCAGCAACATCTCTTGAGTACAGGGATACCACCCATGCATAGGTTTGTTGGGTTGTTTGGGGGGTAAAAGGCCAAATTTGGTAGGTGCAGTTTTTGGTTTTCCAAATTGAAATTTTGACATGCAGACCGCCTGCACCCATGTCCCATTTGGGACATATTTGAAACCAGCCAGTGTATTTTACCCCATCAACCCATATATTTTTTAAAAGTAGACACCCTACGCTATTTCAAATGGTGGTATTTTAACACTTTCCATGCACTAATTCTACCACCAGCCTTTGTCAAAGTTTGTGGTAGTAATTTTTGTGTGTTTTTTTTTCACAAATATTGTATTTTAGACATAAATTCACAGATTTTGGTATGTGTCACTGCCAAACAATAACCCAATATGTGTTCAACAACATCTCCTGAGTAAAGGGATACCACCCATGCATAGGTTTGTTGGGTTGTTTGGGGGCTAAAAGTGCCACATTGTGAAGGTGCGCATTTTCAACTTGGAATATTGACTTGTAGCCAGCCTGAGCCCATCTTTCATTTGGGACTTTTTTTTAAAGTAGGACAGTGTATTTTACCCCAAAAAGTATATATTTTGTAAAAGTAGACACCCTAGGCTATTTTAAATGATGTTATTTTAACACTTTCCATGCACCAATTCTACCACCAGCCTTTGTCAAAGTTTGTGGTAGTCATTTTATTGTGTATTTTTTCCCACATACATTGTACTTTAGACACAAATTCACATATTTCGGTATGTGTCACTGACAAACAATACCACAATATATGTTCAGCAACATCTCCCGAGCACAGGGATACCACCCATGCATAGCTTTGCCAGCTTTGTTGGGTGTTGAAAGGCTACATTTGAGAGGTGCGCTTTTTGATTTTCAAACTTGCAATTTGAACATGTAGAGCAAGGAAGGGGTTAATAGCTCTTATAAGAGCCTTTGTAGTACTGTACAAAAAAATTAACCCCTAAAAATGCACAGACAAGAAAAAATGTTCTGCTGTGCAGTGATCAGTGGCAGGGAAGGGGTTAATACACTACACTATACAAAGGGTATGGCTTTTATAAAAGCCCTTGGGACTCACAATTTTTTAACATTTAATTTAATTTATTACAATTAAAAAATTATGTTATACAGATCTGTCTCTTTCCCTCACTAAAACTCAAGTGAGGAGAGGGAGGCAGATCCATATGGGTCAGAACAATATTTACCAATATTGATCGAACCAGACGAATGGTGATGCTCATCTGAGAAATCACCAAACCACCTTTGCCACTGATCGGCTGTTACTGATCGCTATACACGTGTTCAGACAGCTTCAAAAGGAATACACGTAATCCCCTAGTGGGTATAATTAACCCCTAGCGAGTCTGACAAAAAAAATGCTGATAGCAAAAAAAAAATCTTTCTGCGACTAGATTGCTCCATATGCGCTGCTTAGGCAGTGACCATATGCACTGCTTAGGCAGTGACCATATGTGCTGCTTAGGAAGTGATATACGGCAAGGAAGGGGTTAATAGCTCTTATTTTAAAAAATTTTACGTTAAACGTAGTCCCCTAGCGGGTATAATTAACACGTGACGGGTGTAATAAAAAAGTTTTAAAAAAATTAAAAATGCTTCTGCAGCAAGATTGCTGCATTTGCGTCAGATCTCTGCTTAGGCAGTGATCTACAGCAAGAAAGGGGTTAATCTCTCTTAAAAGAGCTTTTTTTTATACTGTAATGAATTACAGTAAAAAAAATTAACCCCTAAAAAATGCACAGACAGCAAAAAATGTGCTGCTGTGTATGATCACTGCGTACACAGCGATCAATGGCAGGGAAGGGGTTAAATGGCTTTTATAAAAGCCCTTGGTGTTTAAAATTTTATTAAATATTTGTTTTATTATTTTATTTTTATTTTTTACTTTATCTGATCTGTCTCTCTCCCTTACTAAAACTAGTAAGGTGAGGGAGGCAGATCAATACTTGTCAAAGGCAATATTTGCTAATATTGCCTTTGACTGTATGGTAAGTGCTCATCAGAGCACTTACCATACATGCCTGCACACAGATCACATAGATCTGTTGTGCCGGCATCGATTGGCTCCCCCTAGAGCATCGGAAGTGAAATACTTTCACTTCCGATGCTCTTGCCATTAGAAGGGAAGCGCTGCCTGTATAGGCAGCGTTCCCTTCTACTGAACCGATGGGGTCGCTCAGGAGAGCGACCACCATCGGTTCTGGGGAGCATCAAGGTGTTGTTAAGTGCCTCGCTGGCGAGGCACTTTAACAACACCGGAGATGCTTAGAAAGCGAACGATCGTTCGCTTTCTAAGCACATGTGTGCAGCGGGCGCAGCCATTTTTAAATGGCTGCTACGATCACTCCGTGGAGTGATCGTAGCGCGCCCCTGCACTTTTGGGGGGTGTTGCACAATGCCTCTACCTAGAGGCATTGTAGCAACACCGTTAGAGTAAAGAAAGCGACCGCTGGTCGCTTTCTTTACTCAGTTTAGTGCATGACGTGCCAGGCAAGTCACCTGTCGGCAAGTCCTCGATTTGCCGTGACGTGCCTGGCACGTCATCTGTCGTTAAGGGGTTAAAAGTATGTGGGTGTCTAACTCACTATCTTTATTGATGTATCCTAAAAGTGAACACTAACAGAGACACACTCAGCCAGCACACAATCACACTCAGCCAGCACAGAAGGAGAGGGTATAAAATTTAAAAGTGGTCTTACAGACCACAGTGTGATGGCTTCACCGCTGCCCGTTGCTTCTTCCTAAGTGCGCCGGATGCTGACAGGGGGGGCGGAGCCTCGCGATCAAGCACAACGAGAATGAAAAAAAAAGAATTGCTCTTAACCTGCCGAAGTTAGTATGACAGTGAGCTTAATGGCTGCGTTAAGCTCCCATGTCAGATCAAAGGCAATTAGGTGAGTTAGGCAGCCGCGAGGCCCCCGTTAGCGTGAGGCCTAACTTGCTTAATTAGAGAGCCGTCTCTGTTACAGAGGCTTTTGTTATATGTTGAATACAAGTTATTTTACATTTTCATCATATGATATAATTTACTATAAAATATAAATATATTCAAAAATATAAAATATGATGAAAATATGCCATAAAAACCAATTCTTCTAACTTTGACCTGATTTCTTTTCTTTTAACAATTACAACTGGTAAAAAAGACCCCGTCTATATATTTCTACTATTTGTCCTGAGTTTAGAAATACCAATGTTTCCAAGTTTGCCTATGTTTTATTTCAACTAATAGGGCAATAAACAATATTAGTGGGGGGGTTTTCTAACCATTTTCTTCTACAGTGACCTTTTAACCCCAACCCTAAATTTACCCCAACCCTAAATTTACCCCAACCCTAAATCTCCCCCCACCCCTTTATCTAACCCTTGTACTCACCCGAACACCCCTGTAACCTTAATTATAATCCTATTCATGTATCCTAACCCTAGATCTAGGTTTAGTAGATCTAAGGTTAGCTTTTTGCATTTATTTATTTATTTTATTTTCTATTTCTAACTGTAATATTCCTAACTGCCTCTAAGGGCAGTCAAGTAGCGGTTTCAGAGCGACAGAAGTGATTTTTTTCTCTCTCTTTCGTCGCTCTCCTCTGGGCACGCTGTATTGGAGGAGCATGCTCCGGGTGATCGCGGTGCTCAGGGGGGCGCAGAAGGTATTGCATGATGCAAGAGGCATCATTGCAACAATTTACACACATAGGCAGTGATCAGCTTTCACTGCCTATGTGTGTTAACGCGCATACGATCACATTCATGACGATCGTTTGCAACCGAGTGGGTGAGGGGGGCTGAAAGCACTCTCAGAGGCTACTTCGGATCCGAAGCAGCCTCTGAAAGTAGCTGCAGGCATGTAGCGTTGCGCTCCTGTAAACGGAGGACGTATAGATACGTCCTCATGGTCCTCAAGGAGGAAGTATATATACTTCCATATGCGTTAAGGGGTTAACATGGTCTTTTGTATGCACAAACTGACTGCTCCGCTACCAATACATTTGAATTTAGATTTTGCTTTTAAGAAAAAGTCCTATTTGATATAGTTATGGGTGCACCATGTTTATAATGGAGAGCTCCAGTTCTAGAATCCTTATCTGTCCTGTCCAGTGCCATGAATCTTGTTGTATCTTATCTTTCTATACACTGGAAAACAAGAACTCAAAGTGATGATTTTAGAGCTCTACTTAAATTAAAGATGAGAACTGAGCAAAACAAACCTTTCAAAAATCTAATCCAGGCCTGCCTGTACAGATATGCCTGTTTAATTAAATCATTTGAATGTATCATTTGTGTTAAAAAAAAAAAAACAGAAATGTCCTTTACTTGGAAGATTCCGTTTTTTAGCATCAGACTACTGTTCCATCTTGTAATTTCAAAATAGTATTGTATGTAGATAGCCAATCACAGTAATGGTCAGAGTACTAACTACCATTAGGCGAATAAGGTCTCTGGCTCACAAAATGCAGAGGACACAGACAGGTCTCTACTACACAAATTAAAAAAGTGAACCCAGCGCTGCAATCACAACTCTAGCAGCACTTAGGCAGTTAGGGTTGCCACCTGGCTGGTATTTTACCGCCAGGCCGGTAAAAAATTGGCATCAGGCCAATGTTAAGTCTATGGAGACAGTACCAAGGCCGGTATTTTTCTGAAGGAAAGGTGGCAACCCTTACTACAGTAGTCCTACAAAACACGTCACTATGGCAGTGGTGGACTGCATTATAGGGTTGTGAATAGTGCAAAGGCATATTATAAAGGTTATTTATGCTAAAAAGTCTACCAGAGCTCATGGTTCCTCTGCTATAATACCAAGGTCAGGTCACCAAACTGGTGATCAATAAGGAAGTAAGTTAACAAAATACATGTCATTTTTGTAATAAATGAAAACATCTTGTGGGCAGGAAGAGGACAATCATGCTTGCCATCACTAGTAGAGAAGGGTGGGGAGGCCGTTGCCTCGATTTATGGTGCAGAGTACCAATGCCTGCATAGCTAGAAGAAGATAAGAGATATTTTTAGCATTTGTATTTAGCTTCATGAACAGTAAGAGTATAATTCAGTTCACAGGTTACATGGAATGGAGACGGGCTGGACAATCTCGGCCCTCAAATAATGCAATATATAAATGCAGTGTGCATCCATAAAACATATTATCTTAATGTTATTTTTTACATTTTGAAATAATGTTAGATATTTTAAGATAATATGTCGTGTGGCTGCATACTGCATTTATGTATTTCATTGTATGAATTTTGGTCACTTCAGTGGTGCTCTATGCAACATATGCCAGTTCTGTGGTGCTGTCCAAATAGTTTTTGTATGTGGATTGTCAGATGTAAGATTAGCCTGCTAGTCAGAACCCAGGTCAGCTGGTACCAGAAACGAAGTAGTAGATGAGTGCTTGAATATATAATGATGAAACCTACACGTAGGCAAAGAGACCCTGAATTGCACAAAGCAGAATATCAGATCTACAGATGGTGTTTGACTTTTCCACTGATTTCCAACGAAAGAAAGCTAGACAAGTCCTATATAATATATACAATATTATCGAGCATCTAGAGCTAACATTTTATACTTAATAACGATCTTTAGCATATTTTCTGCCTTTGCAGATAGTGTGAAATAATGCAATAAAAACATGACATTAGCTGTAACTTAAAGTAGCTTCAATTCAAGGCCACCTGGAATGTCCAGAAAATGATTAGTTAAATGCTGCATCATGTAAAGTGAAATAAAAAATAAAATAAAAAACAGACCTATCTTTTCATTTTTTTCTCAACTCTGCCTATCTCCTGAAAATTGTATAAAAGTTTATTAAAGTTACAGTCATTGTTATGGCTATTGACTATCATTGCAGAATGATTTGAAGTCACTGCTGTTGCTGATTGAAATGCATTGTGGAACGGTTGTTGAACTTGATCTGTGTGACTGAGAATACTGTGTATCTCACCATTACATTCGCCCTCACTAAACTTTAAACACTTAAGTGCATTTCTTCTCAAAGCTACCACACAACGTTTATATACTTACAAAATACCTTTAAGCTCAGGGTTTGACAAACTACATTTAGTTTTAGGAGCCAGCAAAAAAATGTAAAAGCCAAATAATGGCACATCACGAAAGCATACATGCACAGTCACGCACAGAGACAGTCACACACACAGTTACATGCACATACACACAAACATCACATACACAGCCAGTTACATACATACACACACACATCACATACACACGCATAGTTGCCAACATTTGAAAAAAAATGTCCAGGGACACTTTGCAGCTCAGCTTCCAATTACTTACTTTAAAATTGACCACACCCACTCCACATAATTGACATAATGTAACTCCACCTACTTGTCACGGTGTAGATTATATCACCAAGTTCACACCAGCACTTCCATGCATCCTTGGTATACAACAGATACACTCACACACTCACAGCACAACATCTACATCAGGCAGCGGCATTATATCACTTTTACATGAAATATAGTAAGACCTTGTGCAGTTGCGCTTCAGTCAGTGAGTTGTGTCTACACCATAAAACATACATTAGTATGAACCTACCTCTTCTGCTGGAAGGCCATTCCATATATCCACTACGATATCAGTAAAGTAATACTTTCATTAGTTCAAGCCTTATCTTGTATCTACGTTAGCTTTATACCTATTCCATTCATGCTTAAACTCCTTCACTGCATTAACCTCTACCACTTATACTGGAAGACTATTCCATGCATCCACTACCCTCTCAGAAAGTAATACTTTCATTAGTCCCTGGCCTTATCTTATATCTAGGATAGCCTTATGTTTATCCCATGCATGCTTAAACTCCTTCACAGTATTAACCTCTACCACTTATGCCTTGCACCCACTACCCTCTCAGTAAAGTAATACTAATTTTCTGACCTCCACTGCATTAACCTTTACTATTTCTGCTGGAAAGCTATTCCATGCTTCCACTACCCTCTCAGAAAGTAATATTTCCATTAATCCCTGGCCTCATCTTTTATCTAGAATAGCCTTATGCTTATACTCCTTCACTGTATTAACCTCTACCACTTCTGCTGAAAGGCTATCCCATGCATACACAGCCCTCTCAGTAAAGTAATATTTCCAATAGTTCCTAGCCTTATCCTATATCTAGGATAGTTTTATGCTTATCCCATGCCTGCTTAAACTCATTCATTGTTTTAACCTCTACCACTTCTGCTGGAAAACTATTCCATACATTCACTACCCTCTCAGTAAAGTAATACTTTCATTAGTCCCTGGCCTTATCTTATATCTAGGATAGCCGTATGCTTATACCATGCATGCTTAAACTCATTTATTATATTAACCTCTACCACTTCTGCTGGAAAGCTATTCTATGCATCCACTACCCTCTCAGTAAAGTAATACTTTCTTTAGTGCCTGGCCTAATCTTATATCTAGGATAGCCTTATACCTATCCCATGCATGCCTAAACTCCTTCACTGTATTAACCTCTACCACTTACGCTGGATGGCTATTCCATAGATCCAATACCCTCTCAGTAAAGTAATACTTTCATTAGTCCCTGGTCTTATCTTATATTTAGCATAGCCTTATGCTTATCCCATGCATGCTTAAAATCCTTCACTGTGTTTCACTCTACCACTTCTGCTGGAAGGTTATTCCATGCACCTACTACCCTCTCAGTAAAGTAATACTAAGTTTCTGATCTCCACAGTATTAACCTCCTCCATTTCTACTGGAAGCCTATTCCATGCATCCACTACCCTCTCATTAAAGTAATACTTTCATTAGTTCTTGGCCTTATCTTATTTCTACGATAGCCTTATACCTATCCAATGCATGCTTAAACTCCTTCACTGTATTAACCTCTACCACCTCTGCTGGAAGACTATTCCATAGATCCACTACCCTCTCAGTAAAGTAATACTTTCATTAGTCCCTGGCCATATCATATCTAGGATAGCCTTATACCTATCCGTTGCATGCTTAAAGTCCTTCACTGTATTAACCTATACCACTGCTGCTGGAAGGATAAGGTTAAGCTAGTTTGTACTAAAAGGACATCACAAAGAAGCATTGCCATAATGATGGAAGGTTTTGTTTAAAAAAAAAAAAAAAAACTTGCATCCCCTTAAGGAATAAATCTGAAATCCACTAGCATATTAACAGCTTAAACAACATTTCATCTAATCAGGTGTATTCCTACCTTTGCTGCCTTGAAAAAAAATAATATTATTATTAATGAGAATCTAATCTGTATTGGAACATAATAATATAACTCACAAGTACCGGTATTTTCATATTGATGTGTGTGTGTGTCAATGGGCACAATGTTGCATGCCTACATGTGTGTGAATACCTCTCATATCCAAGATGTGCAATTAAGGCGTACTGCACATGTGCAGCATTGTGCGCAGTAGAGCTCTTAGAACAACTGAGTAAAGACAGCTGTACCGGCTCCAAACACTGGAAACAAATATGCACGGAGGGTGGGTGCTCCACAGCACTGATTAGGTGCTACAATAGAATGTTGAATGAGGAGAAAACTGTGCACTCCACTCACCGGATGATAAATCAATAAGGGTTGCCTTTCCGTGGACTTTATCATCCATGGATTTATGCTACTCTGTTTGTTTTGGACACATTTTCACTTTCTATTATTAATGCATCTTATTGGTTTATCATCTGGTGAGTGGAGTGCACAGTTTTCTCCTCATTCAACGCTCTTAGAACAACTGACAGTGCCACTTTGCATGCATTCCACCACCTAAACTCCGCCCCCTGGCGTCCAGATTCGGCGAAGGTGAAAAGTTAGTCAGAGAGTATAACAATATTGCTGCTATCCCATGAATGCTTAAAGTCCTTCACTGTATTAACCTCTACCACTGCTGCTGGAAGGCTATTCCATGCACCCACCACCCTCCCAGCAAAGTAATATTACGTTTCTGACCTCCATGGTATAAACCTCTATCAGCATTTCTGCTGGAAGGCTATTCCATGTATCCATTACCATCTACAATAAAATATATATACAGTGGGGCAAAAAAGTATTTAGTCAGCTACCAATTGTGCAAGTTCTCCCACTTAAAAAGATGAGAGAGGCCTGTAATTTTCATCATAGGTACACTATAAACTATGAGAGACAGAATGGGGGGAAAGAATCCAGGAAATCACATTGTAGGACTTTTAATGAATTAATTGGTAAATTCCTCGGTAAAATAAGTATTTGGTCACCTACAAACAAGCAAGATTTCTGGCTCTCACAGACCTGTAACTTCTTCTTTAAAAGGCTCCTCTGTCCTTCACTCGTTACCTCTATTAATGGCACCTGTTTGAACTAAAAGACACCTGTCCACAACCTCAAACAGTCACACTCCAAACTCCACTATGGCCAAGACCAAAGAGCTGTCGAAGGACACCAGAAAAAAAATTGTAGACCTGCACCAGGCTGGGAAGACTGAATCTGCAATAGGCAAGCAGCTTGGTGTGAAGAAATCAACTGTGGGAGCAATTATTATAAAATGGAAGACATACAAGACCACTGATAATCTCCCTCGATCTGGAGCTTCACGCAAGATCTCACCCCGTGGGGTCAAAATGATCACAAGAACGGTGAGCAAAAATCCAAAAACCACACGGGGGGACATAGAGAATGACCTGCAGAGAGCTGGGACCAGAGTAACAAAGGCTACCATCAGTAACACACTACGCAGCCAGGGACTCAAATCCTACAGTGCCAGACGTGTCCCCCTGCTTAAGGCAGTACATGTCCAGGCCCGTCTGAAGTTTGCTAGAGAGCATTTAGATGATCCAGAAGAGGATTGGAAGAATGTCATATGGTCAGATGAAACCAAAGTAGAACTTTTTGGTAAAAACTGTGTTTGGAGGAGAAAGAATGCTGAGTTGAACACCATACCTACTGTGAAGCATGGGGGTGAAAACATCATGTTTTGGGGCTGTTTTTCTGCAAAGGGACCAGGACAACTGATCCGTGTAAAGGAAAGAATGAATTGGGCCATGTATCGTGAGATTTTGAGTGAAAACCTCCTTCCATCAGCATAGGCATTGAAGATGAAACGTGGCTGGGGCTTTCAGCATGACAATGATCCCAAACACACCGCCCGGGAAACGAAGGAGTGGCTTCGTAAGAAGCATTTCAAGGTCCTGCAGTGGCCCAGCCAGTCTCCAGATCTCAACCCCATGGAAAATCTTTGGAGGGAATTGAAAGTCCGTGTTGCCCAGCGACAGCCCCAAAACATCACTGCTCTAGAGGAGATCTGCATGGAGGAATGAGCCAAAATACCAGCAACAGTGTGTGAAAACCTTGTGAAGACTTACAGAAAACGTTTGACCTCTGTCATTGCCAACAAAGGGTATATAACAAAGTATTGAGTTGAACTTTTGTTATTGACCAAATACTTATTTTCCACCATAATTTGCAAACAAATTATTTAAAAATCAGACAATGTGATTTTCTGGATTTCATTTTCTCATTTTGTCTCTCATAGTTGAGGTATACCTATGATGAAAATTGCAGGCCTCTCTCATCTTTTTAAGTGGGAGAACTTGCACAATTGGTGGCTGACAAAATACTTTTTTGCCCCACTGTACATATATATTTTTTTCTGTTATTACTTTACTCCGTTAAAAGAACAACATGCTGCTCCTTTAAACTTTAATGTCTTTATTTTGGAAAGATTTTACTACATGTATAAATCTGTTTTGACAACATCCAAGGTAATGTACAAAATGTAATTTTTTTTAAATATAATATGATTTGCCTTTTTAATTGCAAAATGTGGCTTTTCTTCAATTTACTGCATCTTTTTTTTATTTCATCATTATTATGTTTGCACCTCTCATCATATATATATATATTTTCCATAGTTTTTTGGAAAAAAATGTAATAAAACAAAATATAAAATATTTCAACCTAAAGGTTGAGGTGGACCCCCAAAAATATAAATATATGATGAGAGGTGTATAACAAACATAATAATGATGAAATGAAGAAAATAAGTCATTTGAAGAAAAGCCACATTTTACAAATAAAAAGGCAAATTATATTATATAAAAAATGGCATTTAGTACATTATCTGTTGTCATAGCACATTTTATTAACATGCAGTAAACTCTTTACACAATAGACACCAGATCATTGATTGCAGAGCTTCAGAAGTCATTGGCAGATTTAAGAGACATTTTATTATGGCAGCTTCGGAAGTCATTTTTTAAATGTCGCTTAGAGCTGCAATAATCAATAAAGTTCCAAAACTGCCATAATAAAATGTTTTACATATAAAGATAGAAAAACGGTACATTTTGCGCAGTGTCACAGTCAGTGTGTTCCTAACTCGTTCCTCCCAGTTAAGTGTGTGGGGCTGCGTGGCTTGTGGAGGACGCGCACACAGCCGTGCGCATGATCACATGCCGTCACGTGGTCAGGTGACCTCCGCGATCGCAGTAGATCTGATTCTTCAGGGACTGTTCCGGGATCGAAAAATCCGCAGGACATTTTCATTTTCAGCGGGACTGTCCCGGCAAATCCGTAAAAAGGAGCTGTAAAAAGTATTGTTAACATCACAAGTATATAGGTTTCCTCTTGCTAAGGACATAAACAAGTTAATTGTTTTACTTTTCAAAATATACAAAAAAATAAAGATCCTTTTTTCCTAAATGTGTAGGTGGGTACATATCAGAGCACCCAGTCATTAAATCTGCATGTTGCTAAATAAAACACACTGGTATCACTCTCTGTATAAATGCAATGGAATATTTTTTGTTTTAAATAACTGTATTTATTTGCCAATAGGGTTGCCACCTGGCCGGTATTTTACCCGCAGGCCGGTAAAAAATTGGCATCAGGCCAATGTTAAGTCTATGGAGACAGTACCAAAGCCGGTATTTTTCTAAAGAAAAGGTGGCAACCCTATTTGCCAATGGGAAAATCATTTTATTTCAGAACCATGTAGCTTCCCTATGTTCAAACAGTAATGATATAAAGAGACACAAGCCTTGTGTGTTCTGTGCAAAAACTAAAATAATGTATTGTTTGTTTGAATTTAACTTTTTAAATGCTAGAGATGTTAACATCATACCCCTATTACTGCCCCTCCAAGGATTCCCTTATCCCAATCTTTGCAGTAACTCTAGGCAAGAACACTGTAAATAGTTGCTATAATGCAAGGTCTGGATGCACACAGTACAAACAGCTGCATACAGTAATTTTTTTTACTTTACAAAAGCTCACATACATCAGACTGAAAGAGTTACAGTTTATGGATGCCATCGAGCAGATATTCAATATGGTGTTTCATGCATGAAGATTCAGTCAACATTCTGTTGTATTTTATTGACCATCTTTATAAGACAGTTATACCTTGACATATTGATAACATTGAAGCATTTTGTTATTGTAGCCAGCTGGCAGGGAATGAAGTACAATCTTTCAGCAGAAATGCTATGGCATACTCTCTAGGAGCCAAAGTAGTGAAGTGTGAGAATTCACCAAGGTGATAATGCACACCAAGGTTGAGCAGGCAGAAAAACTGATGATTTGGCAGCACCATTTACTACCAAACATCAAGAAGAGAGGGGAACACAAACTGAAACAGGGTCAGGAAAAGCAGACAAGGAGCCAAAGGGAAAGGCAATACGCAAACGGGTACCCAGGAACAGATCAGGGCTGGCAGTGATCAACAGAATTAACCCCTTAACGACAGATGACGTGCCAGGCACGTCACGGCAAATCGAGGACTTGCCGACAGCTGACGTGCCTGGCACGTCATGCACTAAACTGAGTAAAGAAAGCGACCAGCGGTCGCTTTCTTTACTCTAACGGTGTTGCTACAATGCCTCTAGGTAGAGGCATTGTGCAACACCCCCCAAAAGTGCAGGGGCGCGCTACGATCACTCCACGGAGTGATCGTAGCAGCCATTTAAAAATGGCTGCGCCCGCTGCACACATGTGCTTAGAAAGCGAACGATCGTTCGCTTTCTAAGCATCTCCGGTGTTGTTAAAGTGCCTCGCCAGCGAGGCACTTAACAACACCGTTCTGCTCCCCAGAGCCGATGGTGGTCGCTCTCCTGAGCGACCCCATCGGCTCAGTAGAAGGGAACGCTGCCTATACAGGCAGCGCTTCCCTTCTAATGGCAAGAGCATCGGAAGTGAAAGTATTTCACTTCCGATGCTCTAGGGGGAGCCAATCGATGCCGGCACAACAGATCTATGTGATCTGTGTGCAGGCATGTATGATAAGTGCTCTGATGAGCACTTATCATACTGTCAAAGGCAATATTAGCAAATATTGCCTTTGACAAGTATTGATCTGCCTCCCTCACCTTACTAGTTATAGTAAGGGAGAGAGACAGATCAGATAAAGTAAAAAAATAAAATAAAATAATAAAACAAATATTTAATAAAATTTTAAACACCAAGGGCTTTTATAAAAGCCATTTAACCCCTTCCCTGCCATTGATCGCTGTGTACGCAGTGATCATACACAGCAGCACATTTTTTGCTGTCTGTGCATTTTTTAGGGGTTAATTTTTTTTACTGTAATTCATTACAGTATAAAAAAAAGCTCTTTTAAGAGAGATTAACCCCTTTCTTGCTGTAGATCACTGCCTAAGCAGAGATCTGACGCAAATGCAGCAATCTTGCTGCAGAAGCATTTTTAATTTTTTTAAAACTTTTTTATTACACCCGTCACGTGTTAATTATACCCGCTAGGGGACTACGTTTAACGTAATTTTTTTTTTAAATAAGAGCTATTAACCCCTTCCTTGCCGTATATCACTTCCTAAGCAGCACATATGGTCACTGCCTAAGCAGTGCATATGGTCACTGCCTAAGCAGTGCATATGGAGCAATCTAGTCGCAGAAGGATTTTTTTTTTGCTATCAGCATTTTTTTTGTCAGACTCGCTAGGGGTTAATTATACCCACTAGGGGATTACCTGTATTCCTTTTGAAGCTGTCTGAACACGTGTATAGCGATCAGTAACAGCCGATCAGTGGCAAAGGTGGTTTGGTGATTTCTCAGATGAGCATCACCATTCGTCTGGTTCGATCAATATTGGTAAATATTGTTCTGACCCATATGGATCTGCCTCCCTCTCCTCACTTGAGTTTTAGTGAGGGAAAGAGACAGATCTGTATAACATAATTTTTTAATTGTAATAAATTAAATAAAATGTTAAAAAAATTGTGAGTCCCAAGGGCTTTTATAAAAGCCATACCCTTTGTATAGTGTAGTGTATTAACCCCTTCCCTGCCACTGATCACTGCACAGCAGAAATTTTTTTCTTGTCTGTGCATTTTTAGGGGTTAATTTTTTTGTACAGTACTACAAAGGCTCTTATAAGAGCTATTAACCCCTTCCTTGCTCTACATGTTCAAATTCCAAGTTTGAAAATCAAAAAGCGCACCTCTCAAATGTAGCCTTTCAACACCCAACAAAGCTGACAAAGCTATGCATGGGTGGTATCCCTGTGCTCGGGAGATGTTGCTGAACATATATTGTGGTATTGTTTGTCAGTGACACATACCGAAATATGTGAATTTGTGTCTAAAGTACAATGTATGTGGGAAAAAATACACAATAAAATGACTACCACAAACTTTGACAAAGGCTGGTGGTAGAATTGGTGCATGGAAAGTGTTAAAATAACACCATTTAAAATAGCCTAGGGTGTTTACTTTTACAAAATATATACTTTTTGGGGTAAAATACACTGTCCTACTTTAAAAAAAAGTCCCAAATGAAAGATGGGCTCAGGCTGGCTACACGTCAATATTCCAAGTTGAAAATGCGCACCTTCACAATGTGGCCCTTTTAGCCCCCAAACAACCCAACAAACCTATGCATGGGTGGTATCCCTGTACTCAAGAGATGTTGCTGAACACTTATTGGGGTGTTATTTGGCAGTGACACATACCAAAATATGTAAATTCATGTCTGAAGTACAAGGTTTGTGAAACAAAAACACAAAAAAATGACTACCACAAACTTTGACAAAGGCTGGTGGTAGAATTAGTGCATGGAAAGTGTAAAAATACCACCATTTGAGATAGCCTAGGGTGTCTACTTTAAAAAAATATATGGGTTGATGTGGTAAAATACACTGGCTGGTTTCAAATATGTCCCAAATGGGACATGGGTGCAGGCTGTCTGCATGTCAAAATTTCAAATTGGAAAACCAAAAACTTCACCTCCCAAATTTGGCCTTTTACCCCCCAAACAATCCAACAAACCTATGCATGGGGGGTATCCCTGTACTCAAGAGATGTTTCTGAACACTTATTGGGGTGTTATTTGGCAGTGACACATACCAAAATCTGTAAATTTATGTCTGAAGTACAAGGTTTGTGAAAAAAAAACACAAAAAAATTACTACCACAAACTTTGACAAAGGCTGGTGGTAGAAATAGTGCATGGAAAGTGTTAAAATACCACCATTTGAGATAGCCTAGGGTGTCTACTTTTAAAAAATATATGGGTTGATGGGGTAAAATACACTGGCTGGTTTCAAATATGTCCCAAATGGGACATGGGTGCAGGCTGTCTGCATGTAAAAATTTCAAGTTGGAAAACAAAAAACTGCACCTCACAAATTTGGCATTTTAGCCCCCAAACAACCCAACAAACCTATGCATGGGTGGTATCCCTGTACTCAGGAGAAATAGTAGAATCTATTTAGCATGTTTTTTCGTTCGCTATTGTCGATGAGGAGAAGTTGTTTCAAATAAAAACAAAGAAATTTGTGTATTTTTTTTTTTTTTACCATATTTTATTATTTTTTTTTAATAATATGATAAGATATGATCAAAAATATGGCATCCATAGAA
Organism: Pelodytes ibericus; assembly: GCA_036172795.1. NCBI lineage: Eukaryota > Metazoa > Chordata > Amphibia > Anura > Pelodytidae > Pelodytes > Pelodytes ibericus. The sequence goes on from CM069858.1 coordinate 155,303,024, forward strand.
AGCCCTTTTTGTCCCGATAAAAACAATATATAATATGTGTGGGTACAGCAAATGACGAAGAAGAAAATTACTGCTAAACACAAACAGCACAGAAATGTTAAAATAGCCATTGTCCAGAAAGGACAAAAATGTTTCAAAGGCTCTGTCCTTAAGGGGTTAAGGAACAGGCAGAGGTCAGCAGAAGGAATATAAATAAACAGGGTTACAAGCAGATACCAAGAGCAGGCAGCAATCAAGGATGGTCAGGAACAGGCAGAAGCAGTGGCGTAGCGTGGGGGGTGCAGGGGGGGCCGGGCGCAATATCTGGGGGGGCGCACTAGCCCTATGCGGCCGCGTGGCCGCCAGGGCCGTCTTTAACGCGGGGCAAACGGGGCAGCTGCCCTGGGCCCATTTACTCCTGGGGGGCCCCAAGGCAGCTGTCCCGTGGGCCCCCAGCCCCTGCTGCCGCGTTCACAGCGCATTGCGCTTGTGAACGCTTTTTTCCGGCAAGCCGCATCCGATGGATGCGACGGCCGGAAAAAAAAAAAACTGACGCCGGATGTGACGTCGCGTCACATCCGGTGTCTGCTTCCCTCCTCCGTGCAAGAGGGAAGACTGCACGGAGGAGACATCCGGCGGGGGACACGGAGCCGCTTCATGTAAGTACGGGGGGGGGGGCTGGCTGGCACAATATTCCTGGTATCTGACTGGCACTATATTACTGGGCATCTGATTGGCACTATATTACTGGGCATCTGATTGGCACTATATTACTTGGCATCTGATTGGCACTATATTACTGGGTATCTGATTGGCACTATATTACTGGGCATCTGATTGGCACAATATTACTGGGTATCTGATTGGCACTATATTACTGGGCATCTGATTGGCACAATATTACTGGGTATCTGACTGGCACTATATTACTGGGTATCTGATTGGCACTATATTACTGGGCATCTGACTGGCACAATATTACTGGGTATCTGATTGGCACAATATTACTGGGTATCTGATTGGCACTATATTACTGGGTATCTGATTGGCACAATATTACTGGGCATCTGATTGGCACTATATTACTTGGCATCTGATTGGCACTATATTACTGGGCATCTGATTGGCACTATATTACTGGGTATCTGATTGGCACAATATTACTGGGTATCTGATTGGCACTATATTACTGGGTATCTGATTGGCACAATATTACTGGGTATCTGATTGGCACTATATTACTGGGTATCTGAATGGCACTATATTACTGGGTATCTGATTGGCACATTATTACTGGGCATCTGATTGGCACTATATTACTTGGCATCTGATTGGCACTATATTACTGGGCATCTGATTGGCACTATATTACTGGGTATCTGATTGGCACTATATTACTTGGCATCTGATTGGCACTATATTACTGGGCATCTGACTGGCACTATATTACTGGGCATCTGGCTGGCACAATAATACTGGGCTTCTGACTGGCACAATAATACTGGGCATCTGACTGGCACTATATTACTGGGCATCTGGCTGGCACAATAATACTGGGCATCTGACTGGCACAATAATACTGGGCATCTGACTGGCACTATATTACTGGGCATCTGGCTGGCACAATAATACTGGGCATCTGGCTGGCATAATATTACAGGCATCTGGCTGGCACTATATTACTGGGCTCTGACTGGCACAATATTACAGGCATCTGACTGGCATAATATTACAGGCATCTGACTGGCACAATATTACAGGCCTCTGACTGGCACAATATTCCTGGCCTCTGACTGGCACACTATTACAAGCATCTGACTGGCATAATATTACAGGCATCTGACTGGCACAATATTACAGGCATCTGACTGGCACAATATTCCTGGCCTCTGACTGCACACTATTACAGGCATCTGACTGGCATAATATTACAGGCATCTGACTGGCATAATATTACAGGCATCTGACAGGCACCATATTCCTGGGCTCTGACAGGTACAATATTCCTGGGCTCTGACAGGCACAATATTCCTGGTATCTGACTGGCACAATATTATTGGTATCTGACTGGCACAATATTACTGGTATCTGACTGGCACATTATTACTGGGCTCTGACTGGCACAATATTGCAGGCATCTGACTGGCACAATATTGCAGGCATCTGACTGGCACAATATTACTAGGCTCTGACTGGCACAATATTACTGGGCTCTGACTGGCACAATATTACTGGCATCCGAAAGTTACAATATTACTGGCATCTGAATGGCACAACAATTATGGCATATGTGTGTGTGTGTATGTGTGGGGGGGGGGGGGGGGGTAACATTAGAGGTACAGGATTGAGGAAGTTGGCTCCATCTAGCCCAGTCTTGGATCATCTCCAGGGTATGGTTCCATTTTGATGTTTAGTTTTTGTTCTTGATATTGTTTGTCGTTTACGATGGTTGTGAGACGACATATAATAGCATGGCCCATGCTAGGTTACTACATGTGTATATTTGTATTCATAGACCTGCTGAAAATGTGGAGAATGTGTGTAATGCATGTTCGCACTCAATAAAGTGTTGGAAAATAAACTTGTATTTAGATGCATTTTACTTTAATTACATAAGTATTTTCATAACAAACAATACATGTGCTTGGGGGGTAAGGGTTTCTTTAACTAATCTAGTAGAAGAGACTCGAGTGCTAAAATCCACGGGTTAGGGGGCGCAAATTACTTGCCTTGCCCCGGGTGCTGACAACCCACGCTACGCCACTGGGCAGAAGTCAATAATAGGATCAGATATAAAACAAATAAAAGGAAAGCTACTGAGGAACAAAAGGCACAAGCAAAGGTTAGCCCTCAGGTGTGGTGGTAACATTTATAAAATAGCCTTTATCTGGGCTCATGTATATGTATGTTTAGTCCACACCATGCTCTGCCACACTAGCATTTCAGAGAGCACGCTCCTATGTCTGTGGGGCTGGAAAGAGTTGTCACAGACAGTCCCCCAGGACATTTGACAGGGCACCAAAGAGCAGCAATAGCAGGGGACAGAGTGCGAGTTCTGCTACTCAGATCCCCTGCTTGTGATGCCACTTGGACCATGCTACAGGTAACAGTTATTCATCACTCCATGAGCACTGGAGAATTCAGACATTATTGTCTCCAATCCAAAGTTGTAATAACAAATATGAGTACAGAAGTATCAGTCACTTTAAGATGCTAAGAGTTCTTCTTTGGATATTACCATTTCACAAGTGGTAGAAGCTAAAATAATTACAATAGGTGTTGTCAGTCTTTAAAAAACTATTTCTCAAACTATAAGCCATTTAAAAAAAAAAAAAATATTTGCAGACAATTAAGATGGGAATTTCAAACTCTAGGCCAAAGTAGCCGAGTTTGAAAAATTATTTTTCTTTTATAAATTATTTATTTATCCCCCCAAACTTCCAATATGATGTAGAAAATGTCACAGAACTAATTCAAACTGTATTAAAAGGTACCAGGATACTTAAATGTCATTTTAGTTTCAAGTTGTGCGTTAACATGAAAACCTGATGTAACTGGTATTGAGGTCTGACATTGACGAGTGCTGATACATTGTAAAGAAATGTCAAATGGATAAAAATTCATTATTCTAAACATTTAAGTTATATTTAAAAAAAAAAAAAAAAAAACTTACCACCAGTAAAGCACAGATGGAAACTGTTGAGATCACATGCATAATCCATTAGATGCTTTTGGAAACACTTGCAAAAATATTAATATAATGAGAAATATTGATTTCAAGCTAGAATTACATTTTAGATGTGAATATGAATCAAAACATGTTGAAATTAGACTAGAGTTATTTTGCTGATGCTCGTTTAAAAAATAGCTTAACGTGTGTGTCTTTTCTTCCAAGAAAAGCAATTTCAGCAATTTTGTGGCCCGATTTTAAAACACCCAAGCATCAACGTAACATCAAAAGCAGAAACAAAAAATGAGAGTACCCCTCTAACACCGATTTATCTGTTGGTGCTTAAACTACACATGTGCAGTGAGCATCTCGGTGGGAGACCACTGATTGACTCTCAGTTGAAGCTAGGAACTTTTCATTTGCATGTGCTACTGAGATCATGGTGGACTGGAACACTACTTCACAAGAAAGTTAGGTATTGGAAAAACTATGGAGCAAAAGTGAATAAGCTGAGAAACTTGCGGACTCAAAATTCAACTCACTGCCAAAAAATAAAAGGCTACAGAAATTAATCAGAACAGATGTATAAAAAAAGAGTAAATAAATAATGGGTTTCAAGTCAAATGCAAATGATAAAATACTTTTGACTTGTAACATTATTTATTTACCTCTTTTATATATCTGTTCTGATTAATTGATATAGTCTTTTAGTTTTTGTCAGTGCGTTGTATTTTTTAAGTGAGCAAGTTGCTCATCTTATTCACTTATGTTCTATAGTGTATATTCCGGGATAGGTGGTCTTCCTTTCACACTACTCTAGCCAAGTGCTCAGACCGATTCTCTAGCTTTGACTTTTATTCAGGGTTATCGGTGTATCTACTACTAAGCACTAAAAACTGGAACCAGATGATTCTTTTTCTAAAGTTTCATCTTTAATATGCATTTATTTGTTCCATTTTTTTTCCAGTCTGGACTGATCCTTTAATTGCAGCTATTTTGCTGTTTCAGCTATGTATGTGCTTATTCACCATAAATTCCCAAAAACCCACACAAATTATTTATGTATTTTATGTATAATCTATTATTTAACATCCAAGAAGGTGCAAAAACGTTGAAGCATTTATTGTTTTCAAAATTCACACCAAGCTTTATTTAAAACTATAAATTAGGTATAGTCTATGTATATTTAATATTTACGCATTTTAGGGTTATCTTGATCTTGAAAACATTTGTCAATGACTTATTGTATTCACACAAGTGCACAGTCTGCTCACCATGTGCATTAGTTTACTCTGTTGGTTTTCTGGTCAGTGACATTAATTACAATTCTATCTGTATTGTGATTTGCTTTGAACAAATAAGCAAACTTATACACTGCTTTGAATTGAGATGTGTTTCTCTGCCACAATCATTCTTTCTCATAAATGCAGAGCTTTTTGCAGCTACAACAGACATGGCTCATAGCCTTTACATGCATTGTTAAACTTCTATTTTATATAAAAAGGCATTTATATTAAACTATCACTGACCCATTAATAATGGTTAAAGTGCACCCCAAAAATGATATACTTTCAAATGCAGTCAACTCTGAAATGTTGTAACAGCCATCCAGAAAACAGAGGATTTGTTTTTTAATTTAATGAAATTCATCTTTCTTAAACAATACCAGGGTTTACTTTTACGTTTGCAACTTGCTCTAGGGTTCCACACTTGGCGTTCCTCGTACTCCACTTGGTCTTTACTGATTCAGATAAACCTTCTGACACATTAAACTATTCCATTCGAAACACTCAAATAAATGGATCCTTCTTTGAGCATTGCATGCAAACCCCATATCAGTATATATTATACTGGTTGGATCAAACAATTTATCTCTGATTGGAATGAAGAAAACACAATGTATTTTGGCATTTAGTGCAGAAAACTGGGAATTATTTTGTGTAAATCCATACACAAAAAATGTCAGGGGAATAAAGCCAGACTGTGCTTTGGCGCAATGCGCATCTGGCTTGTTTGTTTTCTCTGCCCCTTTATGTTATTCTTTCTCTACCACAATCATTTAAATAATGCTTAAGGTGTTTGGCTGCTGGTGAGTCAGGAATTGATTTAGTAGCTAGCTATCCTTGTCTCTGCTGTCTAGCCATATATCTCAGTTTTTTTTCTACTGTTTTTCTTCCCTATTATGTATTGGGTTTCGTCATAGAGAATGTAGCGAATTGCACGTATTGACATTCACCTGTGTTTACTTGCTTCAGATTCTTATTACTCTAAGTAGTGAGAACTTGAAGAGAATGGACACCAGCACATGTTAAAATAGGTTCTGGCAAATTATAGGGGAATGGCAGGTGAATAAAAAAACAATAAAAAAAGAATGAAGTGAAAGTCAGCAAATCTGACAAGACTTATAGTGGAGCAAGGGACCCAGTGCGGTATTTACCGCGAAGCATCCTAGGCAGATGCCTAGGGCAGCAAAATTTGGGGGGCGGCAGCACCCCCCAGCACTGAAAAAAAAAACGAAAAATCGCGACGATCGGGTTGCCAGTGCCTTTTCTTAGGGGGGGCGGAGTGATAACAGGTCACGTGACCCGACGCAAGCCGGGTCACGTGGCCTATCCACTCTCACCGCGGGGAGCTGAACAGGCAGCATGGTAGGACACCATGCTGCCTGCAACTAGCCACCAGGGATCAGAGTAAGTCCTGGGTTGAGGGGGCATGTGAAGGGGGTCATGCAGGCATGTAATGAGGGTGATGGGGTTAATGGAGGCATGTAATGGGGGTGATGGGGTTAATGGAAGCATATAATGTGGGTGATGGGGTAAATGGAGGCATTTAATGGGAGTGATGGGGTTAATGGAGGCATATAATGGGGTGATAGGGCATGTGATGGGGCAATGGAGGTATGTGATGGGGGCAATGGTGATGGGGGCATGTGATGGGGGTTATGGGGCATGTCGTGCGTGGGTAGGGGGGTGCCTGAATTTTGTCTGCCTCGGGCAGCACAAAACCAAGATACACCACTGAAGGGACCTGTCAGACCATCACACATGCGACAGTATGTTCCAATATGTATGCACATTTACAACTTTTTTCTTAATTTTCTTGCATTTCTCAGATAACTGGGACAGTGGATAAACAATCTTGGTCATGGGGCAGAAGTCCAAATTCAGAACTGTCCTGCCAGATACAAGATGGTTGGGAGGCATGAAAACTGTCCAGAAGATGGATCTCCTATATAAGTCTAGCTGATGTTCAACACAGAAACCAGCTGATAGACAGCCCTATCAGCAAGATTCTACTATAAATAACTCTCCAATCCCTAACAATCAAATTAACAATAAGATCTCACAGTGTGATTAACAGATTAGAAAATCTCATTATGAATGTGTTAATAGCAAATATGGAGGTAGCGGGAGTCCCTGTTCCTTTGGTCCAGTCAGAACAGGGAGGGGAGATGGTCAGGGGCTTCATGTTCATGAATAAGAAAAAGTCTTTCTTTAATAAACAATTTTAGCATTTATTCTAATTTTTAAGATGACAGTTGTCCTTTAAAGAGTTGCTGTACATAGGGAATGTCCTTCTGGAAATGCCAGCAATTATAATAGAATAAATGTCTTTACTTTTAAAGGTTGGAGCGTTGCTTTGTATTAATTGCCACTAAAGTTGCTTCACATTGATAATTGCTGTTTTTATAGAGTGTATAGAAATTGAGTTACTTTCTCCAGTATAATTAGTGTCTGCTGATAGAATGAATATCACTTACATCTTTTTTGTTATTGACGTAATCCTGGACACACAAAACAACTATAGTTCTCTGTACTCAGAGGATAAAGTAATACACAAAACCTCATTAAACATCGCTATGAATCAAAACACATTTTTAAAGTCTGTTACACACAACTAGTGATTTAAAGTGCTGTGCAGAAGTTGTAGGTGTGTGTGGAAAACAATTGTGCAAAGTAAGTATGCTTTCAAAAATAGACAGGTTAATAAAATGTAAAGTGAGTGAACAGTAGAAAAAACTAAATTAAATCAATATTTGGTGTGACACTTAGAAACATAGAATGTGTCGGCAGATAAGAACCATTCGGTCCATCTAGTCTGCCCAATTTTTTTGAGTACTTTTAGTAGTCCCCCATTCCCGGTCTTATAGCTAGGATAGCCTTGTGTCTATCCCACGCATGCTTTAAGGAACATCTTGAATGACTAACCCCAGTTCTTCTGAGGATTTATTCAGCCTCATTTGCTTCTCTCTTCGTGTAATACCAGGACAGGCTCGATGTTGAGATCAGGTATCTGTGCAGGTAGGGTTGCCCCCTGAGTGCTATTTTACCAGCAGGCAGGTAAAAAATTGGCTTGGCACAAATGGTAAGTCTATGTAGGCAGCAGCATGGCCAGTATTTTTTGAAGAAAAGGTGGCAACCTTATGTGCAGGTCATACCAATACTTCCAGGATTCATACTTCTTTTTTAGGCTGAAGATAGTTCTTAATGACTTTGGCTCTATGTTCGGGAACATTGTCATGCTGTGGAATACATTTAGGGCCAATCAGATAGCATTGCATGATGGGTAAGTATCTCCATGTACTTATCAGCATTGAGGGGACCAAATCGCCAATTGCATTTGCAAAAAAAGAAAAAGACGGAGGATGGCAAAAAAAACAGGCAAAAATTGAGGATGAAAAAGAGACAGACAAAAACACATTACTGGAAAGAGACTGACCTAAGGGGAGATGGGGAGAGACTGACATAAGGGGAGATGGATGAGAGACCAGTGGCGGATCCAGAGAGGGGGCAATGGGCCAATTGCTCCCCCCCCCCCCCCTCCGAAAAAAACGGAGGATGGAAAAAAGACAGGCAAAAATTGAGGATGGAAAAGAGACAGACAAAAACACATTACTGGAAAAAGACTGACCTAAGGGGAGATGGGGAGAGACTGACATAAGGGAAGATGGATGAGAGACCAGTGGCGGATCCAGAGAGGGGGCAATGGGCCAATTGCTTTCCCCCCCCCCTCGAGCAGAGCCGGAGTGGGGGACGGACCGCACCAGGTGCGGCTGTGAATGTCCGCCCCCACCCTGTAGATCAGACAGCATTGGTTCGGTGCAATTTGTGTTGCCTCGCACTCTCCGCGCGAGAAAGTGATGGTTCAGAGTATCGTAAAGCAGCACTGTGGGAGTGCGAGCAGCACTATTTGTGTGTTTAGCACACAGAGCCACTGCTGTCTTTGTCTCCCCACCGAGTGATTGGGCCTGTTCTTCATCACTTCAGGTAGGAGGGGAGGAGAGGAAAGAAAATGGGGAGGGTGGGTTGAGGAGAGAGAACACAGGAAGGGGGGAGAGAACACAGGGAGGGGGAGAAGAGTGAACACAGGGGAGGGGGGAGAAGAGAGAACACGGGAGAGAGAGGAGAGAACAGGGAGGATGAGAGGAGAGAGCAGTGAGGAAAGAGAGAACTGGGAGAAGGGGGAGAGAACACAGGCGAGATAAAGGAGAGAACACAGGAGAGAATAGGAGAAGAGGGAGAGACATACATGGGTAGAGGGACTAAGAGACAGTCATAGGAGGTAGAGGAGAGAGACATTTATGGGAAGGGAGAGGAGTGACAGACATGGGAAATAAGGAGACAGACAGACATGGGAAGGAGAAAGACAGATATGGGAAAGAGAAAAGAGAGAGAGACATTGGAAGGGAGATGACAGACAGACAGACGTGGGAAGAGGAGAGACCAAAGGAGAGATGGGAAAGAGAGAGAGAGAGATAAAAATGGAGATGGGGAAGAGAGACAGACAAAATGGGAGATGGGGAAAAAGAGACAGACATAAGGAGATATCAGGAGTTATGTGCTTTAGAATATCCACAATTCTTTACCAGAATTGAGTTCCAGGCATCCAGTACCATACCAAAGAGCGTGAATCTGGTAAAGACATTGAGTGACTCCATCCTTTGTGAATCCGCCCTCGCTGGCCAGTATTTTTTTAAGTACAAGGTGGCAACCCAAGGATTCCCTTATCCCAATTGTTGCACTAACTCTAGGCAAGCACACTGTAAATAGTTGCTATAATGTAAGGTCTGGATGCACACAGTACAAAACAGAGGCGTAGAGTAATTTTTTTTACCTCAAGTGTTATGCAAGCCAGGTTTTTTTTTTACAAAAGCTGACATACATCAGACTGAAAGAGTTACAGATTTTGGATGCCATCAAGCAGATATTCAGTATGGTTGTTTCTTGCATGAAGTTTCCGTCAGCATCCTATTGTATTTTATCGACCATCTTTATAAAAACCTGCACTAAGTTTCTATGGCCGACTACATCTACAGTCCTAAACATTGCTTCTTCAAAACAGCTTCTATAACACATCTGGAAACCCCTGTCTGCCTTGAAAGTTTTGCCTGAGAGAGACCTTGCTGGTGCAATATAACTACCTCGTGTCTTGTGACTGTGTTCAGTTTTGACATTAAACTGCCTTCAACAACCTTGTCAGCCGAGTTTGGTTCTTCCAGTTGTATCCCTCCTCCACAGCTATTTCTGTTTTAGTTAATGATTGTCTAAATTGATAATCATTAGCACCTATTTTGTATAAGTGTTTAATAATTCACCAGGTTATATGCCTACAAAATCAATGACTTTGTGAAAGTCTACCTAGAAAAATTAATGACGTTTTGAAGGTAAAGTGTTTTAATTTAGATTTTTCTTCTGTTCACTCACTTTGCGTTTTAATTATTGATAAAATAAACTATTAGCATGTCTATTTTGAAATCATTGTTATTTAGCAGAATTTTTTCACATCTGCCTAAACCTTTTGCACAATAATGTATATCACTGAGTGTGTATATTTATATAAAATATTCATATTGCTAGGTAAGAAAAAAACAACAGAATTTGCATCAAAGACTGGCATGGTCAATCTACTCCCTAACCTATCAATTAAATAGCAGGACTTTTTTCCCCTGAAGGTCAAGGAAATACAATATTTACAAAAAGCAGACATTTCTTTCTATGCCATATGAAATTGACATGAATTTTCACTTAAAAAATGTAATGTTTAAAAAAAATCCTTAAATTCAACATTTCGTAAAACACTGAAATATGAGTACACTTTGGATAGCAGACTATGGAGGTTATGTATCTAAATGGATAGCACCTAATTCTGGAACTTTCGCATGCAGGAGATAGTATACATATCACCCTGTGACTAGAGTACATGATTGGCTATGATACTTCACAGTGATATTTTTATAGCAATGTCAAAAAAGTGAACACGAGACACCTTACTGCTTAGATTCTGAATATAACCCCGTACAGACATGCATTACCAAGACAAAAACACCCCCTTGTTTTCAGAAGAAGGTACTATTTATGTAACAATCATACCCTAAACAATTACATTTACAGAACAGCAACAAATACACAGTCCATATAGTTGTTAATCTGTAAAATATAATTACTATGTTTCAGACTGATTAAATGAACCTCAGCGCAACGATTATCATAACATCAAATGTGACATCTCTCTGGCCCTAACCAAACCAAGTCATTCATGAAGAGGAGTGTGGCAGAAAAAAGGAGTGCATAAAAGGTCATGCTTATTACCATTGTTTTTGTACAATATAATTTCTGGGTTTCATGAAAATAAAAATGAAAAATCCATGCAGATGTAATGTAATTGATAACACTTAACTGCATACTAGTATAGTAAGTAATGCATCAGACGACATGCCTGCATGATCACGGGGGTCACAAGGTTACATGACATCATCATGCGACGTCTCGTGACCTTGCTACTGCTCACATCAGCCTGCATTTCCAAGTGCTTTCTCACTGCTGGGAGGAGACAGGACATGTGGGGGTCACATTGGGAAGTGGGGGCAGATTGGCAAGTATGGGGGGTCACATTGGATAATGTGGGGTAATTTTAGGAATAGTGGGGGTATGATAAGACGTGTGGGGGTCAATTTGTGAAGTGTAGAGGTCTGATTGGGAAGTCTGGGAGTCAGATTGTCACATTTGGGGTCATACTGGGGAAAAGGGGCCAGACTAGCAAATATGAGGATCTACTGTGAAGAAGGGGTCAGATTGACAAATATGAGGGTCATACTGGGAAGAAGGAATCAGATTGGCAAATATGGCTGTCATACTGGGAATAAGGTGTTCCGAATGGCAAATATTGTGGTCATACTGGAAAGAAGGGGGGCGATTGGGAAGAAGGTGGCAGATTGGCACGTTTGGGGGCAGATTGGTAAGTCTGGGGGTCACATTTGTTATTATGGGGCAGATTTGGAAGAAGAGAGCATATAGGCACATTTGGGGGCAGATTTGGATGGAGGTGGCTGATTTGCAAGTTTGATTGGGAAGATGGGATCAGATTGGCACATTTGGGGGAAGATTGGGAAGTGGAGGTCATATTGGCAATTCGGTGGGTCATATTTGACATTTTGGGGGCAGAATGGCAAGTGGGAGTAAGCTTGGCAATTCTGCGGGTCATACTGGAAATCTTGGGGGCCAGATTGGTAAATCTGGGGGTCATACTGGGAAGAATGGGTCAGACTGGACAGAAGGGGACATATTGGCACATATTATATATATATTTATATATATATATTTATGGATATACTTACTTAGTGGGTGCTAAAGTTTAACTTAAAATGTATTTTTTAAAATATTGTTCTATTTATCCACCTTTTCAGCATGGTAGAATTCAAATGTGAATAAATAGACCCATTTATTGGTGGGGGGGGGGGATTGAATGTGGGCGATACATGGAGGCGGGTACAAGGGGGCCACTTGCCCCCTCTTTTTATGTCTTTCTATCTTTGTATGTCTCTTTATGTCTTTCTATCTTTGTATGTCTCTTTATGTCTTTCTATCTTTCTATGTCTCTTCATGTCTTTCTATCTTTCTATGTCTCTTCATGTCTTTCTATCTTTTAGGATACTGAAGAGGAATGCCTATTCACAGCATAGCATGCAAACTCAGGGCACCATTCACAAAAAGTGGAGTGCAAGCGTTAATCACTATTAGCTGAGCTGGAAAGAAAGTCATGTGGCGAATTTCCAAACGCAGTTATTAATGGCAGTTTTTTGCATTTCACTTTTAATTAATTAACCCCTTGTATTGTAAGTCTCTGTCAAGGATTATTTTGTAGTAATAATTAAACGTTATCACCTGTTAAATCTTGCATTTCTAATAGAACAAAACAATCACAAAACGGAAATGTCTCAGCAATTAACCACCGAAAAAAGGATTGTAAAAGTGATTCTGTTCTTTTAATTATTCAGCCTCCTCACTGGGCTAAACTTCTTTGTACTGATCCCCTGCTTATTACAAATTCTATTGTACACGTTTTGCCTACTTGAGTCTACCTAATTAAAATTAAATGTTTGTTTCCTGTGGGGTTTTACATAATGAGACTAGAGTGAGGCATTTTAATTCATAATCAGACAAGACTTGGCAGGCAGCATGTACGTATGTGGTGCCTTGCTGTCCTCTGTCATTGTTGTCTGCCACGCTAATTGTCTTTACTTATTCTGTGACATTTATTATGATCATTCTGTGGTAATGTGTCATATCACTCTCATATGTACTATCCCCAGTAGCAAGAAAAATAACCAAGTCACAGCAGTTAGCAGACCATAGCTGGACTGAAAGGAATAATCTCTCTAAGGCACAAAGTGACTTAGAGACATGTGTCTTATAAAACCTGCATGTGTTATACACACCAGATTGTTCTATAACAATAATAATGAAAATGTAGAAAATACACAGAATTTAACATGGATCATAATTAATACTGCAGTGTTAAACATAGACTTTTTTTGTATAACATATTTTGTTAAATATTGTACGATTTCTCCACATTCATGGTCTATTCATTAAAGGTGAGTTGAGGTGAAATAAACATTTCATTGTGTCGGATTACACTTCTCCTGCAAGGAATGTCTGCTGGCCATGGATAATGCATAGTTAAATCTTTGAACACTCACTTTTGAAAAATGTATTGTGACAGAGCAGTAATGATGGCACACAAGCTGAGGAAAAACCAGAAGTATAATGCTTTTCTAGTACCACAGATCACCTTTATACATTGATAACTGACGTATAATACAGGCATCAATGTACTGCATTATGGTGTGGCATGTAGAGCAAAGTTTTAGTATAGATTTGAAACCTTCTACTGGACAACCAATGAACAGACCTCACACTCAGTGGTGTATTTTTGGTTTTGTGCTGCCCTAGGCATGACTTATGCAGACCCTAATCTAAATACCTCTCAGTCTCTTCTGTCAAGGCCACACCTCTTCCTTTTTAAGACCCATTCACCTCCTCTGACCCACTGTAGCAGGTGCTGCCACAAGAAAAATAGCGCAGTAGCATGGGTGTGCCTAGAGTATTTGGCACTCGGAGCAAAATCTATGTTTTCCATCCATCCTCCCCACACAAAATTGCCATTTATTTATTTTTTCCAAATATTTAAAAATTTTACAATAACAGATGCCCTCTCTATCACCAAATAGCTCGCCATTGCCTTCTCTGTCCCCAAGCAGCTTTCAGTGCCCTCTCTGGCAAAACATCTTGTAAAGTGCCATATTTGACCCCAAACAGCTTATCAGTGGCACATGTGTGCTCAAACTGCTTGTCAGGGCCATCTCAATCCCCAAACACTTCCCAGAACCATCTTTGTGCCCAACAGATTCAAAGTGACATTTTTTTTTCTTAAACAGTTTTCCAGTGCCATGTTTTTGGCCAAACACATTATCACTGCAATATTTATCCCCATGCAGCTTATTAGTGCCATATTTGTCCACAAACTGTTTGTCACGATCAGTTACACAGACACTCAGTCACTCACTACTTATCACACTTACACGCAGACTCACATCACACTCAGTTTCACACACAGACTCACACCAGTCACTCACAACAACATTTAAAAAAAAATTTTAATCTCTCTACTTGCTGCTACCACATAGTTCTCTGGAAGGCAGAAGCTGGTGAGCACAAGAGGATGGAGACTTTACCCCTCACGTCTCCAACGATAGGACAAGGCGAAGGTGTATGAACCACGAAAGGGTGCAAACCAGTGGCGGAGTCGGTGGAGGGGGGGCTAAAGCGTGCAAACCAGCAGGGGAGGGAGCAAAGACATGTGACCAAGCAGAAGGGTGATATGGGGCGTCATTCTTTGCCACTCTCCTTGAAAGTGCAGCCCAAGGCGAATGCCGTGCTTGCCTTGCTGAAGATACCCTACTGCTGACACTGCCTACACTACACAAGTAAGGTCAGGCAAATGTGTAGTACATCTAGGTCTTTTTTGACAAAACGCGTTCATATCCCATGGCTGGTCTATTCTCTCCTGTTCTGTGTTGGTTCGTGTGCTGCTATTTTCAATGATTTTAATGAAGATTTATAAAGGATTTGATATATTTTACCACACAGTGAATCGGAGTTCTTTATGTACAGTTAGCAACTGAACTTTGCTTTTCTCTCAAATGTGTAGTAAGTTAAGGGCAAACATGGATTAATAAAAATAAATAATAATAAAATAATATCAAATAAGAACATATTGTGGACAGAAAGTGGAAAGATACCAGGGGTTGAGACAAGGGAGAGGACGTTAGGTAATGATGGTAGCTGTAAGGACATTGAAATGGGCTCTGTGTTGCCCAAGTGCATAGACATCCTATTGGGTTGCCTCATGCTTCACTCACATCAGGGCATCAGGGGTCACATGACCTCCCGATACTTAGACTACTCAGGAGCGCAGGGAGTGCAGAGTAAGTGCCGAGCTCTGGAGGAAGGTCCTGTGAGTGCAATCTGTGTGTTGGTGACAAGTCATTGGTGCAATCTGCATTTTTTTGGGTGCTGGGGCAAGTCATTAGTGCAATGTTGATGCTGGAGGCAAGTCCTTGCTGCAATTTGAATGCTGGGTTTATGACCTTTGAGTGCAATGGGTTCTGTTGCAAGTCCTGTGAGTGGAATGGGTGCTGGGCAAGTCCTATGTGTGCAATCGTGGTGCTCTTGCCAGACCAATGAAATTTAGGATTTTAATATAATGCAATTGCAATTTCCATACCACAGCAGAGATATTAAATTGTTTGTGATTGGGACTGCAGGCTGCAAAATATGCTATTGTGCGAATGTTAGTAGTCCACAGAAACCTAATTTTTTTCCAAATGTCGTCCCCTGAGGTCCCACATTGCTGGGGAGAGGGTTGTGTGGGTGGTATCCAGTGGCGTCCAGAGGGGGGGGGGCGGGGGGCGACACCGGTGCTGTCGGCACCCACCGCACCGCGCTGATTACCTTTTTTTTTTTCTTCTGGCAGCCGCATCCCCTGGATGCGGCCGCCAGAAGAAAAAAAAAATGACGATACGTCACATCCGGCGACTGTGTTTCCCTCCTCTATGCAGGAGGGAAGACTGCACAGAGGAGGCGTCCGTCCGGGAACACAGAGCAGCAGCAATTCGGTAAGTGATGGGGAAGGGGGGAAGGAGGGTGGTTGGAAACGAGCACTTTAATGGCACAATATTCCTGGGCTCTGAGGGGCACACTATTACTGGGTTCTGACTGGCACAATATTCCTGGGTTCTGACTGGCACAATATTCCTGGGCTCTGAGTGGCACACTATTGCTGGGCTCTGACTGGCACACTATTACTGGGTTCTGACTGGCACACTATTACTGGGTTCTGACTGGCACAATATTACTGGGCTCTGAGTGGCACACTATTACTGGGTTCTGACTGGCACAATATTACTGGGCTCTGACTGGCACACTATTACTGGGTTCTGACGGGCACACTATTACTGGGCTCTGACTGGCACAATATTACTGGGTTCTGACTGGCACAATATTACTGGTATCTAACTGGCACACTATTACTGGGCTCTGACTGGCACAATATTCCTGGTATCTGACTGGCACACTATTACTGGGCTCTGACTGGCACAATATTACTGGGCTCTGACTGGCACAATATTCCTGGTATCTGACTGGCACACTATTACTGGGCTCTGACTGGCACAATATTACTGGTATCTGAATAGCACAATATTACTGGTATCTGACTGGCACAATATTACTGGGCTCTGACTGGCATACTATTACTGGGTTCTGACTGGCACACTATTACTGGGCTCTGACTGGCACAATATTCCTGGTATCTGAATGGCACAATATTTCTGGGCTCTGACTGGCACAATATTCCTAGGCTCTGACTGGCACACTATTACTGGGCTCTGAGTGGCACACTATTCCTGGGCTCTGACTGGCACAATATTCCTGGGCTCTGACTGGCACAATATTACTGGGCTCTGACTGGCACAATATTACTGGGCTCTGACTGGCACAATATTACTGGTATCTGACTGACACAATATTCCTGGGCTCTAACTGGCACAATATTCCTGGTATCTGAGTGTCACACTATTACTGGGTTCTGACTGGCATACTATTACTGGTCTCTGACTGGCACAATATTCCTGGTATCTGAATGGCACAATATTATTGGGCTCTGACTGGCACACCATTACTGGGCTCTGACTGGCACACCATTACTGGGCTCTGAATGGCACAATATTACTGGGCTCTGACTGGCACAATATTCCTGGTATCTGACTGGCATAATATTACTGGGCTCTGACTGGCACACTATTACTGGGCTCTGACTGGCACAATATTACTGGGCTCTGACTGGCACAATATTACAGGCATCTGACTGGCAAACTATTACTGGGCTCTGAATGACACAATATTCCTGGTATCTGACTGGCACACTATTACTGGGCTCTGAATGACACAATATTCCAGGTATCTGACTGGCACCATATTACTGGGCTCTGAGTGGCACAATATTACTGGTATCTGACTGGCACAATATTACTGGTATCTGACTAGCACAATATTACTGGGCTCTAAATGGGACAATATTCCTGGTATCTGACTGGCACAATATTACTGGGCTCTGAGTGGCACAATATTACTGGTATCTGAATGGCACAATATTACTGGTATCTGAAAGGTACAATATTACTGGACTCTGAGTGGCACAATATTACTGGGATCTATAATTGTACAATTGTCACCTCGTGGGGCTCCTGTGTGTTGCATAATTAATAGCGGTCCCATGTGTGCATAATTATGGGGCGCTTGTGTGTGGCATATTTATCGAGCCCCATGTGTGGCATAATTCAGGGACTCCTTTGTGTGGCATAATTATGGGGCACCTGTGTGTTTGTGTGTGGCATAATTATGGGGCACCTGTGTGTGTGGCATAATTAATTGGGCAGAGGTGAGGCATAAATAGTGGGGCTCTGGTGTGGCATAATTTATGGGGCTCTGGTGTGGCATAATTTATGGAGCTCTGTTGTGGCATAATTTATGGGGCTCTGATGTGGCATAATTTATGGGGCTCTGGTGTGGCATAATTTATGGGGTTACTGTGTGTGGCATAGTTAATAGGCCATCTAACTGGCATTACTAAGGAATCTGTTTGGCATGTATTGGAGGAAATCCAGGGGGGTGACACCATGAGTTTCCGCACCGGGTGACACCAACCCTAGTGACGCCCCTGGTGGTATATGATATGGAGATTAAAAATATTATGCAACCAATTAAAGAGAAACAGAATCTACAAGAGTTGCATACATTTTAGACTTTTTTCATGGCAAATGAGAATCAGTGATTCTACAGTATATACAATGATTAAGGAAGTTGTTGAACCAATGTTGTGACCTTTTCATCACATATCAAAGCAAAATATTGATATATTTATTTTTTAAGCTAATTTGTCTTCAAAGTACTAGAAATCATAGACAAAAATGCATCAGCATAAGGCTCAATAAATAAAGAAAATATTGTACAAGCATAGATTTGAGGAGACAAACCTGCTGTTGACACAATAAATCCTTCATCATATGCCAACATTTTGTTGATTTCCTATATTAAATCACTCATATGTTTTTGATTGAAAGGAATTTTTCGATGAAATCATGCTGGGCTTGATAGCTACTAATGGAATTTCAATTTCCTTCTAAAGTTTTGTATGCCTTGTGACATTCATTGGTTGATTTAAACACGTTTCATTTATCAAAACAGCAATCATTTACATTGCTCTACTATTTTTTTAATATCCCTTACATAATTTTAAAAGTAGCACCTTCCTCCCGAAAAGATAAGATAACATTGTTTCAAATGTCTCAAAAGACTCTTTCAAGTTTGTGCAGAGTCATTTTGGAGTAACATTAGTATTTCTGATGTGCTTGGGACAGTTACACAACTTATTTAAACAGAATTTGCACTCATGGAATGAATATTGTGTGATGTGGCCCCAGTGGTGTATCTTGATTTTGTGCTGCCCTAGGCAGACAAAATCCGGGCACCCCCCTACCCAAGCTGCACACCCACGTTACACACCTAAGACATGCCCCATCATTCAGACTCACATCAAGCTCACACTCCCATCACACTCAGTCACACACTCCTACTCCCATCACACTCAGTCACACACTCCTACTCCCATCACCCACATTCTGACTCCCATCACACTCAGTCACACACACTGTCTCCCATCACACACACTCTGACTCCCATCACACTCAGTCACACACACTGTCTCCCATCACACACACTCTGACTCCCATCACACTCAGTCACACACACTGTCTCCCATTACACACACTCTGACTCCCATCACACTCAGTCACTCACACACACACACACAGTCTCCCATCAGCACTTACCTTTCCCTAGTTGCAGGCAGCATGGTCCCTCCATGCTGCCTGTTCGGCTTCCCGGCGATTGTGCCGACAGGTCACGTGACCGGGCGCGCATATGACGTCAGCGCGCCCGTCACGTGACTGTCGGCACTTCCGTGTCGGCACACTGCACGGGGAGCCGAACAGGCAGCACGGAGGTTTCTCTGTGCTGCCTGTTCGGCTCCCCGTGCAGCCTGGCAGGCAGAGCGATGGTGAGGGGGGATCTTCCGATCCCCTCTCACCTCCGTGTCTGCCTGCAAGCGCGGTGGGGTTTTTTTTTTTTTAAAGGGCAGGATTTTTTTTATTTTTTATTTTTTTGTAATTTTTTTTTTTTCCAGTGCTGGGGGGCGCTGCCGCCCCCAAAAATTTGCCGCCATAGGCATCCGCCTAGGATGCCTCGCGGTAAATACAGCACTGTGTGGCCCTATTTACATTTCAGAGCATTTACAGTCTAAAAGCTCTCCCAGAAGGTCCCACAAACGCTTTTAATTCGCAACCCTTCTATGAGCAATGTTGCATGACCAACCAAGTGAGTATCCGAATATCACTTCTTGGTGTCTACTCTCTGGAATTCTTCTAAACATGCATAGTTTAAACACAAATACTGACTGTGCACAGTGCTTTGCATAGGCAATAATAGCAACCAGTTTGTGACAACCCCACATTTGACAGGGCAGGGCCCAAAAATATTTGACTGTCAAGGCAAATCCAGAACTGTTGACAACTATGCTATTTACCGCTTTCAGCAGATCTAGGCATGAGTTAGGTTGGCCTGTCTAATTATGGGTGAATAATATGCACGCATCAATGAATCATATTCATATTGCATCATATTTTTAGGAGTCATTTAATGTATCCAAGTGATTGCCCTAGTGAGTAGACATGTGTGACATTGCTTTTAGCTCTGCTACACTTCTATGCCTAAGTGCACTTCAGAAGTAAATCCGGGCCTAGAAGATTATTAGGTGAAAATCCCATTGGTGAGTTTGATGCGCACTGTACATCCCCCTGACTGTGTTTATATTAACCATACTGTGCTGAGTGCTGTTACCATGGTTTACTAATCTATTTAATGGACTGGTGGTTGTTAAAAGGCTTTGTGTATGGAAATGTTCCTCTATGCTATTTATTTTAAGCTAATTATATTGCCATAATTAAGCATTACTACGGGAATGAAATAATTACTAGTTAATTTTATTTAATTAAAGGAAAAGTCACTTTTATGACTAGCTCAAGCTATAAGAAGTAATGTGATTAACTTAGAATCTTCCCAGAGCATTCCAGAGCATTGTGGAAATTGTAGATGGGGCAATCAATCTACCAGTTTTAAAACTTCAGAACAATACCAGTGCCACTTAAGGAGAAAATTATACCCTTTATTGGCTAAATGAGAATGTGAAAATTTTAAGACTTACTTTCAAGTCCCCATCCTCGGGCATTAATGAGAGGCTAAAACAAATCTCTTAATTATACTTGCACAGTACATACAGTAGCTTAAAGGGACTAACTGGTGCCCAAAATGGATCTTCAAAATGTTAATGCATATTAATGTGCTTTCAAAGTACTTTAAAATGCATGTTTTACATTTTGCATTTCTTAAAATTCAGCTAGATGTAACTGTGAAATTACAGCAGTTTGCAAGAATCAAGGACAGCCCACACTAGCTAAAAGTAAATTTCCTTTTTTTTTTGCAGCAGGAACCAATGAGAATAATTTTACTAAAAAAAAAGGCATTTCCTGTCTCTCTAGTGATATCAGATATGTGTTGCACTGTTAAGAGATCCTACTGTGTACAAGAGCAAGTCTATTACAGTCCACACAATGTATTCTATTTCAGCGGCACAGAAAGGGACTTAATGAAACAAAACTTTATATACTCCGTGTATATATAATCAGTGCTACTGCACATGCACTAACAATGCAGAGTAATCACTGGGGGAGGGCTTGAGTCAAATATTAAAACTGTGATTTATGCAGAATGGCATTGGACCAGTTCTTATTTCCCAGACCCATGTTTTTTTGTATAACAGAAAAAGAGCATGATTCCCAGTCCACTGTTAAGCCAAGATTACTTTCTATCCATTGTGTAATGCTAACCTCGCCAATAATACAAATCGCATATGCAAAACTTTGTCCTGGGTTGGAGAGCTACAGTCTATTGTCAGATAGACTTCAGTTTCATAATGGATTAAACAGAAGAAATACATTTAATGTTGCTCTAAAAAAAATCCATTATTGCATAAGCACATGCCCCCAAAATCACCTAGGAATGTTGTGTTCTCTTAATACATCATTATTTCTTGATCTGTGAGCAAGCAGAACTTTAAATGAAATCTCTCATTTTTGTGACACTTGACAACTGCTTTTCATCAGCCCTGGTATACAGATACAGCAAACACCTCCCATGCCATGCAAAAGATTCTGAGACCTAATCACCAATAAATCGCATACAGATTATCCCGGGTAATTTTGCTGAGTGCCATTTTGAAAATATACCACTAGGAGTAGTAAGTACATTTTTAACTAATTTCCTTTGTCTGTTTTCTTGCCATGTGACCAAGATGGCTGCTTTACTCCTCCCCATGACATGGCACAGGGATTGGGTTATAAAAGTCCCCTGCTCAGTCTATTTATAAAGAAAGCAATATGCTTGGAAATTCAGAACCTTAATGTAATCAAGGCATTATTATTTAATGTTTTGATTAAACTAAAAGCATTTTGGATAACATTTGGTTGTGCAAAATCATATGATTCCTATTTATATATACCGTATTTGCTCGAATATAAGACACGGTTTTTTTCAGAGCAAATGCACGATACGTGCAGACATCCTCCATTCTGCCTGACACTTCCGTCTATTATGACGGAACGGCTGTCCGTCATAATAGACGGAAGTGTCGGGCAGCATGGAGGATGTCTGCATGTATCGTGCAGACATCCCCCGGCTGCCCCCACTAGCCACCAGGGATCAAGAAACAAGGTGAGGGAGGGGGGCAGAGAGACAGGGGGAGGGAGGGGGGCAGAGAGACAAGGGGAGGGAGGAGGAAGAGAAAGCCAGGGGGGGGAGAGGGGAAGAGAAAGACAAGGGGAGGGAGAGGGGAAGAGAAAGACAAGGGGAGGGAGAGGGGAAGAGAAAGACAAGGGGGAGGAGAGAGGGGGAAGAGAAAGACAAGGGGAGGGAGAAAGGGGGAAGAGAAAGACAAGGGGAGGGAGAGAGGGGAAGAGAAAGACAAGGGGAGGGAGCGGGAGAGAAAGACAAGGGGAGGAAGGGGGAGAGAGGGAAAAGTTTAGGGGGAGGGTGAGACAACGTAGGAGAAGGAGAGAGATAACACTGGGGGAGAGAGAGGCAGCATTGGCACATAAAAGGAAATAAAAACAAGAAATGCATTTGTTTAATATCATCATTTTTATTAAATATTAAAAAGCAATTTACATGTGAATATATATAAGGTAAACTTTTTTTCCTATAGGGTAGTATTATTCAGGCTTTTAGTTTTTTTCCTAAAGTAATATCCAAAGTTTGGGGGGTCGTCTTATAATCAGGGTCGTCTTATATTCGAGCAAATGCGGTAAATTTAATGTGTAAATAGCATTGGGATATATATGTCAGTGTAGCTATTTTACAGTTGTTGCTGTACATATCACTTTGTTAGTTAAAGTATATACATTTTGTCATCTGTTTTATATTTATATATCAGTGCCTTATTTTTATGCATATTGATTTATTTATCTTTTCCACAACTACTTACATGTGTGCATCAGTTTGGATGTTGATTGTTGAATATATCTCTTTGAGTACACCTATTTTATATTTAGAAATTTGTTGATATTTAACATATGTATCACAAGGAACTCCATTTTGGATTTCTCCACCTAGAAGCATGGTGACTCCATTTTCTTTTTCTTTGGGGGCCAACCTGTGAGGTGTTAGCAGATACCAATTGATATCATGTCTGGTATTAATTTAGATATTAACTGAGTGATGTTATGATTATTGCATTAATTATTACATATAATAATTAATAACTGAAATTCCATATTACTAGTCATTTTCTGAGACAAGGATGCAAAATTAATGGGCAATCTTTTTAGTCCAAAAAAACAACGCTAGGCCCATCTTAATGATAATAAATGATGAATAAATACAAGTTATTTTTTATTACTAAGATGGACCTGGCATTATGTTGTGACTAATAAGAGTGTCCCTTCCTTTTGCATCGTTGTCTTATCGAGAGAGCAGAGAGTACTCCATTCACGAGGGCTGCATCTTAATTTTTCACAGAGAACATAGCTCCACAACAGACACCAGAGTGAAGCTTTAAAGGTGGAAGAACGCCAGAGTGAGGCTTGGAGGGCAAAAATCTGCCGACCGGAGCAGAGAAGAGGTCTTTATAGGTTAGTTGTGGCTGAATCATAAGTCTTGGTAGTGCGTAATACGGTACTTTTAAAATAAGTAAATTAACCTTGTAAGTATGTCTTATAATGACTGCAATGATAAGTTCAATTCAATCACTTTTCTGATCAGACAAAGCTCTGGTTAAAGTAACCAAAAAAACATTTGACACATGCCAGATACATTGTTATGAGCCACTGTCTTTTGCAGTTTCACATTCCTTGTACTTTTATTGTGTTCCAAAAAGGATTAACGCCTGAACAAGAGACCTAGCAACTTTGTATCACAAAAGGTATCCTTTTAACGCTAATTGTTTTACGACTGTATTTGTGAAATTAGAATAAAATCAATCATTGATGTGTAAATAAAATGTAGGATAGTATCCAAGAGCTAATAAGAAGACTATTTTTCAGAGCTCTATAAATAATTGTTAACTGATATTAATTAGATAAGAAAATATTATAACTCAATACGACCTGTAGTTATCAAGTACAGAGCTTTGATAACAATAGTATAATATAGACACATACTTCAACTTTAATTACTATGCTACCCTATCAGTTTGGTTAGTTCCATACTGTGTCAGTGTTGTACCAGAAGATCATGTGTATTTAATATTTATTTGTCTTACCATCAATTTTTGAAGGATTCCATCGGCACAACATTTGGGATTGTGATTCCCAAGTATTTCTTGCAAAAATCAAAAGGCACTGTATAATCACAAACAACTCAAGACAACTCAAGATGCCAGTCTTTTGACGTTCTCTGGATTACAGAACAGGACATTAATTATGTAATGAAAAAAAATATTTGCCAATAATTAAAGGAATATCTGTAACGCTAAATTACAATAAATGTATCATCATATTACTTCATATTTGCGGAACATACCAATGAAACTTTAGCCATACACCATGGTATACATTTTTTTACAGAGCGTGTATGTGTAATTGAGTGAACTCCTTAAAATTGTTTTCGCTCTGCCCATTTCTACTTGGTTCTTCTGTTGGAGTGGCGCTACCATCTTTTATAAAGGAACCCTTTTTCAAAGCTCTGTCCTTTTTTGGCATCGGCCCATCTCTTATTTCCCAGACCCATGTTTTTTTGTTTCCCAGAAAAAGACCATGATTCCCAGTCCATTGTTCCACAAATGTTACTTTTTTTTATCCAATAATACAAATCACATATGCAAAACTTTGTACTGGGTTGGAGAGCTAGAGTCTATTGCCAGATAGAACACTTCTGTTTCATAATGGATTAAAGAAATACTTTTAATGTTGCTCTAAAAAAAAATTCATTCTTGCCACATACACACATGCCACCACCATCACCTAGGAATGCAGTGTTCTTTTAATGCATCATCTGTGATCAAGCAGGACTTTACATAAAATCTCTCATTTCTGTGACACTTGACAACTGCCTTTCATCATCCCTGGTATACAGATACAGCATAATTGTGTTCTGTTTTAGTAAACACCTCCCATGCCATGCAAAAGATTCTGAGACATAATCACCAATGTATCGCAGATTATCCCTGGTATTTCTGTGATAATGAGGAAACTGTAGAACTGTCTACATTTGTAAAGGAAGATGTATGATCAGACCACAGTTTATTGCTGGATGTAGTATAACATATTATCATTCTGAACCTAGTTATACTTCACTACCAGCCTGATAAACTGCTCACATCCTTTTCTTTGATGGGCCGCCAGAAGCACACAGCCTGAATGAAGGTTAGTGGCATTTCTGTAAATAACTTGCCTGTTCCACTGCAGATTAAATACACTGAGCGCGTGTTACATAAAAATGGTTTTCTAAGCAATGCTATTGACCTGTATTTAAAGGGTTCAATTTATAAAGTGAAACAACATAATTTTTTTAAATAAAATAAACGTTATTTACTCTCTATATTCTGACATCACACTCATGCACATACCCCATTCCAATGTCTCTTTATAGAACCCATGAGAGTGAATCTATTTCCCAGATAAATTCTGCAAAAGGCACAATCCATTGTTAAGTTGGTGAGATAAAGTATTTATCTTCTCATGTTCTAACAGGAACTGAACCCTCTGGGAAGAAGCAGCCAGCCAGCAGGATGTGGCAGAGAGAATGTCACACAAGTAGGAGCTGGAACCAGAAAAGTAAAAACTCAAAAGACGAAGGCAGAGTCGAGACAGTCCAAAAAGTCTGGTAGCAATGGGTCAGAGTCAAGAATAGAGAGCTGGGTCAGTGACCAAAGTGTGGAAAAATAGAAGTGGCACTAAGTCACACAACATAGGCTAGGCCAAACACGAACAACAACTGATCTGGAGGATGGGTATTTATAGGCAAGGGCCCCAGATGTATTCTAGGATCAGCAGGTGAAGATCCCCCCTGATGATGGCCTGTCTCCACATCCAACAGGGATGCTATGGGCCAAGATTGTTGTGCACTGGGAGTGCACTGTCACATGCTAGAATTGTGTCACTACAGTGCCGTGATGGTAAACCAAAAATAGTGGGCAACATATGACAAGTTAACACTTTTCACCTCAACTCACTTGCACCCCATGTTTAGTAAATCAGATATATGACTAAACAGCAGCCCATTCCATCTTCCAGAATAGTATATTTAAAAAAGCATCACAGAACTATTTCTAGATTGTTTTCTATAAATATGACTGCAGACTGGAATAGAACACATGCAAATGATGCCGTTTCTGTGTAATCATTTGGTAATTATCCCTGTAGAAGATATATTTTTAATTGTAATATTCATAGTATAAATATATGTTAGAAGTTCGAACAGAGTATTATATAAAATGGACTATTTTATTGATTCAGTATTCACAATCAATAAATGAATTTTAAAAAGACCGAAGTGTGGGACACTGCTGTTTCATTATAAAACTGAGCACTTGGGTAATTCAAATTATCTTGATAATATCTGGATTTCTTGAATAGTGTTTTATGCTCAGTCTGAAAGCATAATTATTTCTTGGATAGTCAGCATTCTGTATTGTATTCAGTGTAATTTCACTATACACTTCAAGCCAAGCAGAAATGTTCCCTCTAGAGAGACTGATGGACTGTTTCTTGTGAACTCTGTTTATTAACAAAATCTCTGTTTAGCTTCTGAAAGTACTGGCATAATACTTGTTGCCTTATCACACAGAGAAAGCATAGGCAGTACATTCTTCAAGTAGGGAGCTTTGTACCATAAATATGGTTTTAAAACATTGCATCTATTAAACAGACAGTGCATGGCTATTATGTTTCACATTGTTTAGAACAGTTCAGAAAGATTTCATTTCTTTTATAATCTATATAAGCCCGCTCTCCAAATAAATCATAATTTCTTTATTTTGTAGAGCATGCATTCCCTGATTTAGACATCATCTACGCAACACATAACTATAAATAGAAGAAATCAAATGAAAAGGTGGAATGTTAAATTTATTTTTAACGTATATATATATATATATATATATATATATATATATATATATATACCATATATGCTGCAAATACAGTGAATTGGCTACTCAGTGTAGACAAAAAAACAAGAATGGATTTGTGTGCTCACTATAGGGCAGTAGGGGACTATTAGGTACTCTCATGATACGCGTTTCTTCCCAATGGGACTTCGTACAATGGAGTCTTTGCTGGGATTCCCAAGATGGCTCAAGGCCACATGGCAACATAATACCAAGAAAGAGACAAAAGCAGATTAGCTTACAGAAAGGCTTACACCAAAAACTTACACTAGCAGTTACTGGAACCAAATACATTTGCCAACACCCCAAAAGCAAACCATTTATATTTGGAATTGTAGCATAAATATGTCCCCCAAATTAATAGTTAACCCCCAAACTGACAATTACTTAGAACCAGGTAACGCTAATACAGTAATGTTTAATAACTATAATAAATTAACATAAACAATACTAGCTAAGCAATTATCTCAACAATATAAATTATCTTTAGTACTATACAGGTTATATGCTAAGAAAAGAGACTAACAATGGGTTTGTCCGAGTGAAGTTTTACTGAAGTATAAAAATATAAAAATTGATACAAGTTTTGACTTTTATCTCAGGTACTATTTGTCATCTCTGGGTGGATCAGCCTGACGAGATTTTCTGGATCAATTGGTTCCTGGTGACCTAAAACCACTACATAACAGCCTGCCTACTAACTGGAAGACATGAGGTTTACCTGGTCTGCAGAGGCGTTTTAACCTCTTAACACAAGAGAATGTTCTGCATCATCATCAAATGCGTGGCAGTAATGACGGTAATGACAATATGAAACTTCCTACAAGCAACAGCACTCTACATCCCACAAGCCATTCTAAGCTTTTGTCAGATTAAGCCACTTTCAGCGGTTTCACACTGACATGTAGAATGTCACAAGTGATGCTGTGGGACATTTGAATTTTGTGGCAGAGACCCACACTATCTGTAAGTATCCTGGTTGGGACTTTAACAGTGGGGATCCAGGAAAATAGAGCATCAAGTGTTACAGCCATAATACACATGGTCATAGAGGGTTATATCTAAATCAGTTCCCTTTTTTCACTAGCACTAATTTGTAGACATGTGCATTCGTTTTCGGACGAATGCATTTTCGAACGAAAATAGCATTTTCGGACGAAAATAGCATTTTCGTCCATTCGTCCGAAAAACGAATAACGAAAATTTTAACTAACAAAATCCGAATGAACGAATGGTTAATAAACGAAAATCATTCGTTCATTCGTCCATTCGTCCATTCGTGCTATTGGCATTCTAAACCGAAATAGAGTCGGTTTACAATACCAATAGCATTGTACTACATTCCATAAACCGACATGAATGACTTTCGGTTTATGGAATGCATGTAATGCTATTAGCTTCCTATAAACCGAAATTGAGTTCCCATTCATACGAATAGGTCAATTGACCTATTCGTATGAATGGGGACTCTTTCGGTTTATAGAAAGCCAATAGCAGCATGTATTCTATAAGCCGAAAGTCTTTAAAACAAACGACGTTCGGTTTATAGAATACATGTAATGCTATTGCTGTTCTATAAGCCGAAAGACATAAACGTTCGGTTTATAGGCTGTCGGCATTTTACTACACGGAGACAAAGTCTCCATTCATAATTTTATGAATGGAGACTCTGTCTCTTATTAGTTAAATGCCGACAGCCTATAAACCGAACGACTTTCGGTTTATAGACTTTCGGCTTATGTAATACATGTAAACCTATGGCTATTCTATAAACCGAAAGTCGTTCGGTTTATAGAATAGCAATAGTATTACATGTATTCCATAAGCCGAAAGTCTATAAACCGAAAGTCGTTCGGTTTATAGACTTTCGGCTTATAGAATACAATTAATACTATTGCCTTTCTATGAACCGAACGAGAGCCCCATTCATAAGAATTTCTTATGAATGGGGCTCTCGTTCGGTTTATAGAAAGCCAATAGTATTACATTGTATTCTATAAAACGAACGAAAAAAATTAACGAAACGAAAATAATGAACGAATTTCGTCTGAAACGAATGCACTAATGAACGAAATTCGTTTTAGACGAAATAAATAACATTTTCGTCCGAATGGACGAAAACGAAACGAAAATTTTAGTTTTGCACATGTCTACTAATTTGTAGTTGAGAATTGTGACAACCTGCTCCATTTATTACATTACCTTCCTAATTCATTAAAGAAGGAATGGAAAGATGGAGAATTGGGTATTTACTAGTTGCCATTTGTAGTCAGTTGCCCCTGAAAGATGGGGGACAAAGAGGAACTCAGGGTGGTTTATGGAAACCCTCTCTGCTCATTAAGCATTTCATTATTATTTATATAGTTTATATGTCAATTTGTTGTGTCCAGTGGATTGCATAGATTGTTCACTAACGACTCCAGATAATGCTAAATGTATGTGGGGAAAGTTCTGAAAAATAGGTTCACCTGCTCTTTAGGTAGTAAATCAAAATGCTGAATGTGTTGTTAAATTCACTTATCTAATGGGAGTGTTGAACCCTAATGCTTACATTTACCCAGTGATGTATCTTGGCTTTGTGCTGCCCTAGGCAGACAAAATTCTGGCACCCCCTACCCACGCTGCACACCCACGACATGACCCATAACCCACATCACCCCATTACATGACCTCATCACCACATTACATGCTCCCTTCACCACATTACATCACCCCATCACCCCATTACATGCCTCCATCACATCACCCCATTACATGCCCCCATAATGGGCGTCCGCAATGGGGGCTTGCCCCCCCCCCCTGGATTTTCTACCCCAAAAAAGTGCCCCCCGCCACTGCCCATATGACTGTCTCACATGGAGACAGTCATGCGGACAGCAGACAGCAGCCGGCAGTCAGCATCCTCTGGATGCGGCTGCCGAGAAAAAGTACGTTAAAAAAAAAAACTCCTTCACACCGGATATGATGTTCGTTACCTCATACCCGGTG
Source organism: Pelodytes ibericus (assembly GCA_036172795.1). Taxonomy (NCBI): domain Eukaryota; kingdom Metazoa; phylum Chordata; class Amphibia; order Anura; family Pelodytidae; genus Pelodytes; species Pelodytes ibericus. The sequence goes on from CM069858.1 coordinate 155,333,277, forward strand.
GCTGAACTTCCCTCCTGCACGGAGGAGACCAGCATCGTCTGCACGGAGCATCCAGGAGGTAAGTACTGGGGGGGGTGTAAAACGAGCAAAATCCTAGCATATTAAATGGCTAAATCTGGCATATTAAATGGTTTAATCTGGCATATTGAGTGTTTAAATCCTGGCATATTAAATGGCTAAATCTGGCATATTAAATGGCTAAATCTGGCATAGTGAGGGGTTAAATCCTGGCATTTTGAGGGGTTAAATCCTAGCATTTTAAATGGCTAAATCCTGGCATATTGAGGGTTTAAATCCTGGCATATTGAGTGACAAAATCCTAGCATATTAAATGGCTAAATCTGGCATATTGAGGGTTTAAATCCTGGCATATTAAATGGCTAAATCTGGCATTTTAAATGGATAAATCTGGCATTTCAATGGATAAATCTGGCATATTGAGGGGTTAAATCCTGGCATATTGAGTGACAAAATCCTAGCATATTAAATGGCTAAATCTGGCATATTAAATGGCTAAATCTGGCATATTGAGGGTTTAAATCCTGACATATTAAATAGCTAAATCTGGCATATTGAGGGGTTAAATCCTGGCATATTTAGTGACAAAATCCTAGCATATAAAATGGCTAAATCTGGCATATTGAGGGGCAAACTCCTGGCATATTAAATGGCTAAATCTGGCATATTAAATGGCTACATCTGGCAAAATACTGTCATATTGAGTGGCAAAATTATACTGGCATATTGATTGTCTAAATCATAATGACATATTAATTGGCTAAATCATACTGGCATATTAAATGGCTAAATAATACTGGCATATTAATTGGCAAAATCATACTGGCATATTAAATGGCAAAATCATACTGGCATATTAAATGGCAAAATCATACTGGCATATTAAATGGCAAAATAATATTGGCATATTATTGGGCAAATTGGTTGTGGCTTATTAATAGCAAAATATTACGGGCATATTATTGGGAAAATTGTCTGTGGCATATTAATGGAAAAAAATACTGGCATACTAATGGTAAAATTGGCTGTGGTATCTTAATGGCAAAATAATCATTTAATGCAGGGCTCGACAAACCACAGGCGCCAGGTCACTATGGCGACTAGGAAATCAGACCTGGCGCCCGGGTATCGTGTGCCCTCGTCGCTGGGATCTTCTTTTTTTTTTTTATACAGTGGCATATTTTAACCCCTTAGTGACAAGACATTTTCACCTTGACTTTCCCTTGGTGACAATGGCTGTTTTGACATTTCTAGGGTGTTTGTGTTTAGCTGTAATTTTTTGCTTTCTCACATATAGTACCCACACAAATTATATGTTGTTTTTATCGTCATAAGAAGGGCTTTCATTAGATAACATTATGTTCATCATATCTTATAATTTACTACAAAAAAAATCATAAAATATGATGAAAAATTTAAAAAAACCCACTTTTTCTAACTTTGACCTAAAATATAATTTACACAAATAAAATCATTAAAAAAGACCCCGGCTAAATAGTTTCTAAATGTTGTCCCGAGTTCAAAAATATGCATGTTTCATATTTTTCGGTATTTTTTTGCGAGTTATGGGGCAAAAACCAAAAATAGTGTTTTTTGGTTTTTTCCTATAGTGATCTTTTGACCCCAACCCGAACCCAAAATTTAACCCTAACACTAAATTTAACCCCAACTCTAATCCTTATTATATCCCTTAATATTTTTTAACTTTAATTTAATTTTAACCCTATCCCATATGCTAAAAAAATATTTAATTTTAACCCTATAGGCTAATATAGCTAAATAACCTATTTTTATTTAATTAAATATGTATTTTAATTATTTTCCATTGCAATGCTACTAAACTACCACTAGGGGTAGTCAAGTAGCATATTCAGAGCGACGGAAGTGAAGTTACTTTCACTTCCGAAGCTCAGACCGGCAGAGGACTTAGCCATATTGACGGAGCAGCATGCTCCGTCAATATGGCTCCCCACGATCGCTCCGTGGGGCGATCGTGGGGGTCCCAAAATAGAAATATCGGTGCTGGCTATTGCCTCGATGTCGTTGATCGCGAAAACTGCTTCATTCACTGCAGGACGTGCCAGGCACGTCCTTTGTCATTAAGGGAGATTCTCCCAGGACGTGCCTGGCACGTCCTTTGTCGGCAAGGGGTTAATAGGCAAAGTGACTGTGGCATGTTATTTGGTACCTGACAGTGGCTTATTTTAATTGGCAAATTTTCCACTTCATAACATTGTCAAAAAGAGGCGCGGTGCGGCATGGACGACGGTAAAAGTATGCCCCCCTGAAAAAATTTCTGCGGATGCCCATGGCCCCCATCACCACATTACATGCCCCATCATCACCTCATTACATGCCTCCATCACCCCCATTACATCACCCCCATCACCCCATTACATGCCTCCATCACATCACCCCCATACCCCCTCACCCAAGGACTCACCCTTGTCCCTGGTGGCTAGTGGCATTCAGCATGGTGTCCTACCATGCTGCCTGTTCGGCTCCCCGCATGGTGTGTGCAGATAGGTCACGTGACCCGGCGTGTGTCTGATGTCAGAGCTCAGGGTCACATGACATGTCAGCACTTCCCCCATCATACTGCATGGGGAGCTGAACAGGTAGCACTGTGCCCTAGGCACTTACCTTGTTTGCCACTTGCTAAATACAGTGCTGTATTTACCTCTATAGATTAGGGGGAAATGGGTGAATGATCAACAACTCATTGTTCAGATAAAAGAAAAACAAACATAGAAAACTTTTGTAGCACATTACCCTTCATTAGGGCAGATATAATTAACTGAATGAGCGAACAATACGTACTACTGTCATACAACCCATATTAACTTACTTGACTCCCAGCTCTTGAAGGGTATGAGACTAATATGTAATCTGCATATAATGCTAGCACATTTGTATGAAATATGTAGATTTATTTTTGTTTGGAGAACATTTGAGCTTCTAGTACTGAAATAATAATAGAACTTTTAAATATGCTGTGCACTGTGGTGAATAAGCGTGCACTCACTATAATCCATGTACCAAGAAGCAAACAGATAGATGTATACCTATAAATTTGCTATCACAACATATTTTATTTCTATTACCAGAAACATAGAATGTGTCGGCCGATAAGAACCATTGGACCCATCTAGTCTGCCCAATTTTCGAAATACTTATATTATTCCCTGACCTTCTCTTATGTGACAGAACCCTCGGTCACTGGGGCTCATGGAGAGAACTGGGGACCAGCCTCTTACCAACAGACTATGGCCGTAGCTTCCCAGGTGCGCAGAAAACACATTTTATGGTATGCAATTTAATATTGAAAAGTGATGTGAATACAGAATATTGTTTACATTTTTCTTCATGTTGTTATTGACATTATTGAATGTTGAATGTTATTAGTTAAAACTGTAGAAACATGTTGTATATCCAGGTGTTTTTCTCTTTTATGTAATGCATGTAAAGCATGTAATGGGGTTTTGAATCTCTCATTGTCTTTGTGTTAAGTCAAAATGTATGTACCTTCAAGGTGTTAGCTGAAACTAATCATAAAATGTTGCAATTTTATAATTATTTCCCCAATGTGCCTCCCCCTAGTTGATCTCATTATATCTGTGCTATTTCTGCAATAAATGTAGTTCCTGATTTATTCCTATACTGGTGTCGTCTGGTACTTGGAGTACATGGCTGAGGATTCCTGGCCTATTATAGAGTATACACAGTTCTTGCCTGGTGAATAAGTGCAGCTACCTACAACTAGGGTTGCAACCTGGCCGGTATTTTACCGGCAGGCCGGTAAAAATTTGTCTTGACTCTAATGTTAAGTCTAAGGAGGCAGTAGCAAGGCCGGTATTTTTTTGAAGAAAAGGTGGCAACCCTACCTAAAAGACTGGTTCTGTCTGGTGTCTCTTGCTGTCTCAGCAAGGAAGCAGAGCTCTGACAAAGATACCCAGCCGGGTACCTTTGTACATTTCATCACATCTTATATATAGGATAGCCTTATGCCTAGCCCATGCATGCTTAAACTCTTTCACTGTGTTTACTTCTACCATTTCGGTTGGAAAGCTATTCCATGCATCCACTACCCTCTCAGTAAAGTAACAGTTCCGGGTATTCTTTTAAACCTCTGTCCCTCTAATTTAAGACTATGTCTTCTTGTTGTGTTAGTGGTTTTCTTTTTCTTTTTTTACATAAAATTTCCTCCTTTACTGTGTTGATTCCCCTTGTGTATTTGTTTCTATCATATCCCTCTTTCTAATCTTAATTATTATTTTTTTTATTATTACTAATAATCCATATCAATACTTGGTTGAACAAAGCTGAATCATTCCCATTTTTGTAGATGACAGGGCCACCTTAACAAGTGATATTTCACAAACCTCCTTATTCAAGGTATATGATCTGGTAACTCCTGTACTGCAGGCCATGACCATGTCATTGCAAAGTCACTGCATGGAAGTAAAAGCTGCTATTTTGACAGGTTTGATGTTTGTTTCCAGCAGAGTGGAGTCAAAGGTATATGATTAGGGATAAATTGTAGGGAGCTTTCAGAGGAAAATAGGACAGACAGAAATTCTACTAGGTTATTTAGTCCTAAAGAGTTTAATGTACAATTCAGGATACCAGGAGAGTGTTTTACAAATAAACATGGTGTCTTTTTGATGTGGGATAACATATTCATATCATTTTCCTCTTTCACCAGCTACGATGTCAATGTAAATACAGGAAGTGATTAGACAGCTCATTCAGATATATTCTCATAGCAACAATTTATTTGTCACTGCTTTTACCTGAGCTATTCAGGATCACTGTGACTAAACAGGCTTACTCTACAACATACCTCCATTGGGAATATTGCACAATTAAATAAATAGGACTCTGCATGGTCCAGTGACTTTAATTAGATTAAAATGTTTTGCAAAGGGTTGGGTCCATTTTAAGCGCTCATATATGTATCTATAAATAGCAGAACAACAAAAATAATCAGCTCTAAATATATGCAGCTGGAATACTGTCCTCATGGAGAATTTGAAGAATGATAAATTTGGCAGTAAAATGTGTGTTCAGCCATGCTGGAAATAACACAAGAGGAAATCCCCTCTGCCCAGCTTGATTTATAAACTTGTTTCCAATCTGTAAAGTGGTGCAAATCAATCAATTGTAAAGCCATCTAAAAATAATAAGACAGGCAAATAGAGTGAAAAGAATAATGTCACTTTTGACATTGATGGTTCCATACACAGGATGAGGGTGAAATTAGTCACAATGTTTTATATTAGATACAGCAGTGTCAATTCAGTGCTTTACTACTCTGGTTAATGAGCGCACCAGAGTAAAGGCGCTGCATTAATCACTTGCAATCATTATTTAACCATGGATGTCAAATATGTACAGTACCAGTGGAAATACTGAGCACATGTGATGGATACATTTTTTTATTTACTGTATAATTGACAATGGTATAAAATAGAATAACTTTTTTTATTAAACTAGAACATTTTAAAATGTACAAAACATAAGCGATGCTCAACACAGTCTTTGCCTTTGAAACAGATTAACAGACAGAAGGCAACCTATCTCCAATTATAAAAGCTTGTGAACAATACTCCTATGGAGCCCTGTTCAGAATGTATTCTCTTTTGTTTTGAACACTCTTTGGCAACTCTGATTTGTCCACGGCATCTGTGATACTGAACAAACATGATCATTTGCACCCCCACTCATGACAGTGTGCAGGGTTGGTCTTTAGAACATCTGCCTTGCTAAAAGAAAATTTGGGGGGGCTTAGTCCCTTTTTAACTTCGAACTGAAAATCCCATTGCTGTGTGATCATTGCATTTAACTAGTTTTAATTATTATTTTTCCTTAACACAATTCACGTATCAATCTATCATATTACATAATGAGATATTAAGTGTTTATAGACTAATTTAAAAATGTCAAAGCTTAGAAGCAGTCATACTCAAACTTTTGACTAGTAGTGTACTTATTTTACACGGGCATGTCCATGTATTAAATTGGGATGAGACCAGTATATTTCAGATAGATGACGAATTACAATAGAGCCCCATATTATATAGGCAGGCAGAAAAGAGCAGCAAACCTGTTTTCCACTTTAGGTTCTTTTAGTTGCTATTACTAGAATATAATGCCCATTACCCATCATATGAGAATAGCTGTAATTTAACAGTACCCAGAAAGCCACACAGGAGATCACACAACCATAATTTCCCTATATTTCCAACCATTACAATCCATATCAAAATGTATATTACTATTAACATATTCATTTCTAATACAATATACAGTGATTCATTTATTTTTCAGACTATGCAGTAAATGTTACTCATGCATCTTGATTAACATCATTTTATGATTGAGATTAACATAATGCCTGACCTAAATGTATATATTTCATGAAATATTTTTAAAAAGAGCAGATTCAACAATTGCTAAAAAAAATAAAAAATACTTTGGGTAAAAGATAACTGCCTTATAACACATATCATTATTGTTTATCTGTATATCTTGAAAACAGATCCCTTTTAAGATGGCTGCATAGAACCAATAGACCCAGGAGCAGAGGGAACATAGAGAGACAAGTCAAATGATTTTCTTGCAGCAACTGTTCAATAATCTTACACATTCCATTATTAAAAATTGTATTCTCTTTAAGGTTATGTGGTTATGTGCAGGGTAGCTTCATGATTTTTATTGTATCTGACTAAGTCACTTTGACAAGACCAAAGAATTTTATGTGGACATCAACAGGCAACTTTATAGTAAATATTACTGTGGATTTTGTTATTGTAGAGAACTGTGGCAAACACCCAACATGTCAGTGAACCTTGGGCAGTATCTGTAGCAGGGGATGGGACACTTCATCGCGGCTTCACCGCCGTCTGTTCACCTCACCATACGACAGCTCGTTGTGGGATATTTCATCGCGGGACATTTCATCGCTAAAGGTGAGTTTTAATGTTAGAATTAAAGTGTTAGAGTGTTAGAATTAGAATTTTAGTATTGGGGTTTAGAATTAGGGTTTAGGGGGTTAAAATTAGTATTTAGGGTTCGGGGTTAATTTTAGTATTAGGGTTTAGGGGGTTAGTATTAGGATTTAGGGGGTTAGTATTAGGGTTCGGGGGTTAATTTTGTATTTGAGTTTAGGGGGTTAGTATTAGGGTTCGGGGGTTAGTATTATCGTTCGGGGGTTAATTTAGTATTACGGTTTAGGGGGTTAGTATTAGGGTTTACGGGGTTAATTTAGTATTAGGGTTTAGGGGGTTAGTATTAGGGTTCGGGGTTAGTATTAGGGTTTAGGGGGTTAGTATTAGAGTTCGGGGTTAGTATTAGGGTTTAGGGGGTTAGTATTAGGGTTTAGGGGGTTAGTGTTAGGGTTCGGGGGTTAGTATCAGAGTTCGGGGTTTAATTTTAGTATTGGGGTTTGGGGGTTAATTTTAGTATTGGGGTTTGGGGGTTAAATTTAGTATTAGGGTTTGGGGTGCACTTTGGGGGGGATTCATTTATTAGGGGGGTATTTTATTTTAACTTGTAGGTTTGTAAGAGCTGACAGTTCAGCGCTGAACTGTCAGCTCTTACATAGTTATTCTTCATTGCTGACAGTTCAGCGTTCTAACTGCCGCGCTGAACTGTCAGCGATGAAGCCGTGGCGCTGAACTGTCCTAGACCCTCTGTAGCAGTACAGATGATGTCAAGTGCAACTAGCAGGTATGAGTCTACACTGTGTCCACATTAATAGAAATTCTGAAAGATTTATACTTACAGTAGCCTCACATGATTAACAATGATGCATATGTTTTCATTTTCACCAGATGTAATAAAGTTAAAATGGGATTTTAAGGGATTGTCTGTATCTTACAAATATTAATGTGTAATATTAAGTACTTGCAAATGCATGTTCTATATTTTGCATTGATTAAAATATAAAATACTTACAGCTAGATGAAATGTTGAAATTACAGCAGTTTGTAAGAAACTAGGACTTCCCACACTAGCTGAGTAAAAGTAATTTCCTTGTTTTTGATATTTTGCTGCAGTAACTGATGAGAATAGTTTCATTCAGCTGAATGGAATTTCCTGTCTCTCTAGTGATGTCATTAGACAATGTGTTGCACTGTTAAGAGATCCTACATGTACAAGAGCAAGGTCACTCAGAGTCCACATAATATAATCAATTGGAAGAGCACAGAAAGTGACTAAATGAAACAAAACTTTATATCCTTAGTGTCTATATAATCAGTGCTGCCGTACCTGCAATAAACATGCAGAGTAATCATTGGGGTAGGGTTTGAGCCAAATATTAAGATTTGTGATTTATGCAGAATGCCTGTATAATATCACACTGGAAAAAGCCTGCGCTCTGTACAAGCAGTAATCTTCATCTTGCACCAGAGTTTTAGGACTAGACTGTCCCTTTAACCTGACATTTGTAAATCTGTTTTCACCATACTAAATTGCATCCATCTGAACTAACTGACACATTGGCCGACCTGTATAGATAAGACTTCCTGCTCTGAGACTATGTTTTGGGCTCAGTAATGATAGCTAAACGGAGCAATCATGGGCACTATATTCGATGGCAGCATGCCCCTCCAATATGGCGTTGCCCTGTAGCCGGCAAGAACTACAGAAGTGACAAAAAAACCTAGATCTAAATTAACCCTAGAGTTAGGTTAGGGTTAAGGTTCTAATTAGAGTTTCAGATGATTTAGGGTTAGAATTAGGGTTAGGGTGGTGATTAGGTTTGGGGCCAAATGGTCACTGTAGGAGAAAATAGTTGGGGGAAAAACAATACTACAGTTATTGCTCTAAAACCTGCAAAAAAACATTTAAAAAAATGTAAACATTGGTATTTCTAGACTCAGGACAAATATTACAAACCATCTAGGTCTTTTTTTACCATTTCATTGTATAAAAGATTTTTTCTAATAAAAGTTTTTTCCCCTATTATTTTATGATTATTTTTAAAGTAAATCATATGATATGATGAGAAAACCTTTCTTATACAGCTAAAACAAATATATAAAATATGTGTGGGGGTATTAGTGTTAGTATTAGGTTTCGGGGGTTAGTGTTAGTATTAGGGTTAAGGGGGTTAGTGTAAGTATTAGGGTTCAGGAGGTAGTGTTAGTAGTTCTTCGCCGCATTTTCATCGCTGACAGTTCAGCGCGGCAGTTAGAACGCTGAACTGTCAGCAATGAAGTATAACGCGGCCGTTTCACCGCGGCTGCAGCTATGTAAGAGCTGACAGTTCAGCGCTGAACTGTCAGCTCTTACCAATCTAAAAGTAAAACGAAAATAACCCCCCCTAATAAATGATTCCCCCCCCCAATAGTAACACTAAACACTAAACCCCAATACTAACACTAAAATTAACCCCAATACTAAAATTAACCCCCTAAACCCTAATACTAACCCCCGACCCCTAATACTAACCCCGACCCCTAATACTAACCCCCGACCCCTAATACTAAAGTTAACCCCCTAAACCCCAATACTAACCCTAATACTAACCCCTAATACTAAAGTTAACCCCCTAAACCCCAATACTAACCCTAATACTAACCCTAATACTAACCCCCGACCCCTAATACTAAAGTTAACCCCCTAAACCCTAATACTAACCCTAATACTAACCCCGACCCCTAATACTAAAATTAACCCCCTAAACCCTAATACTAACCCTAATACTAACCCCGACCCCTAATACTAAAATTAACCCCCTAAACCCTAATACTAACCCTAATACTAACCCCCGACCCCTAATAGTAAAATTAACCCCTAACACTAAACCTAATTCTAACCCCCTAAACCCTAATTCTAAACCAACTAAAATCGGTAAAATACTTACCTTTAGCGATGAAATGTCCCGCGATGAAATCTCCAGCGATGATCTGTCTTGTGCTGTAGAGTCGGCGGTAAAGCGGCTGCGCGGAAGCAGCCGCGATGAAGTGTCCCATCCCCGTGTTAGTATTATGAGTATTAGTGTTTGGGTTCAGGGGGTTAGAATTAGGGTTCGAAGGGTTAGTATGGGGGTTCGGGTTAACTTTTTCGGGGTTATTTCATTTATCTGGGGGGTTTATGTTCATAAGGGCTGACAGTTCAGCGCTAACCTGTCAGTGCTTACACTGCCATGGTGAAACCGTCAGTGGTGAAACAACCGTGCTGAACTGTCCTAGGTGCAGGCAAATGTGGTGCCCATATTGTAAAAGAGATCAAAACTTTAGGCAACTCTTCAGTGACCTGTTCATTAACAGAAATGTAGAAAGAACAAGAGGTCATCCTCTGAGTGAAGATTTCATGTGAAAGAAAAAAAGGGATCCTTAAGGTAAGGACAATACAGGCATGGAATTCACTGCCAAGTGAGGTGGCGCTATCAAATAGAAAATATGCCTTAAAAATGGTCTATAAATTTTAGTATCAACAATATTTAGAGCTTATTGATCCAAGAATAAATCTAATTGTCTTTTTGGAGTCAAGAAGGAATTATGTGTCAAAATTCTAAATGGCTTAATTTGAGGGTTTTGCCTTCTTTTGGATCAACTTGGTTGAACTTGGTGGACAAAATTACTATGTTACTTTGTTACCTGAGAGGAATGGGTTTTCAACATTGGCCCCATCCATCAATGCTGTCCCTCAAAGAATGCTCATAAACTTAAGTCAGATTATTTTCTACCTCACCTCTGACAAAGCCTCTAATAAAAACACAGAAACAAAATAACAATTCCGGAATTAGCTGACCTCAAAAACTAAATCACTTCAAAACCAATCCCACATATTAGATGTACCTTGAAGGAGGGATGAGAAATTTGTGAGCACCGGCACTTCAAAAGCGTAAAGGAAGACTAATGAACTCAATGAACAAAAGGATGCTATGCGTCATAGACCCAAGGACAGCAAAGTTATCAAGGTTTTCACAGACACCACCAAAATTTATACACATGGATGGAAGTAAAAAAAAAACATAGACATGAATATAGAAGCAGACACTGGTCTTAAAGATCCCATATTATAGCAATATCAAGTCTATGTGCTTATCGTTTAATGTTCCTACATTAAAAAGACAAATGTTCCAAACATAAAACACGCACAAATGCATCAGTGATATTTACATCTATAACATATTTCTAAGTTTGACTCTTAAAATGGTCTTAAATCTAGTAGATGCCTAGTGAATAACGTCGATCATGCATTTATGGCAACACAAGCTAATTTTGTCAGAAGCAGAGGTGTGGTACTGAATATAAAAAGAGAATGAGCTGGCCAAGTTAATCTTCTTCATAAAAACATTAAACAAGGAGGACAAAGGAGTCTACAGTAGGAAGTTTACTGTTACAGAGCTAAGTTTCAGTACCATCAAGTGGCATATGATGACAATGTTATTGTAATATCTATTGATTGTTCGTTAATGTGGCATCGCTAGCCAGTGATATCAGTGTAGTATTTTAAATCCAACTATGAGAAAAGTAATCATGTGTAAAAGGTAATTTTTACCTCAGCAGGATTGGGCAGACATTAAAAAGTAGAATTATTATATTTACAAAAAGTGTAGCATGTTAACACTTCAAGTGTATTAATTTAAATGCAAAAATCTAAAGGACCATGTCGAAAATACACTGCTCTCATACAAAATAGAAAAAATTAGCTCTGAAAATTACTGTAGAAAAAGGCTAAAAAGATCTGATTGCGTAACTGAAGGCACGACTGTATAGCTGCTTTAGATGTAGATTATTTACCGGGAGCAAACTATTAGTATATTCTGTGTAGTTACCATTTTCTCCTAATGATCAGTTCCTAATTACCAGAAAGGCTTATGGTATTTAATTACTTAACAGTTCTCAATGTAGTGCACACAGAGCTTAAGGATATACTTCCACTTAGTATGCTTCTATAAGGTTTCAAAAGATGTTTGTTTTTGTTTTTTCCACTTTTGTCTATTATGGTTATGCTGCCATTAATAAGAAACAGCCAATATGCTACCCTCCTCCCCCAGTACTCACCTCCTGGCTGCTCCGTGTCCCCGGTCGTCTCCTCCATGCAGTCTTCCCTCCTGCATGGAGGAGGGAAATACAGTCACCAGATATGACGTACTGTCATATCCGGTCACAATGATTTTTTTTTTTTTAACTTTTTTTTTCCTGCAGCCGCATCCAGTGGATGTGGCTTCCCCCCCCCCCCAAAAAAAAGTTCAGCAGTGCAATTTGCTGCAAGTGGGATGCCGGGACCATGGGTGTCACCCCCGCTTGGTGACACCCTTGGCCAGTGGGGGCCCCCTTAACCAGAGGGCCCTGGGCAAGTCCCCAGTTTGCCCATTGGTTAAGGCGGCCCTGATTGGGGGAGCATGGCCCCCTCTGCCCCCCCCCCCCCCCCCTAGCATCACCACTAATTAGATAGGGGGGCTTAGGGTTAGAATAAGGGTAAGGATTAGGGTTAACTCTAATGATGTTTTTTACACTGAGTTACATGCATTAAACCAGGGTTTGGGTTGGGGTAAGCCTAACCGTTACTCTTGGTCTAACCCTAACCACCCTAAGAGTTAGACCATAGAAAAGGGTAGAGGATCACCCGCTTGCAAGTAAATAAATAATGCACAGGACTTCAGGAGATGCTGTGCATCAGCATTTATTAGAAACAAAACACCACAGCTACAGCTGGAACAAGTGAGAGTCACCCGGTGGGGCAGAGAAGCCTACGCGTTTCGTGCCTGTGTACTGGTGCTTCATCAAGGGAATTGATGCACAGCATCTCCTGAAGTCCATTATTTAGTATTTAGTAAGCAGTATTTACTTGCAAGCGGGTGACCCTCTACCCTTTTCTTCGCAACTCTATGGTTTGGATCACGGTGGGAGTGAAGAGAGGTGTGGCAATCCCTGCAACATGGAAACAGCAAGTACAGATCCAGCTGCTTCATTTTTTGTTCATATTGATTTGTAGGCCCCCTAAGAGATAACCCTAATCCTTACCCTCATTCTAACCCGGCCTATTTAATCCTCTATTCACTCATATTTCTTACCTTTTTTCCGTGAACTGAAATCAGAAATTAGGAGATTTCGAACATACGCGGTTCTTTCATCACGCATGCATATTTCAGTCACCTCCACCTCCTGGCCATTTTTACGATCTCGCCTATTTTTTCCAAAACACCTCTCTAGCATTTCTTTAGAGGCAATCATGGAACTACATAAAAATACATATGGATGCACAACTGCCTGATGTCAGTATCTCCAAAACTAAAGTATGGGTACTCATTGTGTATGTTGCACCACTGTTATGTCACTATTACATGTGTTGTCACTACTGTCACACATGCTCAGTGCTTTCCCAGAATATTCAGTAGGGGAATTGCTGGACACACTTCTGTTTTACACCAGCTGTACACAGAATCTGTAAATGTGAACCAGGGGATAAATCTAGGGTTGGCACCCAGCTGGTGTTATACTGGCAGGCTGGTAAAACATTGGCTTGTGACCAATGTTAAGTCTATGGAGGCAATAGACTTTCCGGTATTTTTCTCTAAGTAAAAGGGGGAATACCTATGTTGATCATGCTATTTTTGTTTGCTCAAGCATGCAAAACCTTTATCATGCAAAGAAAATTAGGTATACTTTATGTTGCATGGTCAATCGAATGAAAAAATGGATTAGTTATAGTGGACATTTAATCTAGTCTTAGATGGCTAATGCTCTCCATTACTGCATGCATAGGATACATTGCTAGTGTACAGTTATATGTTCTTTAAAGCTGTAATATTCATTGAAACCAACATAACATTTTGTGGTAATATTTGTATATTTAGAAATCATCCACATTATTCAAAGTTCCTGTGAAAACATTAGGTACTCATTTTCCATTATGCCCCTATTTTATTAGCCAGATGTGCAGTGCTGCAATATTATATCTCATGTAACTAGAATAACATGTTTCCACTACAAAGTATATATGACATTTTGGCAGTAATCCATGTTATTAAATCTGCAATAAACTACATGAAAACCAGAATGCCTATAACAATTTTTAATAATTAAAACATAAATGCAGTGGTCTTTCTTAAATTTAGCAACTTGAATGTAAACTGTTACTATAAATGTAACTTTTATACTTTTAAAATAATAAATTGCACTGTTTTCTTCTGGCAATCCCATATTTGGAAATTGTATTGCAAATATCCTACAGTGCATTTCTGCACATGATCCAAAGTTCATCTAGATTATTACTCTGCTCTCCTCTGTTGGTCAAAAGATGTAATGACAGGTGGATGACATGAGAGCTTAGAGGAGGTTTTGATACCGTAATAGGACAAATCTATGAAATACATGCTCAGCTGCCTTCTGAAGTGTGTGACTGTACAATGTCTCTTACACCGGGTGGCATAAGTAATAGTATAGAGTTACAAAATGTGAAATAATAATTATGCTATAATGAAAGTAGGCATGGATAATCAGAACATCCATCTGTGTAATAGAAATAGTTAGATTTATTATGAGGTAGAGATAACATTTTCTATTTTCTATATATTAGTCGTGTTCCAGGCTTGATAATAATATCATTTTATTTAATGTAAATGTATAGGAAAGCAATAAAATATTTTTAAATATGTGTTACACACAAGTACTTATCAACTATACTTTTTATGTTATATTTTGCTACTCACAATTTAAAGAGAATTGCCAGTCCCAAGATAACTTTATAAATCAGAGTTTTTTGCCATTAATAAATAAAATGCATTAAAAAAAAAAGGAAAGTAGATTGGGGAGGGCTGTTGCTTAGATAACCCAGTAATTATCAATATTTCTGCTTAACCAACCTTCTGCATAATAAATTACATTATCCTTTGCATTATTTTCTCTGCAAATCTTTGGCATCATTCCTGACACATTTAACAAACAGGAATACGGGAGGGACCCTAAGGTATCACACTCATGCTGCTTGCACATTGATTATGAATGCAGTTCATTAGTAAATTCAATTAATAATACAGGATAAAAGCATGTTACAACAAATAAAATCAACTGGCCTAATGCACTGACCGCAGTTCCATCAAACTAGCATTTTTCCTTGCAACTGCTGTGTGCAACAATTTAGTAAGTAATCGGGACAGTTGCACGGGTACGTGAGCAGGTTTACTTTGTACACAAGTGTGTTTACTGGCCTTGCATCTCTAACCTATACTATGTTATGAAAGCTGTCTTGAACAATGTATATATGCTGAAGGGGTTAATGTTTTGGGTAGATCCATAGGATAAAGGCAACTGTTTAGGCCTTTGCATGTAACTACCCAAAAGACAAAGAACTGTTGTGAGCACAGTAATCTATAGATATCTGCACACAAAAAGGGTCTGCTGATCTGGACTGGGTCCCCAGGACTTACTTGAACACTTTTTCTACATAAATATGTAGCTATGTTATAATTGTATATAATTTTTTTGTGTTTAAAATATTTTAACTTGTTTTCTTATGCACATTTCTATTCAACTGTACCTCTCAAATTTGGAGAATTGAAATGGGCAAATTTCACGCATGTTTCCCAAATTCAGAGCGTGTTTGGCGCATATTGGGTAGCCAAAATTGTATGCTTTTAATAGTCCTGATCCAAATGCTTCCGATGCTTTGGCTCACATTTACTCTTGCTGCTTTCGCTTTACTGGTTTATTATAAGTGCTCATCTTTTTTGCTCTTTTTTTTTTTTTAAAGAACTGATTTCTCCACTCTCGCTGTTGCCATATTGGATACAGATTTGTAAATGGGCCAGTTTGTATTTTGCAGATACTTGCAATACAGACCTATGGGTATCATGGGACACCAGTGCTCTCTTTATTGCAATCATCATATTTAAAGGGTTTTGCCAAACATATCTTGTGAATGCACGCCACTGCGATGCACCACAAGTTTCATGTTTTATGGATGGCTTCAGTAGAAATAACTTTCTATCAGTAAGTGGATGCTGCATAATTGATGTTGAACATGTTTAATCATTTTTAAAAAAGCAAGATACAGAAGTCGTGTACATTGATTCTTTTCTGCTTCACAGTGTTATTAATTTAAATTTCTTCTGCCAAAAATCATAGATAATAGAGCGGAAAGAAATGAGACATGAAGAAATAGAATGTCATAGTTTGTGCCGATTATTTCATCTTATAGCTTTTAATAACAGTAACACTGACCATTATCAGCACCCTGGGGGGAAAAATGTACCTTAGGTCTTGGTTTAATTATGATACTGATTGCTGAGTCGCTACAAAAATAGCTGAATTCTCCATGCAATGATAGATCCTAACCAATTAGTCATTAGTATATCCAAGACTAGATAATGAACATGTATCTAGTGTATGCACCTTGGGACATCATAATTGAGTTAATACTGTGATGCTCAACTATTTTTAACCCATCAGTAACACATTACAGAGAATCCAAACATACTGGAAGGAAGTATCATTCACCTGTGCTCAAGAAGGGTTTTTAAACTAGCTCTTAAAAACACACACACACACACACAAATAGTAATTCTTAGGCGATTGCATCATCAGTTAAAATAATAAAGAAAGCGACTGTTTGACCCCTATAGTTTTACTCGCCATCACAAGATCATAAGATCAGATCCAAGATCAAGTTATTAGAGATCAATTGCAAACACATGTATTTATAAAATGTATTGGTTGTTTAAGGCCATATCTTGCTTGGAAAATTATATTCCATATTTGCTCGAATATAAGATGGCCCTGATTATAAGACAACCCCCAAAACTTTGTATATTCATTTAGGAAAATAAGAAAAAGTCTGAATATAAGACTACCATATAGGAAAAAAAGTTATCCTTATAAATATTTACATGTAAACAGTTTTTTTCATGTTTAATAAAAATTCTGATAGGAAAAAAATGCATTTTTTGTTTTTAATTTCATTGGCTAATTCTGCCCCCCAGACTTAGCCAATGGATCCCCCACACTGCCATCTGCCCCCAGACTTGGCAAATGCATTCCCCACAATAATTTGCCCTCCAGACTTAGCCAATACTGAACCCCACACAGATATATGCCCCCCAGACTTAGCCAATGCATCCCCCACAATCTACTGCCCACCACCCTAATGCTGCTGCTCCAAACTTAGCCAATGCTGCCCCCGCCTCCCTGACTTGCTCCTCCCCATCCCCAACTTGCTCCTCTCCCTCCCACACTTGCTCCCAGTATCTCTGGTGGCTAGTGGGGGCAGCCAGACACTTCCATCTCATATGACAGACCGCTGGAAGGTTACGTGACCACCCTGCTTACATTATAGAAGCGGAAGTGTCAGCATCGGAGGATATGTTTGGATGTTTGTGAGAAGGATGTTTGCGAGCAGGATCCAGCAACTATGCAATTAAACCAGGAGGGTCTAATTGCAGGCCTCTGATCTGTCAAATCTGTGATTTTTAGTGAGCGCATGCATTCCTGGACATCCCCATATTTGACAGGACAAGGCCCAAAAAAAGGCACTGTATTGTCAAATCCAAGACTGCTTTTTTGTTTATCAATAAAGTGTTGCACTGGAAAAAAAAATACATTGAGGTTTCTTTAAATGCACTTCATTGGAACATGATGTTAAACCTTTTATGCAAAGTGTTATTTTTCATATTTATTTTCAACTCATACTATAATTTCTGTACTACTTCTTCCAATCACAGGATTTAAATGCCATTGAAACTGCTGCATAAGTAAAACCACTCTTGGGCAAGGGATTTAAAATGACATTTTTTCAACACTTTTGTCATTTCTCATATTCAAAGTCTTTTTAAAAAAAAAAATCATTATACTTTGTAGCAGATCTCTTCTACAAAGGAAATGTTAATGGCGTTTTGACTCCAACAGAAGGCAAGTTACACGCATTGTAGGTGATAAATGAAAGTTACTTGTGCACTACACTAGCTTAGCTTCTTAAGCTATTATAGACTGCAATCCTCAACATGCTCAGCTAGTTTTCTGGCTGGGCATTCATGGGAATCATAGACCATAGTAGGTACCATTTGGCAATGAGTTAGCCTCATGAGTTAGTTGTTCCCCAACTTTTGACAACAGTTAAACATTGGCTACCGCTGAAAAGGCTCATAAATATCTCATGGATGAACCCTGCGCAGAAACGACCCACAGAACCACAAAGCACCCAATGTGCTAAGGAAAAAATGTACTTTTACAGGAGGGGTAAATACATAAATATAATATATATATTTTCAGGAAGACAGATCCAGAAAAAATAATAATAAAACGACTCACCAAAAAGATGATCACAGAAATATGTCTACAAAATAATAAACACATATAATGTAGTATGTTAAGCCAGCAATAACTAAAGTGAGGGGTAAATATGTACAAGATTAGTTCCATTTAAGCGCGGAGCACCACAGAAAGCACATTTCAACGCAGGAACCCATAAGTATGAAGACCAGGCACAAATTAAGTATCCAAAAAAATGCTGTAATATAAACCCTCTAGGCATGTGGTGATGTCCACTGTACAGGAATTGTTTGACTGGAAGAAATTAGCACATGCGCGGTTGTGCGGATACACATGCATAGTAACAGTTTACAGTGTAACGATGAGTACTATGGGATTATAGCATTGTGATTAATATGTTTTTGCATGAAGAGCTCTCCTATTAGGAATCGATGACTGTAGAACAAGCAACAGGTGTCCAAATCAGTACTGTCCTGGTTAAACTAGTGCATAATACACGACAGAAAAGGAGAGATAAGGGCAGCCAAATGTGAGGTAGGACACAGGTGCAGCAAGGGTTGGCAATAGTTACACAAACTACTGTATGACAAGAATATGGAATGTTGCTGTTCATCAATTAACTTGCCAAATGAATATACACATCTACATGTTTAAAATGAATGTTAATGAACAGGAAATACATTGATTTCTAGAAGAACTGTAATCCATATACATTAACAAGTTATTTCAGTATGCGCTATTTAATTTCTCCTCAGTTCACCCATACTAATTTAAAAGGAACACTAAATGTTGTTTTTGACTTGTGCTTCTAATATAGAAGCACAGGTGAAATTTTAGTTGTCCCTAGTATGAGGAAAAAATTGGCAGGTACTTTTTATAGTACATGCCAGTTTATAATCTTCCGACATCTGCCATGCTTCCATAGGAAGCAGGCAGCCGTCTGGTCAGCGACCAGCTCTTTCTGCTAGCGCAGATAGAGACCCTCGTTTTTGCATAGGATCAGCAGGGGAGGCATTAAATAGGTCACCCCCTGCTAACCCCATGCAAAAACAAGGGTCTCTCGCTGCGCTAGCAGAGAGAGACCCTTGCTTTCTGCTGTCAGAACGGGGCAAACCATGAACTGCTGTGTCTCGCATGATACAGCAGATAGTAAACCCGCGTGTATCTATTTAGATACATGTCGGGTTTACTTAAATGTCCCGGGTCGTATTTTGTTTAACCCTTGTACCTTCAAGGAAGCAATGGTTAAACAATGTGTAATGTTCCTTTAAAAAAAAAATCTGTATTATTGAACAAAGGAATTCACTCTTTTGCATCTCATTTCCATTGTCTTAGCAATTCCAAATTTAAAATGAGCTCTATAAGGTTAAGTGATTCTGAGCCACAGGCATTTTACTTGAAATCTCACAACATCAAAAGTCTCTGCCAAGAGTAGAGTGGAAGGGATTTAAGAAGATGCCAGACAATGTCAAATAAAGTAAAAGAAATTACAACTTTACACCTGATTTAAACAGAAATTGCCTTGAAACAACTCTATAATACTATTAAACAGGACACAGATGTAACTATTACCAAATGTAACTATTGAGAGAGTTCCAATAGTGTTAAAGTTGCAACCCAACACAGTAACATTTATACACATACTTACATAAATGGGAATCTTTTTTATTAACCAAGTGCACCAAAATACAGTGACGAGCATAGCAACACTTCCTTTAATAGATTATGAGGTGAATGACTGACAAAAAAAAAAACACATAAAAGTTTGAGGACTGCTGCCATGAGGGACATTAAACATTTCACAAAGGGCCTGCTGCCCCAAAATGTCTATGTAAATCAAAAATATGTTGAGCTTAAGCTCAGTCATATGTTATGGGGCTTTTGAGTAATTTCTTCATAAAGAAAGTGTTTCATATTTGTACACTTTAAGTACACTGTATTAAAAATGTGCAATTTATTTATGTGTGGTAACAATTATACATAGAAGTGCCATTTATGTTTGTGTTATTTAATTTAGAGTTCTTGCACTTTAAGCTTTTAACTGCCCTACAGTGAAGACTAATGATATTCTTCATATGAATGATACTAAGCCAGAATCATAGGAGACTTTTCACTGAATGGACATCATGGTAGTTGTAGTTTAAAGATTGACATTACTGTTGTCATGATGACTGCCCAGCCACAAGTCTCACATGCTGGCAAAATGTAATTGGTAGGGTAGCTTCTTTGGAATAGTAATCGCATCACCTAAATATCCATTGATGGGAATTGTACTATAGTATGTCTGAATCTGTCTATACTAATTGGATCAATAGAGTGACTATATATTAACAGAGGCTGTACTGACTGACTATAAATTGGTAATGGACATCCTGTGTCTTTGCATGGTTACCTATACATTAATAGAGTCTATAACATACAACATTAGCGTCTGACTATCTGTATGCTGATGGGAACAATCATATATGAATTTCAGATAACTATGTAATGATGGGAGCTATCCTTTTCACATTTGTGTCTGGCTAGTTATTCATTGGTGGGCCTATCCTGTATCACATCTGTTTCAAGTTAATTATATCCTGATGGAATATATGCTACCACATGCAATACTGTACCATGTTTGTGTCTGGTTAACAATGTACTGATGGTAACTATGCTGTACCATGTTTGTGTCTAGCTAATTATATACTAATGGGAGCAATCTTTTACCAACTCCTTGTCTGGTATGTAATATATTGATTGGAGCTCTCCTGTATCACACCTGTAAGTGGCTGTTTATATTCAGATATTACATACAGATCAGGAACTAATGTCAGTCCCACACGCAATCAAGGTTTTGGTTGGGTGTAATTGCAAGGATCTGCCCCAGGTGCAAGTACTTTAGACAACACCCTGATAGCTTAAAATGTACAATATAAATCATAAGAGAGTACCAAGAATACGATTTCCCCTAATCAAGCATGACTTAAATGTATATGTGGAGCATATCTCAAGTGAAGTGTATTATACATTAATTCTTATGTTCCATTGATACTTCTTAGATCAATAGGGCAAATATCCAATTTAAATATATGTATGTATATATGTATCTTGCCAGTCTCTCTAGATGCATAAATAGCTTAATTGATTTAGCATGTTGTATTCTGCTTTCTGGGCAATACATAATACTATCATTCAAAAAATTGGGGTCAGTTAGAAATGTCCTTGGTTTTGAAAGAAAGTCCATTAAAATAACATCAAATGGATGAGAATTACAGTGTAGACATTTTTAATGCAAATAACTATTGTAAAAAGCAGGAAGACAGCGCTACAAAGTAATGTAGGATTGTAAATAATTAAATATGAATGTATTTAAATACACCATACAAAACACACAATTGGAAGGTATAAAAAATATAAAGATTTAATAAATATAATGTAATAAAAAATAATGTAGTAGAACAGACACAAAACCACCTAAATGAAGAGGTGGAAACACAAAATACAAGTAAATATATCACAATACACAATATAAATATGTTACTGACAAATACAAATAAAACTAAAGAATAACACTGAATGAAAACTGAAGAAGTTTTCGAAACGCGTCCCTGTTTGGCGTCCCTTTTTTCTGCGAAAGACCTGGCCAGGCTTCCCTTTCGCTCTTGATTCACTGCCCTGAGTCTAGCATTGTCTCAAACGGCTCTCCTTTAATGGTGTGTATTATCTATCCATTATTGTTATTACTTTTATTCAGTGTTATTCTTTAGTTTTATTTGTATTTGTCAGTAACATATTTATATTGTGTATTGTGATATATTTACTTGTATTTTGTGTTTCCACCTCTTCATTTAGGTGGTTTTGTGTCTGTTCTACTACATTATTTTTATTACATTATATTTATTAAATCTTTATATTTTTTATACCTTCCAATTGTGTGTTTTGTATGGTGTATTTAAATACATTCATATTTAATTATTTACAATCCTACATTACTTTGTAGCGCTGTCTTCCTTCTTTTTACATCTGTTGCCTTTTCACAGTGCTAACCCACTGTGTTTTTTATTAGACTGGCGGCTACCTAACTTTTTTGTTGTTAGTTTTTAATCAGTTAAATTCCTGATATATGCCAGAAGGGCCCTCTGTGGATACCGTCTACCTTCGGTTCAATATTCACCAACATACTGGTTTGTATGCTTTATTAATTTATTTTTTATTCTAAAGCTCACTAATAGGCGCTTAGTACCTATACTTCCGCTAGGTTGTATAAACACTTCTTTTTCAAATAACTATTGTAGCTGGACACATCTGTTTTTTTTATGGAATATCTACAGAGGCCCATTATAGGCAACTATGGCACATTGTTTTCCAATTTCACATTGTGCTAGCCAATTTTATTTTAAAATTCAACGTCTTGACTGTATTTTCTTTTCATTTTGCAACTCATTTGATGTATGTTTTCATGGAAAACAAGGAAATTCCTAAGTGACCCCAAACTTTTGAACAGTAATGTATTAGTAAACAGAAAACAAGGGTGGTAGGTGCGCTGGAGGTCTTCCACCCACAGAATTATGTATGGTAAAAGAAAGTATATAATTGCCTGAAATAGCGATATACTTCATGGGCTGAACATATAGGTGATGTCAACAGTCTCAAAACATGAAAAGACAAAAAAGACAAAAAACCATAGTGCAGCTCTATATACAATGTGAAATCTTCTATACTGAGGTGGTGAATTGCACTCACAAAAGTAAATAGAAAATAGAGCTTATCTGATCCAACTGGAATGATTTCTTCAATTCTTCTCACTCATTCTGTGGCCATATGTGGATATAATGGCAGAAAGTAGAAATGAAGTCAGTATATAGTAAAGTACAAAAAGTATTTAATAAAACAATAGTATCTTACATATACAGCGTTGGAAGAACAGCACTGCAGATCTTCCTTCTCATGCAGCAATCAGCCGAATCAGTAGAAAAATATGCAGCAAATAAAAAGGTCCCAAATCTTGGCAGGGCTGGAGATGGGCTAAAATCAATGGTGTACAGTGGGTCACGCAACGCGTTTCGCCTTTCCTTAGGCTTCCTCTAAGCGTGACACGACGGCAGACACAGCCCTAGATATTTGTCGCTCATGTGGGTTGGCCAGAAGATTTTTAAGCATACTGTCAGAGTGGCACCTCTCTCTCTCCTCTGTGCTGGCCCCTAGGTCGGCTGCTACTTTGCCTATAGGTAGCGCTGGCTCTGTCGCTACATTGCTAAAGCAGAGAAACAATCATTGATTTTGTTTTTCCGCAAGAGATGATCAGACAAAAAAATAGGCAGATCACCATGCTCTGCGTTCATATTAATAAAATAAATCCATACAGTATCTCCACTGGAAAACATTTTGAAAGTAGTTACCATGTAAACTCAAATGATGTCCTGAATATGTGGTGGCCAAAAATATAGTATACCAGTCATACGAAAAAATCTGCACCACGTAACAACACTATGGGAAAAAAAGTGTAGCGTAGATAGATGCAATATAAACATGACAAAGCCATCTGAACAGTATATTATTTTACTAAAGGGTACTTATATGTACTCCAACATGGGATTCATTTTATGGGTTGTTTTTACATGCAAAAGTTATTCTTACCTTAACCACACAAGTTAACAATTTTTTTTTAGAAATGCAAAGTGTACATGCATTATTTCCCAATCACTCTCCATTACATGAAGATGAAATGGTACTTCCAGTTGAAGGCCCCATGCATATTTATGCCAGGCTGTGAAGAAGAGCATGAAAGATACCGAGATAAAAGGATGAGGATGATCTAGCCCATGGCGGAACCCTTTTAAAAGTAAGCATTGGAGAAATAAAATAAAAATGAAACAACATTAAAGGACAACTGTCAGCCAAAAAAATACATTATGGTTAACTGAAATATGTAAGCATTTTAAATAGACATGCTTTAATGTAAAAATGCAGCCTTCTTTGCTTGTATAGCTCTATCACGGGGCAGATAGCTTGGTTCAGCTCTTTCTTCATCTGACCTAAGATTATGAACAAAATGTCTCCCCCCTGATAGAGCTATACAGGCACAGAGGGCCCAATAAAGTACTGTATTGATATATTTTTATTAAAGCATTTCTTTTTAAAATGCCTATACTTGATGCAATCTTTCAGTTATGCATAACTTGTTTTTTTGTTGACTGTTGTCCTTTGATGTTCAATATATAGAAAATGCAAAAAACAAAGATCTTTTATTAAAAGAATGCATTGGTAGACGGAGAACCACCACTAACTGTATAAATACAGTGTTAGTACAAACAGTGATGAGTTTCAGTAACTGTCTGTTAGAGAGGAATTTCGACTTGCTCAGCCTAACACAGGCCATTATCAGTTCATGACATGTAGCTTCTATGTTTAATATCAAGCTGATTAATACAACGTAGGAAGCTGGAATAAACAGTTGGTCCCATGTTTTTCTCTTTAATGGTCACGTAACAGATAATGGATGGTTTGTCATCATGTTTGTGATAATATCGAAAATAAATGTATTAAGTATAAGGTTTGTTTTTTAGCTGAATAAAATGTGAATGGATTTGTAATTTAATTAGATTGCCTTCAGACAGGTTGCATTTAAAATTATAATGGTATGGTCATAAACGAAAAAGAGATAAGTATCATACACAGAAGGCTGCTGCTAACTCTGAGGAAAGGGGTGAATAACATATGATTGGAGGTAAATACCCTAATGTAACAATAAACCTATAAACCTAATGTAAAAATAAATAACGCAAGCCATTACATATACTGGAAGTAGCAATAAAAGAGTTAAAAAGAAAAATGTAAAACATCTCTGTCCCAATAATCCCATTGGTCCTGAGACTATTTTAAATTGTAACACTTAGTTAACCCATAACAAAACAAAAACATACGTTATTGCATTGCAGTTACACCAATTATTACCAGGTTTGAGTTTAAACATCCATATTTCTCTCTTTTTCTGGTTTTATATAGATTTTTGGGTGTTTCCCTACTGAGAAGGTTGCAGTATTATATATATAATAGCACTGTTAAAAATATTTAAAAAAGGACATAACATGTATCACAATAATTCACAAATATACATAATATTAAACTGCACTACAACATATATTGCACTGCACACAAAGAATGCTTTAGCAATATGTTGACAAAGTATTTCAAAACAGATCTTATAATCAGCTGCACTGAATTATAACCGTGATCAAAGGCTTACTTGAAGGCAATTGTGAGAAGCACGTATGTGCAAACTCACAGTAATGGCTTTGTCACCTTTAACCGGCTGACCTCGGGGTCCCAATGGATACAAGATTCTCCTTCTCTGTTATGAGAGCCCGACCGCCGTCGGTCCTTCAATTTTTGCCAAACAGTATTTCAAAATCACAAAGAAGTGTGTAGAAGCTCAGTGGTGAGGAGGGGGTGTGTCTACAGATGCGTTTCACCCTAGAAAGGGCTAGTTAGGAGGCATCTAGGACCATTGATCGCAGTCGTTTCACCACTGACAGTTCAGCGCGGCAGTTTGAACGCTGAACTGTCACCGGTGAAAAAACACACGGCCGCTTCAGCACAGCACTGTAAGCACTGTCAGTTCAGCGCTGAACTGTCAGCGCTTACAAACATAAACTTCTCTAATAAATAAAACCTCTTCTAAAAGTTACCCCGTACTCCATAGTATCCCCCCAAACTCTAATACTAACACTAACCCCCCGAACCTTAATACTAACACTAACCCCCCCGAACTCTAATACTAACACTACCCCCCCTGAACCCTAAGACTAACACCTGACCCCTAATAATAGTCACCTTATGCAATCCCTTGATGAACTGTCCTGCGAAGAAAGGTCTGGCGATGACCTTTCTCAGTCACGGTGAAGCAGCTGCATTTAAGCATCCATGAATAACGTCCCATCCTCCGTTAGGAGTAGACCCTAGAAAAGGCTAGTTAGGCATTCACCCTAGATATTGCTGGTTAGATAGGAGTATCATAGAGGGGGCAGTTTAGCAGGAGTACCCTATAATGGGCAGTTTAGCAGGAGTTCCCTATAGAGGGCAGATTAGCAGTTAAGAGTACCCTAGAAACTCTTAGCAGAAGTAGGCCCTAGAGAGGGCAGCTTAATAGAGGTAGGCACTGGAGATATTAGCTTAGCAGAAGTAGGCCCTAGAGAAGGTTGGTCTCAGGAGATGCTGAAAACCTTTCCCTAAATGGTTGAGCCCTCCAGTATGGGTTCCCAGTTCCTAGACACAGCAGAAGTACAATTCAGCTTTAGCAGAGGATCAGGAGCAGATACAGTAGCTCTCAGAAGTCAGTCCAAAAGTCTTGTTTGCAATAAACTGCAGGTATTTAAAGGGGTGTGTTGCACAAGTTAACCCCTTGGTGACACAGGACGGACTAGGTCCGTCCTGTGTGCCGAGGCGTTAGTGACACAGGACGGACCTAGTCCCTCCTGTGTCAAAACGAGCACTGAAAGCGGAGTTTTTCCACTTTCAGTGCTCAAGCGGTATTGTAACGATGCTTCCGTATGGAAGCATCATACAATACTAAAAAAAATGCCCATCGGCATTAAAAAAATTAGCATAGGAAGCAAATTTTTCGCTTCCTATGCTCAGAAAGTGTTTCTGATTGCCTCGCAAGTCGAGGCAATCAGAAACACAAAAAAAAAAATGAGTGACCAAGATGGCGCTGCCCTTCTAAGGGCAAGAGCACAGGAGGCAGGAAGTACCTGCTTCCTGTGCTCTCTGGCTGTCACACGATTGCCTCTTCACAGAGGCAATCAGTGACTGCCAGGCACACTAACAGGCAGTGGGGATGCTCTTCTGAACATCCCCACTGACTGGTCAGATCAATATTAACCCTATATTGATCTGACCAGTTATGATCTGCCTCCCTCTCCTCACATTTTTTTTAGTGAGGGAGAGAGACAGATCAAAGTTATAAAAGTAAAAAAAAACAATAAACACACAACACACAAATAATAAAACAATAAAAAAAATTTTATTAAAGCAATTCCCTGCGTTTAACCCCTTCCCTGCCACTGATCTTGCGTAAGCAGCGATCGTGCACATCAGCGCATTTATTTTTGCTGTTTGTGCATTTTTTAGGGGTTAATTTTTTGTACTGTGATTTATTATAGTACTACAAAGGCTCTTCTAAGAGTTATTAACTGCTTCTTTGCTGTCGATCACTGCTTACGCAATGATATTGACGCCAAAGCAATTTTTATCTGTCTGCATATTTGTTTTTATTTATTTTTTTTGACACATACCCGCTAGCGGATTACATGTAAAGTAAAAGTATTTGAGATTTCTTTTTTAAGCTGTCTGAGCGCATAGCGATCAGTAACAGAGAATTAGTGGCAAAGGCGGTTTGGTGATTTCTAAATTAAGTTCACCATTCGCCCTGGTCAGATCAAAATTGGTCGGATCAATATTCACAAATATTGATCTGCCTCCCTCTCCTCACTTACATTTTTGTGACGGAAAGAGACAGATCAGTATTAGTGATATAAAATAACATTTTATAAAATTGGCAGGTTTTATGAAAGTCTTTCACTGTGTATTAACCCCTTCCCTGCCATTAATCACTGTATAAGCAGTAATCTTGCACAGCAACAGTATGTTTTGCTGTCTGCACTGTTTTATGGATTAATTACTTTGTACTGTAATGTATTACAGTACTAGATAGGCTCTTCTAAGAGGTATTAACCCCTTCTTTGCTCGAGATCACTGCTTACGCACTGATTCTGAGGCCGCGGACTCAGGGTTCGATTTTGACCCTGGTCAGCTTTCTGATACATCATCTAGTGATGTATCGGTGGCTGCTGAGCCCTTGCCTCAAGGAGTGATGGGTGTCTACGGTTAAAATTATATGGTTTGGTGGGGGTAAATTATATTGGCTGGCTTCAAAGATATATCCCATATAGGAAACGGACGCAGGTTGACTACATGTCAAAATTCCAAGTTAGAATTTTGAGATGCGCATCTCACAAATGTTGCCTTCTAGCCAAAAAACAAACCAACAAACCTATGCATGGGTGCTATCCCTGTACTCGAGAGATGTTTCTGAACACAAATTGGGTTGTTGTTTGGCAGTGACATATACCAGAATCTGTGAATTCATGCCTGAAGTACAATGCATGTGGAAAAAAAACTCCCAAAAAAGAACTACCACAAACTTTTACAAAGGCTGGTGGTAGAATTAGTACATATACAGTATTAAAATACCACCATTTGCAATAGCTTATGATGTCTTTTTTCCAAAAATATATGTTATGATGGGGTACAATTCATTGGACAGCTTCAAAAATGTTCCAAATGGAACATGGGCGCAGGCTGACTACATGTCAAAATTCCAGGTTGGAATTGCGCACCCCCTAAATGTGGCCTTTTAGCCCCAAAACAAACCAACAAACCTATGCATGGGGGGTAACCCTGTACTCAGGAGATGTTGCTGAACACATATTGAGGTGTTGGTTGGCAGTGGCAAATACCAGAATCTGAAAAATCCTGCCTGAACTACAATGTGTGTGGGGAAAAAATGACATCCCAACCCTTTGACATAGGTTGGTGGTAGAATTAGCACTTGGAAAGTGTTAAAATACCACAGTTTTAAATACCCTAGGATGTCTAGTTTTCCAGAATATATGGTTTGATGGGGTAAAATACTTTGATAGGCTTCAAAAGGGTCCCAAATGGAACATGGGCGCAGGCTGACAACATGTCAAAATTCCAAGTTGGAAATGCACCCCCCCCCCTAAACGTGGCATTTTAGCCCCTAAACAACCCAACAAACCAATGCATGGGTGGTATCCCTGTACTCAGGAGATGTTGCTGAACACATATTGGGGTGTTGTTTTGCACTGACACATAACAGGATCTGTGAATTCATGCTCGAAGTACAATGTATGTGGAAACAAAACATTAAAAAATTACTAACCTATAATTTTACAAAGGCTGGTGGTAGAATTAGTGCATGGAAAGTGTTAAAATACTATCATTTGAAATAGCCTAGGGTGTCTAGTTTGCTAAAATGTATGGTTTTGTGGGGTAAAATACACATTCTGGCTTCACAAATGTCCCAAATGGAACATGGGCGCAGGTTTTCTGTATGTCAGAATTCCAAGTTGAAAAACCAAAAAGCGCACCTCTCAAATGTGGCCTTTTAACCCCCAAATAATTTAACTAACCTACACATGGGTGGTATCCCTGTACTCAGGAGATGTTGCTGAACACATATTGAGGTGTTGTTTGGCACTGACCTATAACAGGATCTGTGAATTCATGCCCAAAGTACAATGTATGTGAAAAAAAATTACTACCCAAAACATTGACATAGGCTGGTAGTATAATTAGTGCATGGAAAGTGTTAAAATACTACCATTTGAAATACCCTAGGGTGTCTAGTTTTAAAAAATATATGGCTTTGTGGGGTAGAATACACTTTCTGGCTTCAAAAATGTCCCAAATGGGACATGGGCGCAAGTTTTCTACATGTCAGAATTCCAAGTTGGAAAACCAAAATGCGCACCCCCTAAATGTGGCCTTTTAGCCCAAAAACAAACCAACAAACCTATGCATGGGTGGTATGCCTGTACCCAGGAGATGTTGCTGAACACATATTGAGGTGTTATTTGGAAATACCCCTTCACATTTTAAGGTAATGTTTACCTAAATTGCAATCTATGTGAAAAATTTAAAAAAAAGTTTTTTTTGCTGCAAACTTTGGCAAATATTGGTGGTAAAATGGCTACATGAAATGTGTCAAAATACCCCAAGTTAAATGCCCTGAGTGGTCTAGTTTTCAAAAATATATACATGTTGGGGGTAATTCATGGATTTAGTACAGAAATCAGTGTTACAATGTCACTATCGCTAATTTTGAAAAAAAGGATTTTAAAATAGCGTTGCACTACTTATAGTTCTGGCCCTGTAACATGAATAAAAAAAAGCACAAAAACATAAAACATGGACTATTTCTGAACTCAGGACATATATTAGAAACTATTTAGCAGTGTTTTTTTGTTGTCTCTTGTATATGAGTATACGATTTTTCAAATAAAAGTCCTAAAAAATATATTTTTTTCATTTTTTTGCCATATTTTATTTTTTTTTTTACATCAAATGATATGCTATTATCAAAATAATGGTATTAAAAGAAAGCCCTTCTTATAACGATAAAAACGATATATAGTTTGTGCGGGTACACTAAATGAGACAGAAATAAATTACAGCAAAACACAAACACCTCAGAAATCCTAAAACAGCCCAGCGTCGGACAAGCCAAAAAAGTCATGTCACTAAGGGGTTAATGAGGCCAGCTGACAGCAACAGAGGATACAAGCAAAACAAAAGGTAGGGAGGCCTCTAGAGGCAAAAGGAGGAAGAAGAGCACAACAAATTTACTTTTAAATGCATGTGTCAGGAGGTCAGGGCAGAACCCTGACAATGATTTTAATATGTTCTATTTATTATTTGTTTACTATTTAGCTATTGGGCTTTATTAGCATACAGTTATTAAGGGCATTTACTTTTTCTTACTTTAATTTCCATTTATTAATTGGTGTTAACCACTGACACACCTCAAAACTTTCATTTTTTTTTTAATTATTTATAGTGATGAACAGCAAACCTTATTGGTAGATTTATCAAGTGGAAATGTAACCCATATCCTATGTTATAAACTAATTTATTACAGAGTGGCAGTTTATCACACCACTTGATAAATCGAGTCCCTTAATATATCCACGCAATGCAGTATGTGCTTTATCACTGCAGATCTCGTAAATGTGAGTCGTCCTCTTAAACCTTCATTTATATAGTAATAACCAAAGATTTGTTGGACATTTTCTAGCCTGTTTGTTTTAATGAATGCTACATTTAAAGTGGCTTTTGATAAACGTCCTTACTAAGCATGTAACAGAACATTAAATAGAAAATGGTATTATCTTTAAATACCATTTAAATCACTTGATTTTTAGTTTCACTTCTCTTTATGTGTCGGATTCAATAGAATTTTTTTTTATTCCTTTAACACATTCTCCCATTCATTAAAAGAGCATTTTTAAATAAGAATTATATGGATGGCATATCTAAACAAACCGAAAAAAAGGTGACATGGAAGTGTTACAAGATCTTTTTAGGCACCGCCTAAGAAACCCAGGGTCCAAGTATGAATGTCGTGACCTTGAATGTCATCATGACCAGCCTAGCATTATGTAGGATGATCATATTGACCACCAGACACACATAATATTGTCTAAATTAGCACCAAAAAATGACTCTGATCATTATGACCTTAGTCATTACAAGGGGTTCACAGCTATAGACTTGTACATTCAATGTGCCTCAAGGAGAACTGTTTAAGATAATGAATTGGGTCACTGACATCAAAATTGGAAAACCAGCACAAGGAAAAGTAAAGAATCTGTTCTTATCAAAATTAGAAAACAATCATCCACACTTAATCTAATTATGACCAAGACTTGGATTATTGATAGTAGAAGACAAACTATAAGCAATTAATGAGCAGCTCATAGCTCTAAAATACCTCGGTTGTCAATCAGGGCTCCACATACACTATCCAGGTAGCTTACTGGACCAAATATTAATTTCACTACAAATGGTCAATTGAAAGCCGAGTACTTTTATATAAAAGTCATAGACATTTGTATAATACTGTTTATCCACACATGCCGTAATCATATACAAACAGACCTTTGCACAGTTTTTTATTATGGGTTGAGTATCCATTTTTCAAAATACTTAGGACCAGGAAATAAGGGATTCTTACCATGCTTCACTATAAAGGGAGATACCACTTGAAGAAAAAAAAAAACAGGACTTCCCATCATCACTTCCAAAAGCAACAGAACATAGAAATATTTTTTCCTGGTAAATCATGTATCACTCATGCTACTCTATAGATTTGCTATATCTTGCTTACATAACATTGCATTAGTAAAAACATTGAGTTGAAAAGATGGCGAATTTTCTCTCACCTTCTACGGCCTATTTCAGAAGTGATCAAATGGGTTAATACACATTTTACTGACTGTTAGTAGGTATCTTTAGTACTAATTCCATTCACAAGGAGGCTGATAACCCTCAACTACCCTCACCAATACATGTTTAATGCCTACGCTATAACTATTGATAGTTTTAATTCCATAAAACATGCATTTTACATTTTATAATCCTTATCTCACTTGAAATGACCTGCAAATCAATGTATTAAATTACAGGCATCTCTAGAGCAAATGGAGCAAGGTGCAGTGTTTCGAGGTCTGTATCACTCAAACATGCTTGATTTGTTTTCTACACTAGATCGATAAGAATGGATACATTTAATTAGTGTTAAGTAGAGTTTTTCGCAAAATTAAAATGTACATCTGTTTGTTCATATAAAGCCCATGAATGAGAACCAACAAACAGTATATCTGTCTTGTCTTGCACATGTAATAATAAGATATATAAATCTGCTTATTGCTAATTATTATTAAATATGTGGATGCATTTTTGGTCTGAAATATTTTAACAGTGTTATGACTGACTTAAAGCATAGTTTTGACCATTAAAGTGTAAACATAGATACTTTATATGAGTAGTGGCTGAAGTATGTTACATGTGTAATCTTATGATGTTTATGGATAAATTAATTAAAATAGGATTTCGGAGCATCCCCTTTGCTTTTATAGCAGATGACAGCGCAGGAAGGGAGTATAGAAAACCTTCAGTTTTATATTCAGCATCATAATGTGTTGTGCAATGACATCACTGGCCTGACCTCTGCAGAGTTCACACCATATTTTTTTTATAGTGCTACAAGCATGTCTAGCTGTAAGAACTCTTAACAGCAACCAACTGGAATATCAGTGTAAAATGATATGATGTTATTCTATGGGACATTTATCTAAAATATATAAAATTTGGACTAGTAAGTAAGTAATGAGTAAACTCCAATTAACCATAGGGACTTTCTCTGACGCGTTCGAACTAGACCAATTGCGCAATGCACGCAGACATCCTCCGCTGCCGCCCAGCACGTCCGTTAGGACTTCTATGATGAAGCCGGGACTGGGACAGAGACAGACAACATTGGGGGGAGGAGGGGAGACAGACAAGGTTGGGGTGAGCGAGGGTGGGGGAGAGAGACAGACAACATTAGGGGAAGGCAGGGAGGGCGGAGACAGACAACGTTGGAGGGGTAGGGGCAGCATTGGCACATAAAGGTAAATGAAAACAAGAAATGCATTTTTTTATATCATAAGTTATTATTAAATATGGAAAAGCAATTTACATGTGAATATATACAAGTTAAACTTTTTCCCTATAGGGTAGTCTTATATTCAGGCTTTTAGTTTTTTTCCTAAAGGAATATCCAAAGGTTGGGGGGTCGTCTTATAATCAGGGTCGTCATAAATTCGAGCAAATACGGTACTTCTAGCACAGGTTTTATCTGTTGCCTGATTTACCATTAGAAACATATTTTCTTATTTCCTTATTAAATAGCTCTGTATCTATTAGGTGATTTTCCTTTAACAAGTTTGTTTTGAATAGAAAAATAGTTATAAGAAAAGATCATAAGCCTCTAAAAGGTATAAAGCATCTTAACTTCCATTGATTCCTGCATCCTGCACAATACACCTCAAAAGACCCTTTTCATAAAATCAGGCAAATGTAATTGCAAATAAATACTCAAGGAATATATATATATAGTAGATTAAAAGTAAAATGTTAGTGAAGATCTTCCAAATGTGCATTCACAGAACAATAACATCATACGCACATGTAGGACACTCATCTTCCCATAAGTGTAGTGTTTCCCTTTAATCTTTAAAATAACATTGTGAGAAATGATGTGCTTGAAACATAGAAACATAGAATGTGTCGGCAGATAAGAACCATTCGGTCCATCTTGGTTGCATAGGGAGAGGTATTAGCAGTAGAAAGAGGGAAGTGCTCATGCCATTGTACAGAGCAATGGTGAGACCTCACTTGGAGTATTGTACGCAGTACTGGAGACCGTATCTCCAGAAGGATATTGATACTTTGGAGAGAGTTCAGAGAAGGGCTACTAAACTGGTTCATGGGTTGAAGGATAAGACTTACCAGGAAAGGTTAAAGCATCTTAACATGTATAGCTTGGAGGAAAGACGTAACAGGGGGGATATGATAGAAACATTTAAATACATAAAGGGAATCAACACAGTAAAGGAAGAAAGTATATTTAAAAGAAGAAAAACTACCACAACTAGAGGACATAGTCTTAAATTAGAGGGGCAACGATTTAAAACTAATATCAGGAAGTATTACTTTACTGAGAGGGTAGTGGATGTATGGAATAGCCTTCCAGCAGAAGTGGTAGAGGCAAACACAGTCAAGGATTTTAAGCATGCGTGGGATAGACTAAAGGCTATCCTAGCTATAAGACCGTGAACGGGGGACTAATAAAAGTATTCAGAAAAATTGGGCAGACTAGATGGACCGAATGGTTCTGCCGACACATTCTATGTTTCTATAGACACTCAGACATAAAGTTATTCTGCTGACCACATAAAAGACTGACCAGTCACCATCATTCCAGTACTACGATACTTGGTGATGCTCTTATGGATTCTATACAAGTATGCACATGTTGCCAGTTGTATGTGAATTTGTAGTGCATACTTTTTTTGGTAGGTTGTATACACAATCAAACCTGAAACTGAGGGTTGCACGGATTCCATAGTTGGCACATTAGCCTGCACACCTATAGAATTTGTGCCCAAAGACATGGGTACATGAGATCCTAAATGTCAACATAACAATATAGATATACATATATATATATTAAATTCTCAACAGTAAAGCTAATGATAAAAAAAAATAAGGGGCGCTATTTACAACAACTAAACTGCCAAGTGAATTGCTAAAATCAGGCATCAATAGCTTAGTTGGAAATAAAAGCATATTAGTGAAATGTCTTAAAACAGCTTTTAATGTTTGATTTTTGGTGTTCACTTAGCAGTTCACCGGTGTTTTTAATAAATAGACTCCAATGAATGTAGTAGGAGCATATAGTGTAAAGCATTAATTCATAAAACTGATCAATATTTAATCATATAGCATTTACCCGGTCAAGAATTTTAATATAAAACAATGCAGTGACATAAGCCAAGAGTCATAAAGGACAATTTAAACTAACACTAGATCATTTAAAAAATGGACCATGCCATTAGGAAGAATACAAGATCTATCCATAGTTTATATTCTGTAGAGCTAGAATTTTGCAATCTTCCAAAAATGATTCAACTGAAAACTTATTTTAGCTGAATTATTATTGTACAAGGTATGCTTTAAACAGTAGCAGCATGCACATCACAATCTCATTATTCCATTTAGATCTATCTCACTAACTGTTTGGCTGTTTGAAGCACACAATTGTTTCATCCATTTTTAAACTTTTACATCTAGGATTAGTCATCTTCAAGATCTACAACAATACTGGATTTCAGAACTATATGAAAAATGGTTTGGAACAGACCCTTGCTTTCTCTAAATCCATGGTTATCAAACCAGTCCTCATGGACCAGCAACAGTACAGGATATAGGGATTTGTGCTTTAAGGAATACCACAAACCATACAATTCCACTTATATAATTAGCAATAAAAAACTAATTTTACCAGGATGGATTTACTGAGATTTTCTCTTGTTGGGGACGTTACTGTTACCTAATCTAGATGTGCTAATTTATTCAACCTTGGAAGTATGAAAGTCTAATGTGACCAAAGAATCAAACAGATTATTCAAATGTCTACAATGTGTCTCAAATTGTAATTGTATAATCCCTATATCCTGTACTGTTGCTGGTGCAGGAAGACTGGTTTGATAACCACTGATTTAACGAAAGCAAAACAACTGTTCCAAACCATTTCCATGATTACACATTAGCAACTGTTAAAATATCAGTTTGAGAGTGCCATCTTTTAACTTAAATAGCAATAAAAGTAAATGAAGAATACTACTTGTAATGCTTTAAATACACAACACATCCGTCTTGTACTTGTTTTAAAACCCAAGCATAATTTATGAACAACTGGCGTTATTTACACAAGAAACGGGATAAGTTTTCCAATATTTGGTTTCAGAAGATTTGCGACTTTAAAGGAATACTTAGATCTTAAAAGCAAAATATAAACACAGTGTGTTTTATGCTATTTTTTCCTAATGTTTTCTTATTACTTTTTTTTACACTTTTTAAAATAACCCTTTCAAAGTTACTTTGAGAGACTGGAAAACTAAACAACCTTGAAACGCCAACAATAATTTACATAATCAACATAGCGCGTTCTGCAATGCAATGCGCGTTCTGCAATGCAATGCGCGTTCTGCAATGCAATGCGCGTTCTGCAATGCAATGCGCGTTCTGCAATGCAATAATTCGCTAACAAGTAATTCGATAACAAGTTTTAATCCAATGTCCAAATTGCTATGTCACAGTTGAATTGGGCAGAAAAAGATAGCACATTGTTTATGGAAAAAGGGGTGTTTGTTGTTGTTAAGGCCCAAATAGAATTACTCGTCTAAGATGATTTTTCCAAACAGTAGTTTCAACATTTTCTTAAATATGCACTCTTGAAAAAATATTTGCCGCCGAAAGCTAGAAGTCTTGAAAGTTGTACACTTCATTTAAAAAGATGTCGTGTGGCATTAAAGTATTAACTGTGACTTCTATAAAGACAAATTATCCCGTTAATTTTTAAACGTGTCTTACCAATTCAAATCTATGTCATTTAGAAACTGAATGTGTGTTAAAGGGAACATAAGACTAAAGGTTGTATTAGAATGGATAGTTATATAACAAAATATAAAC
The DNA here is from genome assembly GCA_036172795.1 of Pelodytes ibericus. Classification (NCBI taxonomy): domain Eukaryota; kingdom Metazoa; phylum Chordata; class Amphibia; order Anura; family Pelodytidae; genus Pelodytes; species Pelodytes ibericus. Next base: position 155,370,383 of record CM069858.1, read on the forward strand.
AGGAACTTTAGCATCCAGATTTTGGTTCAAATGTACAAAATTGTAATTCTTTTTAATAATATATATTTTTGGATTATGGTCAAAGAAGCTCTAAGTTGCCTATCCACTCCATATGAATGAGAGTTTATGACAATGGTTTTTTTATGCATTTGTAGAAGAAGAGGTGCCATCCATTCTCACCGCTCTGAAACAGCAAGTAAATGGACCAAGGGGAGCAGGCAAGAACCAAAGTGCACGATTTCAAAAGATTACTAAATGTGTTTTCACAATGGCAAATCTAGTTTTGTTACAATAAATGTGTTGTTAATAGAGAATTTTACGAAATCTCTGTTTATATAATGATTAGTCAGACAGCATTGTCAAATATAAACAGGTAAATGTGTTATTAAAAAAAAGAGTAAATGCTGTTAATTGCCATATTTGATAATTTGCTGGTATTCCAGACATATTTATAATACATCATAATTAAATTGATTTTTAAAAAGGCACTTCAAAACCTTTTTATGAACCTCTGTCTATTAAAATAAATATATTACATTTCCAGAGGCAGGGAATAGTTCATTATGTAGCTAAACCCTATTTTCTACAGCAGGTTTTTTGTTTTGTTTTTATTTTTCAAGAGCACTTTGCACAATATAAACAGACAACAGGAACTGCAAACCTGCTGTATTTCACCCAATCAGTGAAACAGCATTTTTTCTCGTCTGCCTTCAGTAACGCAGAAAGTAGCATTCTTTTGTCAGTGAAGGACTTATTTAATTACTAAATCGAAAAATTCTTCGTATGTGAAATGAGAGCACTTTATTTGGGTAACACTTAAAACCAGCATGGTTGAAATTGTTTTTTGTTTTTTTTATCTATGAAGGACTCTAAAGTTAGGTTATTCAATACCAAAGTGTAAACAGTAATGGTTTTACACTGATATGATTGTACTTTCTTTAAACTGAATGATATGTTAGATACATTTTTTAAATGTCCTTTAGATATGTGCACTTACACAAATACAATGATGGTTTTATATAAAAACATCTGCACAGAGAAGTGTCGGAAGGTTTAAAAAAAAAAAAAAAGAAGCAATTGCAGTTTGTTGGGTATAACAGCGATTGCGCCTTTTTTCTACATCACGCCCACGTAATTTACTGTTACCTGTTATTAGTTTACAAACTACTATATATACTGTACATGCTGTTCTCTCTTTTTAGTTTTGTTTGTATTAATAATGATTTCCAACTTGTATAAATATATGTGTGTATTTTTTTTTTAATCTACTGTTAAATGTGTAACTCTATGTAAATTCCATTCTGGACTCGGTCCTGATAAAACACTTTCTAAATAAATAATTAAAACGTTATAGTGCCGAGTTTGGCCAAGGTTCTTTTCCAAGCCTGGATCTTTATAAATGCGCTATATTGGTGCACTAAGCGGGAGTGTGGGACTGGCGGACACTGTCAGAAGTCTACTATATCCATAGACACACACGCAGATAGCTGTATTGTGCACCATGTTTACAAATCTGTCATTTTGGAAAATGTACATTAACATGACTGCTTATGAATGGTGAACTGAATTTCTATGTTTTAGTTGGATTTTGCATCCCAGAAATTCATACTATATGCTACAGTGCTTAATCAATTCATGCCTAAGGACAGAATACAAGGGAATCTTATAGTAAACCTAAGGGGACTATGATTGTGCTTGGCTCACCTCTCAAGTCCAATTTAAATGCTATAGACCTCTGAAGAAGAGGTGACAATCCCAACTTGTACTAAAACAGATATATGCTTAAATATCCCAATAAACTACTTGTTTCACTTTTTTGTGTGGCCATCGCCCTCAATTCTACCCACTAAACTGCTCTAATTTTCAGGTTATTAGCCTAACAAGATCCATGTTATCCATTCTCTGTAGCTGAAGGAGTTCAGGCATCCAGCTAAATACATGGTGGACAAGACATCTGTAAGATACACTTTGTTGGTTTTTTTCCTACCAGTCCCAAGACAAACCGTGGAGAGTTAAGTGGATCTACAGACACAAAACCTGGTATTTGTGAGTAAATTAAGTGAAATATATATATGGAAAACACATATGCAAATCTTAATAAATGCATTTTTAAACTAGTGAACTTTAATAATTAGGCCAATTATATTTAATAAAATATGAATTTTTAGTAACAATAAATGGTATGACATTCTAAAATCTATGAGTCTGTGCACTCTGCAGGAAGTGGGCGTAAATAGATTTTGCTTAAGACTAGTCATATGGTAACAAATAGATATATACAAGAGAGAGAGAGAGAGAGAGCGAAACCGAGAAACCTTGTTATATCATGGAACCTAGCAACAAAGTTGAGACACAACTTACTTTCTTTGATTTAAAAAAAAGCCTTTATAAAGAATAATATGAATAATAATATGAATAGAACAGATGGGGTTTACTTTTAACTGATTGTCCATCTGAAATAGTTCCTTTATTTTAATGTGCATCCTGTTCCTGTTGCTTAAAGGTTGGGAAGTATGTTGTTTTTTTGTTGTTTTTTTTCATTATCCAGGTTGTTTTTCTATTTAAGTAGGACTAATGGGTATGTTTTATTCTTAATTAAATAGCCATGTTTTGTTGTTTCCTCTGTCGCTGATAGAAAGCATGATAGAGTCAATTGAGATTTGGATTAGCCTTATTGAGAGTGACTGCACACCATCTCCTCATGACATAATAAAATATAGTCACAAAAAAGATTGTATCTGCTATTATGCTAGAGGGCTACCACAAGAGGCTTTCAAAGAAAATCCTAAACCGTTATCTATGAAGGGACAGTTGTATGGTGCTCGATTAGAGTTTGAGTAAACATCATGGTACTAGTACCCTGACCAGCTCCAGCATTGTGGCTTCTCTTCCATTATCATTAATCAAGAGAACACACTGCCTCAGTAGCATCACTACATCACTACACACTGCTACAGTCTGTAGTGATTATAGCAGACGCGTATGCTCCATTTGTGCAAGGTGTGCGCCGTGCATTCTATTTCCGGAGTTTGTGCTCCGAACATAGAGCACACAAACCCTGGAAAAACATCCGGGAGACAGATGGCAGCTGCAAATTAGGCAACAGAGTCGCTCACTCTGCTGTTGCCAATTCGGCCAGCACGAAAAGTATACGAAAAATGAATGTCTCTTGAAACAAGAACACAATTTCATAAGCCACTCTTATACACTTTACGTTCGATATGTACTGCAATGCAGAATGTATACTTATGTTTACTACAATAAAAGTCATGTTCCGTGTTAGTGCATGCATGTGCTTAGGGTTATGACAGACTAAGAGAATTGATTGGATTAGTCTGATAAAAAAAATATACATAAAGGAAAATCATCACAGCATAGAATACAGGGTGTCTTCCTAAAGCTCTCTACCTCATGTATCCTGTTTGTCTAACATAGTGTGTTATCCTCCTTTATGCTCTATAACTAGCGTTATGTAAATTCTTGGCACTACATAATTAAATAGTAATGTAATGTATAAGGATTACTTTCAGCATGTACACGTATTTCCCATAAATATGAATATATATATTTATAAAGCATTTTACCAGGAAGGATACATTGAGATTTCATATGTTCTCAAGCATTTCCAGGGTCCACAAACATTGCATTGTTATAATAGGGAACAAAATAAAATTCAAATATTAAACTACAAATTTAGCACAGAATACGAACAGGTAAGAAATATGATGAACCATGAGCACAGGTGCATTCTGTATTGAGGTATATTGACAAGTGATTTTGGACTGGAAGAAGATTTGATGGTGTCTGTGAGGTTATTCATTAATTGTGGTACTCTGTAGGAAAATGAAGATCGAGCACTTGGGGTACTTTTGTATTGGGGTATATGAAATAAAATGCTGGTACTAGAGCGGAGATTACTGATGTGAGGACAGCTGGGGAGAGCGTTCTGACCAGTTAGGGTGGGTACTTTGTCATAAGTACTCTTTTTTCACTTAACAATAATAGAATCAGAATGCACTTCACCAATGGATATTCTTGTACTGGAATATTTTACTCCAGACAAAAAGCTTGTCAAAGATGTGGGTAAAATTAAAAAATATAAGGCAATAGGTGGTAGGAAAATAACTAGCACTAAAATAAGATATTGGTTTATGTATACAAGTCAATTATGGGACAAAGATTTAAAAGATAAGAAATCACCATGAAAACCAATGGAATGTTTCTGCAGCTTAGACTACTTTTAAAACTGTGCCCTGCATTTTATTAGTGACCCCTATCATGCCCTGAGTTTAGACCACAAACTTCAGTTTTTACCCAGAAGACTAGGCACACACAGATGACATACAACGAATGGAATACTAGTCCCAGAACTGTAATACAAGTAACCTATAGAAGCTTATTAGAGTAGTCGTGTGGTTAGATCCAGAAGATATATTACAATAGGCTTAGGTTAGGCTTAAGACACTTCTAAGATTAAAAGTACATGGTACCATGGTACAGACTTGCATCCTGACCAGCTTCAGTATTAAAGCCTTTGCTCCCAAAAGCATTAATCAAGAGGCAACACTGCTTCAGTAGCATCACTACACACTGCTATAGTCCCTAGTGACAATAGCCAAAGATAACTTTTTGGTTTGAACTTACATTAGACCTATCATGTTCCAAAATATGTACCTCAATGGGAGCTTTGATCTTGACCAGACTTCCTTCACATTAATATTTGATTTTACATTGAAGATAAAATGCCTTTAATGTGTATATATGGGTACTTTGTCGTAAGTATCCTATGCACTCTTTTACATTTAACAATAATATAATCAGAATGCACTTTACAAATGGATGTTCTTGACAATAATGTACTCCAGATAAAAAAAAAAACTTTATTTCTAAAACTTGTTAGAGATATGGGTAAAATGAAAAATGATATGGTAATAACAGGTATTGGGAAAATAAAAAGCACTAAAAATAAGACATTGGGGATTATGTATAAAAGTCAGTTATGGGGCAAAGGTTTAAAAGTGAAGAAATCACCATGAAAAAATAAAATGATTTTGCAGCTTTTAATACTATGCCCTCATGTTGAGTTTTATTAGTGACTTTCATCTCTGAGTTTAGAGCACAAACTTCAGTTTTTACCAAGAAGACTAGGCACACACAGCTGACATACAAAGGATGGACTACTGGATCCAGAACTGTAATACAAGTAACCTAAAGAGGCTTATTTAAGTATATTTGTGGTTAGACATATTACAGTAGATTTAAGATTTATAGTACATTGTTAAGACACTACCAAGATTAAAAGAACAGTGTGCCAAACTTCTGCCAGTATATTAATCTCCTTACAAAAATAATTCAAAAATGTCTCCATACCATCCAAATGAGTCTCCTATCTAAACATAGCATACCAACTATCTACAGGCTTTTCAAGAGTCTTAAAATAAAAATATAAATATAATTTAATTTTGATTTTGCATATTGCAAATAAAGAGCATTTCATTTTAATTTTACTATTTCTCTGAATTATGACTTGCTATTTATAACATTATTCCTATACGGTTGCTTTGGCTTTTATCACTGTATTCACATTGAACAAAAAGTATCTAGGACAGAAATCTTTCAAATGGTGGAATATACAGCAATCTTTGTATATATTGAACACAACCAGATTCTCATAAATGATTATACTGCCTCTCACCTCATTTGCCCTGTATTGCCAATATAAAGTCTAGAATGAAAATACCCCAGTAGTCTGCACAATATTATCATCTGCTCAGTATATAAGAATGGATTAATGTTAATTTACCACATTGAGGATTTGCATGAGATTCATTCCAAAGTAGACTGTAAGAGGGTGGGAATCATTGGCCACTGGTCTCTCTAATGGATTATAATTCTTCAATAATTCCTTGTAAAGCTTCCTCTGGTATTCTCCTTGCAGGGATACTTCAAATCAAAAGGGGGAAGTGTGTTAATATAGTTATTAAAAAACTAACATTATTTATTATTAGAATAATTAACTGATGTATTATGAAAAACACCAGGCAAGTTATTTGGCATATTAATAGTCATATAATTGTTATTACATGCTGTTTAATGATATTATGCCCCTGTCTCCATTAACAAAAATTAATGAGCTGAATGGGAGATTTGTTATGAAATGGAATTGAAATCTTAGCTTGATTAATAGGGGTGGAAAGCAGGGTGATAGGAAGATCAATTTACCGTGTATGAAGCAGGCTGATATAATCATCCAAACATTGAACTCCCCAGCTCCCATCGTAGGAGATCACAGCAGAATATGTCTTCAAAATTCCCAGTAGGAAGAAAAAAAGTTTATTATACGATCAGAATAAACAGTGTAAGAGCTGGAGGGAGAGCCGGATTATGCAGAACCAGAGCTGCTTCCAGGCTGTGAAGCAGGCAGGCTGGAATATAGTGAGTCAGTGGATAGAGGCAGCAAGCTTATAAAGTGCTTGGGATCACAGACCTGGAACCTGCACATGTGATCACTGCACATGGAAATAATACCGAGTCCTGCTTTCTATTTATTGATTTTTTTTTTTTTAAAGGGGATATCCCAGAATCCTCATAATGCTGTGGTTAGTATCCCTCCTTCCATCACAGAGAGAGTGAGATGGGGACAGTTCTCGTCAGCCCTGGCAGCAGTAAGGTAATGGCTCCATCCAGTTCCTCGCCACGTGAAGCTGACCTGTGTTCCACTCATTCGGAATCTTGCTCTTTGCATTTTATATCATCTCTGCACAAGGCAATCCCAGTCGAAAGGAGGGAGAGTGACAGCTTGTATCCTGTTTGCTTGAGTTCCCTTAATGTTTATGTTAACCCTTTCATTTCTGAGTATAAATCATGTTTGACCTACGGTTGCCCAGTTCCTGACATCGGCTTGATGCTGAGTCAATTGGTCCATACCTTCTGCCAATAATACTCCACTAGACAATCTTTGTTTCATATATTTCGATCATCTAAGATAATGTTCTGATTAGGATCAGTTTTATATTTGTAGCCTTATGTTATTCAAGTTAAGGAATCCTGGATTTTATATAATATGACATACAGTATTTTTATGTTACCCTTGTGCATTTTAAAGAGAGAATTATGTCAATATATTTGCGTTTCTGCAGTTGTTATGGGAAAACAGAATACAAATCATGTGCATGGTCCTATTAACTTTATTGGTGATGATGACAAGGGAGGTAATCCCTGGTAACTAGTAAATGTTAATTATTTTCTGCATGGCTGTCAATAGGCTTTGTAATCAATGGCATCAGTATTAAACTGACAGGAGCTCTGTTCCAGTCCTGTAATTTGAGTGGAACCCTGCACTCCTGTGTTAATGTCTTATGGGAGTTTGAGTTGTCATGCAGGAAGCCTACTAGGATATGAGGACAGTTGTTAAAATTACAGGACTACCATTCATTACTTGGACAAAAACTCTGGCATCCAATTTCTGCAAACATTGCATGTTGTAGGTTGCCATGACAATGTATAAAAGTAGTACAAAATGTTACCTACTTGTGGAACTGCAACACTTTGGTGGATTCTGTTTCCCATTTATACACTTTAGTAGGTCATGCTAGTATTTAATTTATGTATTGACAAAAATATTATAGCTGATAAGTGGTATGAGTCATTGTTGGAAAAATAACTATACAAGTTGAGTATCCCTTAGCTAGAAATCCATTATCCCAAATGATCTGTTATCCAAAAAAATCCTATTTTGCCACAAGTTGAAATTCCACACACACCTGTCAGAATGTGAGCACACAACAGTTTATTCAGTGGCCGGCCCCCTTAAACTGTGACTAATGTTGAGAGAACCCGAACTGCACTGTTCGAACATTACGGTTTTTGGACCCCGGACCCGAACACGGACATTCCACTGTATGTTTGTGTTGGAGTTCGGGGTTCGGCGATTACATTGTATGTAATGCTATTGGCTTTCTATAAACCAAAATAGAGTCCCCATTCATAAGAAATTCTTATGAATGGGGACTCTATTTCGGTTTATAGAAAGCCAATAGCATTACATGTATTCCATAAACCGAAAGTCTATAAACCGAAAGACATTCGGTTTATTGACTTTCGGTTTATAGAATAGCAATAGCATTCTATGTATTCCATAAACCGAAAGTCTATAAACCGAATGTCTTTCGGTTTATAGACTTTCGGTTCATGGAATACATGGAATGCTATTGGCTTTCTATAAAGCGAAATAGAGTCCCCATTCATAAGAATAGGTCAGTTGACCTATTCGTATGAATGGGGACACTCACCCACATTTTACTTAATTTTGCATCCCTCTAGCCCTTTCCCGGACTTTTTAGAGGCATTTTAGTGGCCAAAAGTTCATGTCCCCATTGACTTCAATGGGGTTCGGGGTCAAGTTCGAGCACGGACCCTGAAATTTTTTCGATGTTCGGCCGAACCTTCTGAACCCGAACATCCAGGTGTCCGCTCAACTCTAACTGTGACATATCCTTTCCATGCATGCTCAAATTACCCAACCCCCAAAGGGTAATAAAATGGCACGTGTGCAGTCCTAACATCAGGTTCCCAACAATGCCTCAAATCACAGCTACATCATACTAAAACTGGTTTATTTGATCTATATAGTATTTTCAATGATATTACTGTATGTCATGAGTGCTGAGAGACTTTAATATATCTTACTGGTGAAAATGATCCATTATACGTCTGGTTCCAAGCCTTTTGGATTAAGGATACTCAACCTTTAAATATATATAATCAAAGAGTAAGGAAAATTAACCAAAATAATTACACAAACTGCCTGTGTTTATAATGACATCCTTAAACATTTTTTTTGTATAATGGTAACTAAAATTCACTGATTAATCTTGTCAATGACAGAAGGGTGGCCACCATCTTGCTTCCAAATAGGTTTCACCTGAATGTGTATGTCAATTGGTTAATGAGTCAAACTGTAGTAACATTATTTTAATTAAATGTAATAATTTGTAGAAATGTTGTTGTGATACTCCATTCTAGTACTTTGTTTTCCAAAATATGGAATTAACTTGATCATAGACGCCACTGAAGCTGAAAGATGATTGTGTGAACTTTACCAAGCACAAATGTGTCCGTTGGGCCAGAAATCCCCATCTCCGTGTTAATATGAACTTGTGTTTGCCACAGATTTGGAGCTAGCGCTGGCAGTAATTACATCTGTCATGATGTTTAAGGTTCATTTAAGGACTTTTCTGGGGGCTATTTTACACAATTCTCAGCATCAAAAAAATGTTGTAGTTGGAAGATAATTGTGATGTGGAGATTGCTTTTTGTCCAAATATTGGTTTATTAAATAAATATGTGTAAGTGAAAATACCCTTTTTAAATTAGATTTTGCGTCAAGCTAAATCACATTTGTCTGAGTCAGGTAAATTAATTTTTGTTATATTTTCATTTTATACAAATTAGCTTGGGTTTTTTTTTTAGAAGAATTTTGGTTACAAGTCATTACACTTACAAAGTACTTAACTATTTTATTTATACTGTATTATATTATAATATGTTTGTGTGAAGTGTTAATTTTCTATCATCTTCCTTGTAGGACCTGGCCATATCTGTATTTTTGGCTTCATCAAAAATATGTAAAAGATGGTTTAAGTGGGTTACTAACGCTATTGCTTAAAATGTTTGCTCAGAAGGGTATCCAAGAGATTTTGGAACTTATATTTCATTATCTTGAAGAGGTGTCATAATATTGATACAATGCCCTACTTACTCCATTTATTTAAAATTCACTGAAATAGTCAAGGAAAGTTATTTTTGAGTACTGATTTTCCTTAAAATTCTGCCTTGACATAGTATCCCTTTTCTTAAAATAGAAGTTAACACATAATAACCTACATTTTCCTTAGTTCTACATGAATCTTTCTTACCAAAAAAAAAATTCGCTTTTTATAACTCTCTACCACAGTAATTATTTTCCTGTGCCAGATTCTGAAGACTGCAATGACTTCTAAAACCTGCTAGACAAATATCCAGCCAGAAAAATAGAAATGTTTGGTAAAGGTCTTTGGCCACTACTTTCTTAAAAGCACTCAAGGTCAACTACAAGTCCCACCATTAAAAAAAACATTTAATACATAATCAGTAGTCAATTCCACATTTTCTGTCTTATCAGTTTAGTTTCCTCAACACTTCCTATGTTAAAAAGCTGCATATAACGTGTAGAGTTTTTGCTTTTGCCTGTTCCCCCTATCCCTCACATGCAAATGAGCTGCATGTCTCTGTCCCTCTGGCCTGCTCTATATCCATCACCTTGTGTACTAGACTAATCAGAGCAGAGAGCGAGATTCTGAAACACTCTGAACCCCAGCCTAGTATGCACCAAGAGTTAGAGGCAAAGACATGCTGCTCTTTCAACACCACTAGGAAAGAGTCCACAGGGAGCTACACTGAGGAAATGAGCCTCAAAACCACCTGAGGGGTGTATTTGATGTTATTTTCCTGAAGAATAACAGTTATGAAATGATGTCAAAGGTGGGCACTATTTTCCATTCTTGTCTTGTCTTGGGAGCAGAAAGAGCTAATCACAGCTCTGCTCCACAGTAATAAATAGTTACAGCATTTGTCATATAGCAGTATAACAACTGCTGTAGAGAAAACTTACCTGACTCCTTCCTCTCACTGATGTCACTGAATTTACAGGGTTCTGTAAACTTATTTTCAGTGTAAAACTACTAGAGAACTGGAAAGGATCTATTGCTCCCCACAGCATACCCAGTGATTCCCCACTATCTTTCATGATGGTATCGCTAGGCATGCACATTTTTAAATCAGAATCCAGGTTACATCCTTAGGTGGAGCATACACCAATATGCAAAAAAATGCAGTCTGCAGCATGCAAAAATAGTATGCATTATGTGCCACTGTATGCAGAAAACACATTTTGCTTGGAGAGGGCATTTAACGTAAAACATTTTTTATCCATGTTTGGATGCCCTCCACCTTCCCAAGTACCTAGCAGAAATTAATAAGTGCAGTACCTGCTCAAACCTGAGGGTTGCATATTTTATTCCCAGCAGGAATAACTCAGACCTGCGTCCTTTAAGGTTAATAAAATGAGTACCATTAAGTCGGGAAAAAATGACTCCTGTTATCAGCTGCTCAGTTGGTTAAATCTGAGAATGTGTACTTTAAATCCTGTCACATAGAAAGTACAATATAAAAACTAGTCATTCTATCAAAGAAAGAGGGGAAAAGATAGCACACATTTAAAAAAAATTATTTTGATTACTAAATGCTGTTTGGAATAAACATAAAAAGCTAGAAACATCCAAAATAAAAGACACAACAGAAATCAGTAAAGGAGGTTAAATGTCTGCCAGAACGTATTATGGTAGAGGTTATAATAAGACTGGTGACAGGGTGGATGATAATTTGCAAGATTTCAATCTATTCCACATGAATAGTAAGGTAAGTAAATTGACATGCATTGAGATTAACTATATGACTGGAAACCCGTAACCTTTTAAAGTGTGATTTGCTGTTTAACCATATCATGGCCTGAGCATGACAAATTTTACATACAACCTATACAAGGATGAGGCCTTATTGAAATCGTTGTAACCCTTACTTGACTAGAATGCTCTCTCCTATTTGAAGAGATTAAAAAATGTATTTACTTCTAACAAACTGGAAATCATCCAATGCCAGAAGCTAAATTATGATCAGAGAGGTAGTTAAGTTGACTGGGAGCAGATCAGAGGTGTTAAGTGCCCAGATGTTCATATGCACTTTGGCTGGAACATAGAAGTACATTGTGTGAAGGGTGTTCAGTACTTTGTGTGGATTAAAAAAGATTCTGTCACCTAAGTAGTGTTTGAAATGGAATGTTGGGCATAAATATTATTAATACATTGTGACATATTCAATAAAAAGCGAGCTGTGGCGAACTGACAAAAAAACAGACATTAATACCTTTATTAGAACACTTCTCATTCAACTATTGATGGCTGACTTTTTGCAGTTTATTTGTTAATTCACCATATTTTCAAGCAGGCCCCACAATACATAACGTGAAGAGAAAAAATATTGTTTTAAAATTGTTTCTGTTGTCCCATTTTCATGGTTTCACTTTGAGGCATTAAATGCAAATTACAGTATATAATTTAGTTTGTATGTACCAATGTAGTTCATGTGTATACAGTGTATAAGTGATTTTATAATTTGGAGACAGCACAGATACATTTAAAGTTGGTGTAAAGTAAAAACACGTTTTTGTTTTTCATCCTATCTAAAAGTCCACATTAAATTTAATAAAATGTAGTTTGAATCTTATTTCTATCATCAACTGGCAAAGCGATATTAACTTTTTCTGATGACCTTTCAATATTTGATTATTTACAACTTCACTAGATATGCATCTAAAAGGAGTGTACAGTGTATCATTTTCCCATAAAGGCATGCAGAAAGTGATGAAATGAAATTGGAATAACTCATCGACGGTAAGTCATAGAAAGAAATGTTAATACACTTTATTTCTTTAAATCCTTATGACTAGTCATTTGCTGGAATTGTGCTATCAATACATACATGTATTTCTATATATTCACAAAACAGACAATGTTTAGGTGAGAGAGAACCATTAATCATTAATTCAAGGATCATGCCACACGCATATATATAAATATATAAAATAGAGACATATGATTAATAATTAAAACTGGGCAAAACCTATGCTTTTTGTACATTAAGTACACGTCAGCAGTGCGGGTTTGTCTCTCTCCCACATGTAGGTGTTTCATCCTGTTGTGGATCGTGCAAATGGAATGTGGGTTTTGTGTCATCTACCATTATTCATGTAGGTAATTATTCAACCTGTTCTGTATTGTTATAGGGAGAGCTGGATTTGATCCCTAACATAAGACAACATAAAACATATGTAAACCATCATTTGACATATGCAGACATATAGGTTATTCTTTCTGTATAGTAGTAAGTAATTTGTACAGTGAGTACAAGCCTGTAGCATCAGGAAAGGGACAATTTCATAAATATCACACCTGAGTGTATTTATTTTTGGCTAATTCCTCTTTCTTTGATCTGACTCAGCAAATGCGTATCAATTCCTGCAGGCATAATGCCTGCCAACATGAGTTAAGTGTTCCTTTCAGTGAATGATCAAAATATCTTAATGTTGTATGTGACGGATTAACACCTGAAAACAACTCTGAATGCTTACATTGAGCTAAACCTTTAAGATTAGCTTTTAACCTATGACTGATCTATAACTACTTTAATTAGGGATTCTTAGAATAATCTCTTTCAGTGTTGGTTGAAGTAAAGGACAGAAGTCTTTTTCTAAGATGTAAAGGTGGTATTGAAACTTCATTGAAATAAGACTGTTCAGGCGTTTTATATGAATTCTTTATCCTGAATGACAAACGGTATGAGCAAACCCAAGGTGGGCAACACTTACATTCTGGCTGCTTTCCTTTAAAAGATCTACAATTCTATGTTTATACAAATGAGTAAAACCTAATTTGGGTTTTTTAGAATAATTTGTATCTCCTAAAAAACCCATTAGATTGTATTCATCCAGTGTTCTATCATCTGGGAAACGTATTTCTGGTCATTAAATACCATAGACTGTGACAGAAAGCTTTGTCTTGCCACCCACTGATAAGTGATAACTAACAGTATTTAATAGCCTAATACTGCACTTCTCCCCAGTACACTGTGTCATTCTATCTCTATCTCAATAAACCAGTCCTGATGCCAGACTCTGTGTGGACATGGCCATCGTGTTTATTCTATTGATGAGTGTCTAATAAAGAAGAAGTTCCAAAATTAATATTGGGTCCAGCCTTGTAAGTTGTCTTTAAAAATGGTTTTGTCAGCCACTATTGAATTATATATTGCTGTTTTTAGTAGTTTCGGATGGAGAGTGTGATCTATTAATTATGCTGCGGCACTGATTGTAGGACTGCTTCCCTCCTTGCTACTATTATCGGCTTAAAGGGACTATATGACCTAAACACTGATTTTTACTATGATTGTAGAGAATAAAAAATTATTGAAATTTATCTATACATCATGTTAGCAAAGAAGCAAGCAAATGCCTAGATTATGAGAAACGCTCGTCCTATATGTGTCTGTGGAGTTTCCTTTTCATGACTTCACCTGTGGCTTAGTATGCAAAGGAGCTGCTTTTCAATGGGAAATGTGTCATTTGTAGTGTTGAGCGAACCCGAACCGCACTGTTCGGGTTCGTACCAAACATTACGGTTTTTGGACCCCGGACCCGAACACGGACATTCCACTGTATGTTCGTGTTGGAGTTCGGGGTTAAGCAGGGCCGGTGCAACCTGTAAGGCGACCTAGGCAGCTGCCTAGGGCGCAACTAAGCAGGGGGCGCCGGAACCGTGAACAAAAAAAATCCTCCCCCTTCCTTACCTCCTCGCTGCTGCTCTGTATCCTGGTGCAGGTCCGTGGCTGTGAGGGTAGCGTTGTGCGCACCCCTCCAGCCGATGCGGATTCAATAAAGTTTGTTGAAACTTTTTTTTTAAACAAACTTTATTGAATGCGCATTGGCTCGTTGAGAACGCACAATGCTTCCCTCACAGCCACGGACCTGCAGCACCGGGAGACATAGCAACAGCGAGGAGGTAAGGGGGAAGGGGGGAGGAAGAGGGTGGCTAAATCCTGGCACATTGAGAGGCATAATAATCCTGGCATATTGGGTGGCTAAATCGTGGCATATTGAGAGGCATAATCCTGGCATATTGAGGGGCATAACCCTGGCATATTGAGTGGCATAATAATCCTGGCATATTGGGTTGGAAAATCCTGGCATATTGAGTGGCATAATAATCCTGGCATATTGGGTGGCTAAATCCTGGCATATTGAGGGGCATAATCCTGGCATATTGAGGGGCAAAATTATGGGATATTGAGGGGCATAATCCTGGCATACTGAGTGGCATAATAATCCTGGCATATTGGGTGGCTAAGTCAAGGCATATTGAGAGGCATAATCCTGGCATATTGAGCGGCATAATCCTGGCATATTGTGTGGGGAAATCCTGGCAAATTGAGTGGCATAATAATCCTGGCATATTGGGTGGCTAAATCCTGGCATATTGAGAGGCATGATAATGCTGGCATATTGAGGGGCATAATCCTGGCAAATTGTGTGGGAAAATCCTGGCATATTGAGTGGCATAATAATCCTGGCATATTGGGTGGGAAAATCCTGGCATACTGAGTGGCATAATAATCCTGGCATATTGGGTGGCTAAGTCCTGGCACATTGAGAGGCATAATACTGGAATATTGAGGGGCATAATCCTGGCATATTGAGGGGCATAATCCTACAGCGATTATTCAAATTACAGTGATTATTTTAGTGGGTGCTATACTACATATTTGTACCCTGCCTTGAGCCCAGTGCCACAGAGAGTGCAGTGCACTTGCATCTGCATGTGTGCCAGGCACATGGCTTTAATCCTGTTCTGTTAGCTAGGCATTTTTAAATACTGCAATTTGTTGGTGTTAAATATTACATTTGCGTCCTGCACTTCATATCTGAGAGTCAAATAGAACCGTCAAATACTGTGCTTACAGCGCACTTTGAAAAATTCTAATTGTTTTGGGTGCTAAATAGTACATTTGCGTCTTGCGGTGCACTTCATATCTGAGAGTCAAATAGAACAGTCCAATACTGTGCTTACAGCTCACTTTGAAAAATTCTGGCTACCTCTTCCTCCTCCTCCAGCGCCGCTTCCACCTACACCGCCACGGTCACCGCCTCCTCAACCTATGGGTCACTTAGTATAAACTGAAAGAGAATACCCTGCACTCCAACCCTCTCTCAAATGGATAATTCTGTTGATCCTCCTGGCAGCCATGCTTTAGATTTAGATTTATGTTCTTCCAAAGCTAAAATCAAAGATTCCATCTAGTGCTATTTTATGGCTCAGCTGTATTTGTATGTATTTTATGTTATTTTAAGTTATTTGCTTGCAGGGCACTTGTCCTACTCTTGCCCTTTTATACTTCATTTTGAAGCCCTCTAGCCCTTTCCAGGACTTTTTTAGAGGCATTTTAGTGGCCAAAAGTTCGTGTCCCCATTGACTTTAATGGGGTTCGGGTTCGGAGTCAAGTTCTGGGTCAAGTTCGAGCACGGACCCGGGCATTTTTTTTGAAGTTCGGCCGAACCTGCAGAAACCCGAACAACCAGGTGTCCGCTCAACTCTAGTCATTTGCATATTAAGCCACTGCTGATGTCATAAACTGGAGACTCCACAAACACATTTAAAAAACATTTTTCTCTGAATGTATGCATTTGTTATAATATTGCTAACGCTATGTATAGATAATTATCAATCATTTTGTATTCTCAATATACATAGTATAATCAATGGTCAGGTGATACAGACCCTTTAAGCTGATAAAAGTAGCAAGGAGGGAAGCAGCCATACGTTCAGTGCCGCAACATAATTTATAGATAACACTCTCCAACCAAAACTACTGAAAAGGTGATACAATTATCTCTAAGGTTAGTGCCAAAAAACAGCTTTCTATACATAAAATCTAAGTTTTTTTGTATATAAAAAGGCAATCCTCCGTTTTAACTTTTTTTCTTGAACAGGGTGCGTAATAATTTCTATTAGAATAAAATAGTTAATATAAATATCAGAAAAAGTATTATTAATAAACATTACAACTTCAGTCAAGGAATATTCATGAAAGTCAAGGTTGAGACCTTGCACATATACAAGGTTGCACATATACATAATCTGTTTTCCTTAACCAGAGAAACCAAGATTCCTCTCTATAAATATGGTGCAGAAATATGCGACATATAAATACATTTCTAAGTGACCCCAAACTTTTGAATGGTAGTGTATATAGTGATAGTGTGTAACATGCTGCAATGGGAAAAGCCTATGTATATATTAAAAATAGTGTTAATAATCATACTATTTTCTTTAATAAAACTGGTTTATTAAAATATTTCCACAGATAGATTAGTTTTTAGTATAATTTTGCTAATCCCATTTTCTGTTGCCTTACAAGTCAAGATCATTCTCACCAGGCAGACCACATTAGGTATACACAGATCCAGAAAAAAAGAAAGTCTATTAACAAAAAGCCTGGAGGCTCTCTAGATCAGTTAACATATAGCTCCTTAATACGATTCTAAAGAAATATTAACTCTTTAAGAGTTTATTTACGAAATTCATCAGCTTTGAAAACCACATAGGTCTAAAACAGTTTCCTATGGAAATCCTAACCAGTACAGCAGTTGGGAGACTCAAGTAGCAACACATCTGTGGAGAGTATGAAGGAAAAATTAAAAAAAAACCCAAGTGAGTCACAACATACCCCAGACAGCAATGGACCCAACCAAAGGCATGTGTCCCTTGTTGTCTGGCGTGGTTAGATTGTTATGCACCTGGGTTTTTTGCTTTTTTATTTTACCAGTTATTTATTTTGCAGACACACAATCTAACCTGGTGTGGTTCTGTTTTGTAGTATGAAGGAATCAGTGATTGAGTCTCATGCACATAAATCACCACTGTGCTGTAAATAATATAAAGACCTTAGATTGTATTGAAAACCCTGCCACTTGTGGCCAAGCTTTTCTAATTGGTGTAAGTCCCAGGCACACTTAGTTGAGGTTAAAGTGCATTAGTCATACTAAAATGACATGGTATTACTTTAAAGATAATACAGTTTATTTTCTATGCCTTGTGTTAGCAAAACTGCTAGCAAATGTATACTAAAAGTTAAGAATACATTTTGTGTTCTAGTTTTACCTCTCTGCCCACTTCATCCATCCAGCCACTGTCTTCCTTTATTTGCTGATGGAAGAAATGAGTATGAGAACAGATGAACGAGTCACCATTGCTTCTCATATTATATCTAAATTATTAGGTAGTTAGAATTAAGCTTCAGTGGGGCAACTAAAACAGTTGTGGCGGTCATGTTGTCAAGTGTTGTCAGGACTACAATTCCTTTGAATTGACTGTACCAACATTCTTTTTGCATTAACGTTACAGGAGATGGTTTCATATTCTACTAAGATGTATTTAATTAAACAAGGAGAACTGATTTAGACATTGTTTTTACCAATATCAAATCAAACCCCGCAGGACCTACTGTTTCCCATATAAACATACATTTCAGAGGTGATGCTTAATATTTAGGCAAAAAAGGGTCAAAATAACTTTTCTTTTCTTTTTTTGACTAAAAGCAGATGAAACAATTCTCTCTGTTAATGTCGGTTGACAATACTTGGCATAACCATAGAAAACTTGCAGAACTGAATCCATTTTTGCAGTAGCATAACATCTTGTATCACTGTAAAAATGTAAGGTGAATATTTAATTTGAGCAAGGTAAAGTAGCGGAACATGAACCGGTTTATCTCAAGTTTCAAAGGAAGCATATCAACCTTTTTTTTAATCTACCTTTTTACTGCATAATATTTTCCAGTTCTGCTAGTGGATATTTATGGGAAATCACTAGACGGTACTCAGTACCAACTGTTTACTGCTGAAAGATCTCTCAGCTCCATAGACCATGCTAAATCTATTGACCGCTACCCAACTGTTCGAACTTGGGAGGAATATACAGCCAACTGAAGTCAGTGGGGATTCAAATCAGACAACTTAGAACAGCTTTGAGTTGTTTGGCATAAATAAATCTACTCAATGCCAAGTTTGCCCCACATTTTAGTTAACTAACTTGCTTCTGTGAATGACAAAAGTTACAGTAACCTATGGGAAACAAAAGTTACCTTAGATCTTAAAGAAAGAAAGATTCCTTATGATATCATTAGTTGTCAATCTCCTAGGACTCTGGAATACTGAGTTTCTTATGCTCAAAACAAAATGTAGTTATTTTCTTTGACATTCCTCTAGCTAATGTTTCTCCAAAGCATCATGTGAACTTTACACGATTAACTGATTGTTGTGCTGCAGAATAATTTTGACATACAAAAGATAATAAAATGTACCATTTGCTGACTCTATACCTCAGCAGGCACAGACCAGTGAATACTTCTCCAGCAAAGTAATGAGTTGTTTCTTTCAGTTTTTTCATGCTACCTCAAAAATAATACAGATCCCATCGTCTGAAATTTAGAGGCCTAATAGCATATACAAATTAGGTAAGAAAAGCAGCAAGTATGAGGCTGCTTTGAGCACCACCTAGAATATGATACCTCTCTTGTTTCAGCAAAATGGACTCATTTACCCAAATAAAAAGTGCTACATCAAATTTAATAAAAGAACCAGTATTTTTATGTTTTCCCAAAACTCTGTCCCCCTCCTCTGCATTAAATAGATAGATTTGTGACTATCGCTGAAACACTATCTGTGCTCCACAGCTCTCCTCTGTGTGTCTCTTAGCGGGAAACTCACCAGGTTTTTTTCCTGCACAATTTATAGCCAAACTGGTGAGGTGAAATCTTACTTCATCTCCTCTGCAACTAACCCTGTAGTGAATAGCCCCATAAAGCAATTTACTCACTAGGTTGCAGGGAAATTGGTTACACAGTAATTGCACTTTTTTAAACACTTCTTAACGCTTTGCTGAGCGCCAGTTTTCCATAACTCTTTCTTTTTTTTCAGATCACTTAATTTTGTTTGAAAAAGCTTTGACATGATCTAGCAGGAGTTCAAAGGTAAACCGTGCCACATCAGGAAATGCACCAGGAGTACATTCATTGGTGTTCCTTGTACATGCACATGTTTCTGCCTCCGTCTTTGATTTATACCTGCACAGAAAAAGGAGACCATAAATGTATTTCGCTTCTCTAATATTATCTCATACTCCTAAGCGTAAATGGTGTATATTGTCAATATATATCCCAAGATTAATAAGTCCATTATTAAAGTATTTTATATCTTCAAGTACCACTAATACTAGGATTAAATGTAAATATATCGGATTAACTTGCTGAATTTTGTGTGACTAGCAAAGGGATCCATGTTCTAACTTCAACTCTATGAGTTATTGATTATTTAATATTGCCAAAGCCAGTTTTCTCCAGAGCACCATTCAGTACATAATTTTAAATAATGAAAGGTCAGACATTAAATAAATCTGCCACGAAGTATAATAGTACAGAGTGATACAATGAAAGATATAACAGTTAAATTACATTTTTTTTTTGTTGGTTGACCAGATTTCTCTTTTAACATATGACACCAAAAATACACCCTGCAGAGAAGCTATAATTTATATGGCGATCCAACATCATTTAAATTCACATAGAAAATGTCAGGTTAACTGTAAAGCAGCATGATTAACAGCTAAGAAAGATATAAAAAAATTCTACTTCTTTACATTTAATGGCCTGCAACCTTCATATATGTGTTTAGTTTATTTAGAATTCTATGTAGGGTTTTTTTGGATGAAATATGGATAATGGGCTCTATCCAACGACATGAATAACTTTCTCCCTGATCCTTGAATACCATAGACAGCAATGGAAAAAAGTTTGAGTTAAAAAAACATTAATAATTGATGGCTCATGCCAATGAATATGTTAGAAAAAAATGGAAGCTTTGTTTTAAACCAGTTGATTTTGTATGCAAATCAGTTGGATGAAGTATGAATGGAAGGTACGATATGGTGTTCAGAAATGGTGTATAGCAGCAAAAACATTTGTTAAGAATGTTTTAGTCAATAACTCAGCAAACAAGTGGACATTATACACATCAATATTGCCGGAAACAGAGGGTCATCTAAGTGAGTGGGTGGAAGACTCAGGGAATCACTTTAAAGGAATTTTTGAAGGTACTGAAGACAATACTTCGGTATAAGTAGAAGCTTTTGTTAGGTGGGCCAATTACTTTTTACCTTTTATCATAAATTACTATGTTTCAGCAAAATAGACAATATATACCTGGCTGGTGTATAGTTGGTAGGAATTCTAAATAAATATCCATCTGTTTGTTTTTTAAAGATTTGTTAAACTGCAAAGCACTGAAATGTGAATTTGTCACTGAAAATGCTATTCCAGTTCTTGTACTTCACCCCCAGTACATTATTTATGTTAAAGAAACAAATAAACACATCCATATGTGGGGAAGTTGACAATGACAAACAAGGAAGGACAAGTGGCATTGTAAATTCCCCACCTGAAATCTATAAAATGTTGACATGTTCTGTGACAGTTTTTATATTGCATTGGTTGAATAAAAGATCTAATTACCATGGTGCTCCAGGTTAACACAGAAGCAATTTATCTATTTTTCTTATGCAGATTTTATGCCCTTTGATTTTGAAGACAGGCACATTTGTTGGAGATGTTTGGTTTAAGTTGATGTAACTTTACTGCATCATTTATTAAGTAGCTTAAACAACTGCCTAATTATCCAATTAGCTGCTCCTATAATGGAGACTATGACATATAGCGTAAATATTTTTCTTTAGTGAGTTTGGAAATATCAACTAATGAATTGTTAGGCATTTAACAATGTAACCCAGTGATGGTTAACCTTGGCACTGCAAATGTTTTTGCATGATGCTCAAATATTCATATGACTGCGTGAGCATTGTGGGATTTATAGTTCCCAAACATCTGCATTGCCAGGATTTACTGTCAGCAGGGGTAGTGGACTATGTGATCGGCAATTTAATTATGTTATATGGACATTCACAGACCTTGCCACAGAGATTGGTGTCCTTGTGCAGACATTTAGTACTGGCCTATCATTTAGTATAAGTACAAGGCCAGCATGACAGGGCCAAGTAACAAAATCCTCTTGTATGACATCAACCTCTGGGGGGCATGGCCTTATAAGTACACTTCCTCTTTTGATTCAAAAACAGTCCTGTCTTCCCCCTTTTTCGTCTCGTCTCTTTTCTTGCAGGTTTCAGCACAAGTCAGGTGGACCCCGGGAGCTGGTTCCAGTATGAGAGTGGCTGTTCGTGACTCTGGTGTAGTAGCTGGGTAGCTACTTTATTATTCTCCATGTGCTGGACTTCCATTAGAGCATTTATCCTGATTCATCTTTGCTCTGGAATTCATGGTAGATCCATCGTGCTCTATATCTGGGTCAGTTTCTTCTTGGGGACACCATCCTAATTGCCTAGGCCTTTACATTCATATTAAAAGTTATTAATGATTTTTCAAATTTACATAGCATACACTTGTTAGCATAATTTGTCACCGTACTTTATGTTAATAAATGCTGTGGTCCGTTCTAAAACCATCTTTTTAAGGTTATGCAAGTTCAAGCATGCATGGGATAGGGCTATTCTAGATATAAGATAAGGCCAGAGACTAATGAAAGTATTTCAAAAATTGTGCAGGCTTATGGTTTTTCCACAGAAATCTCATGTTTACAGTGCTACCACCACTGCAAAGGATTCTGGGTAGGCATGTGCAAATAAGCCAGATCGGATCAATGCTTAGAACTAATGTAAATCATTGTACATTTTAAATTAAATAGTATAAAGAGCAGGAGAGAACACAAGGAAGGCAAATAAAATCAATTTACAAAATTCATTAAGGTAACTAGTTACCATTAGAAATAGATATAGTTTAAAAACAAAACTAATTTAAAGTGTCCAGACTCTATATAGATATAAACGGAAATGAATGATGTGTAAGGTGTACTGTAAAGGTTACATCATGTAGGTTTGCAAACGTTAGCACTGATTACTGCCTTATATTTGATCACTGTACACACATACCTTAAAAATAATGTGGGAAGCACAGTGTGGGCACACATCTATGACCTCATGCAAGTGTACTGTGAGAGTACCCCGTTTAAGCAGCTCTGTAACTTGCTTTGTAAAGGAGTCAGGAGTCTCTCATTTCAATGTGACTAGTGAGGCGGGTCCAGTCCTGTGAAGAAAACTGCAAGATATATGTTTGTAAGGTTATTATTGCAAACATAGTTTTGAAAAAAAATAAAATGTTGGCAGATGTTGTGATGGGAAAATTTGTAATTGTCATGTTTTACATACATTTACCTCAAGGTCATGAACCGAAGACACCAAAAATGTTTACATTTATGCACGCATGCAATCCTTATAAAACAATGTGTTTTAAATTGTTATGTACAATGGTTTTATTACATCACATTACGAATGATGGGGTAATTGACATGGCTTCTTCACCATTTAAGCCAAAATAGATTTTTTTTTTAACCCCTTGCCGACATGTGACGGACTAGGTCTGTCCGGTCTGGCAAAACGTTGCTGGCATTGGACGGACCTAGGCCATCCTGTGGTTAAACAAACAGTGTTTGCAATCCAAGATCGCAAACACTGGTCAAACAGTGGAGGCATTAAGCATTAATTGGAGGCATTAAGCAACACCAAAATCTGGTGCCCAGGGCACCCGCGATCACTCCACGGAGAGATTCACGGGCGGCATGTTGGTGTGCAGCATGTTCCTCCATTATGGCTGCTGCCCTCTTGTGGGAAGAGGGTCGGAAGGGAAACATTTTTCACTTCCGTCACTCTGGTGCTGTTGCTAGACTGTTCCTAGAAGCAGTCAGCAACATTGCAATGTAAACAAAAAGAAAGACTTAATTAGCTAAAAATCTAGGGTGAGGGATAGAATAATGGTTAGAGTTAAAATTAAATTAAAACTAGAATAAATTAAGGGTTAGCATAATGGTTAAATTTAGGGTTCTGGTTGGGGTCCAAAGGTCATGGTAGGTGATAAAAACCCAAAAACACTATTTTTGTTTCTTGCCCTATAACTCGCAAGGTCATGTCAATAAGGGGTTAAATAATTTTTTGTCCTATATTCTATTAAACATATTACGACATATATTTAGCAATTTTCATTAACTTATTAACCACTTAAAATTAATATTTGCTAAAATTCTAGGTTCTAAAATGTTCAGTTCTCTAAATGGGATTTGGAGAAATTAATTATGAAATTATTTAGAAATTCAGAGGGAATACAGGCCTCCATAAATAAGGGGCACCTACTGATCTGCAGGCCAAATTCCCCTGAATCAAAAACTGTTGAATTATTGTCTGAAATTCTGCTAAAATTTACAAATGTGGGTGAATTTTACACTTATTATATACTTGAACCCTTAAACTACAAATTTGGCACAGGTCAGGGCTATAACAAAAGACCCCTTAGGAAATAATTAAAGTACAACTGTAGCAAACGATTAACGTATGTTCAATTAAAAGATTGCATTCATTAGAGGCATTTAAATAGAAATGAGCCCTCTCTGCGCTATATATCAGGAGCCAGACGTTCTTTAGAATCTTGGTTCAGATTTTCATTCACCTTCAGTCAGATGAAGAAAGATCTGACCCATCTGAGTCAAGAATACAGTGAAAAAATTGGACGAGCAAATAATCAAGGCCACAGGTGAAAAACGTGTATACACACAAACACTATTATATAACTAAAGTGTGCACTAAACACCGGCAGCTGAAATAAAACAAAACAGACAACTTCAAACTGTGTGATAAAAGTGCGAAACAGCGGATGCTTCCAGCCCTTAAATACTAAAAATGTAAAAAATGCTTTTATGGTGACCAATAATTGTTTGTGACAGTTAAAGTGATAAATGTGATAAAATGCAATAATGTATTATTATACACACACTCAATGATAAACATATTATAACAATGATATAAAAATGCCCATAGTGTAAAAAATGACAATGGTAAAATACAAATAGTGGAAACAATACTTAGCACAGGAACACTCCTCATGTGCTGATTGTACCTGAAAGAAAGAATACACCAAGAACCTAGTGCAATATGTATGGCACACCTAAATGAATAAGTGGCAAATGCAATGGTATGATAAAACACTCACAAAACAGCTCCTAAATCCAAGGAGCGTGTAATATGCGCTTGTAATGGTATACTTGCCACCACTTGATCCTGGAGAGGGGTATCTGGTGGTGATGGAAAATTATGCCAGTCAGCCCAGTGTCAGTACAAATAATTTATTAACCGAGAAAACAGGCGAAATATCAGCATCCAGAAAAACAAATGTCCACTTGGAAATCCACAGAAATAGAACACTTAATGTTAAAATACGAATCCGTGAGACCTTCTAGAGAGTCAGCTTGCTGTGTGCCTTGGGGATGAGCAGGATTTACGGGTGTATCACCATAGAAATCAAAAATCGCACAACGCGTTTCACCCAAAAATGGACTTCATCAGGGGAATGTCTTTGTCGAAAACCTCATTGGTTTTATACATCCCCTCTAATTCGTCGTAAGCAGTTATCCGAAATGATGTTTGGAGTTTGTCGAATTAGACGAAACATATTGTATGAATGAACGTCTTTTGGCTTTCAAATGATTTCTGTGAACGAGCATCTTAGAGTCGACTTTCGGTTAAATTTGTCCAAGGCAAAACAAGTGACATCACACCATCCAATTAAAGTGCTATGTTCACTTGATTGCTATGCAATGCTTAAATAACTTAACATATACTATCTATAAATATTTTATATTCTAAGTCAAGATTCTAAACAAACTGTCCACTCCCTGTTAGAGCTAAATGGAGCAAACAGTGCTCAATAAGGTACTTTATTTATTATGTGATTAAAGAATTTCTAATTTAAATGACTACACTTAATGCATTTTTTAATTAAACATAAGTTGTTGTTTTTTTTAATTTGCTATAGTTATCCTTTTATATGCAATGTCACTTGCAAATGTTTACAGATGGGAGAAAAATAGATCAGTTTGATTAGTTTTGCTCTAGATATGGTTTGTGCAGAAATAGAGAACCAAGTTTGCTATGGAAAAAAGCACACCTTTCAACCATTACTTCAATTCCTTTCACCCTCATTTATTTTCCCCATCATTTGCATAAGCTCATTTCAATGCATGCAGCCATTAAACATATCTGGCTTAAATTTTTGTTAAGGAGCACAGGACAAGTAGCTTCCTGAGCTGTAATCCTAGAACAAGAGAGTAAAAACAGAAGTCATTTCTGAGATTGATGTAATTTCCTCTAAAATTATGTAGCTACTCATTTTGTTGTTATACATTTTTAGGATACATATTCTGGATTGGTTATTATGTGATCTATAAATAACACATTTCTCTATTCTAGACACAATTTCACTAATTTTCACATATAAATCTATTAATAAACAAAATTGTAAAAATATATTTTTACATAAACAAGTCATTTTCATTGTGGGAAAGAGTGCCATCTAGCAGTTAGACTGGATCATCAACTCTTTTTTATACTTTATTTTTTTGCTTTCTGTTGCTGTGCTCTAGTCTATTTGTCTAATCACTCCCATTTATTTATTTATTTGGATTGTAAAGAAACTGCAGGATTTTGTGTGTTAAAATACCACTGATTGTAACCTTTTTAAAATGTGTTTTATGTTATTAACATGTATAACAACTTCATTTAGTAAAATTCGACCAGAAGATAGCTGAGGTAACATGTGTGCCGTGTCATGTTATAAAATACCTGTAGCAAATTTTGTTACAGAAGTAAGATGCTTGCTCCAGTGCTAACATCAAAAATGATTAATGGTGGAACGAAATCCAAATGGTTATGGCAATCAATTTACTTTGGGATAGAATTACGATTTAATGCACTAAGGTATTAATTGTATAAATTTGGAGATTATGTTATGTGAAAATATCCAGATCTATTCTATGACCCAGGGGATGATTAACTGAACGTGAACTGCACTGAATGTCCTTGATTCTTGTAGAATGAATAAAATATTTATGTTCCACTTACTGCAAAAGTTGTAGACACTGTCCCTTAAAAAGCCATCCATTTGATGTGTCAATCAATTCACATTTGGTTTGTTTGGCTGACATTCTCTTAGATTTGGCTATTGTGCCACTTGGCCATTTTATTCTGATTCAATTTTTTAATAAATAGGTAAAAGGTTAGTACCTTGCCTGCCACTGAAATAATAAAAAACAAATGATTTGATAGACCACAACTGCATATTTTCTCATCTTCATCACATCAAATATAATATTATGTTGTACAGAATTCTTTTGATAAACTCTAGTATGTACACTAGATGTTTAATTAACATATACATACAGTTGCAGGTAAATTACAAAGTCAAAACTTGTATTCCCTGTTTTTGAATGCTGTGTGCCAGAATTCCTTGAATGCAAAATAGACCTTTCCGGTCAGATGCACCACCTGCAAAATTTGGCGGCCATTTTTATATGCCTCCAATAAAGATGTGATTAGGTGCACAGAAAAATAGAGTGTGACAACAGATAAGAACTTAATGGTGCATTTAGTCTGTCATAATGACATCTCTAATTCATAAGTTTTCCACTGTAGGCAAATGCATA
The DNA here is from genome assembly GCA_036172795.1 of Pelodytes ibericus. NCBI lineage: Eukaryota > Metazoa > Chordata > Amphibia > Anura > Pelodytidae > Pelodytes > Pelodytes ibericus. Next base: position 155,397,678 of record CM069858.1, read on the forward strand.
TTCTTGGCTTCCTGAAATTCTTCATGTTGTTAGCCATTATTACTACCACGGTAAGGTTATTCCAGTACATTATTACTTCCACGGTAAGGTTATTCCAGTACATTATTACTTCCACGGTAAGGTTATTCCAGTACATTATTACTTCCACGGTAAGGTTATTCCAGTACATTATTAGTTCCACGGTAAGGTTATTCCAGTACATTATTAGTTCCATGGTAAGGTTATTCCAGTACATTATTAGTTCCATGGTAAGGTTATTCCAGTACATTATTACTTCCATGGTAAGGTTATTCCAGTACATTTCTTGTAGGCATGCACATCTGTAATAGCAGTCAACCCCTTAGGGACAAGAATGTTCTTGGGATTTTTAGTTATGTCTTGGGTTATCTGTCATTTCTCTCTTTGCAATTTAGTATACTCATACAAACGATATACTGTTTTTAGTAAAGGTATGGAGTTCTTCTGATGCCATATTTATCCTAAAAAAAGTAGAATTTATTATACTTTTTTTTAAATGGCCACACCCCTTGTGTATACATCCATGACATCGTGTGTCCTGAAAAGGTTGGGCTTTTGGGTCTATTTACTGAAAAATCCACTGTGATGAATTGCAAAGATCAGGCTTTAATGGGAAAATATCTCCAACTTGCCTATTTTTTCATCTCAGCTGTTTTTGCAGTTCACTTGTCAGTAGACCACAGTTCGTTTTTTGGTAACTAGGCAACACAGATACGCAAAACAAGATTGTTAAATAAAAAAAAACTTACTTCTTGAAACTTTATTATTTTGAATTCATTATGAGACATTCTGTGACATTGGAGTAAAGAAAAAATTCATAAAACATGCCAGTGGATGCTATGAAATATGACATACAGTTTTCTGAAAATTGTAGTCTCAATTGACTTCTTTTATTTTTACTTCATTAAGCTCAACACTGACATCTAGTGTCAATTTCAAGACTTGTTGAAATCTGTTTTACGATAATTGGAATTTGACAAGTGTAAATTTTTATTTGTAGCTAAAGCTACCATGGGTATTATAAATACACACACACATATATATATGTGTGTGTGTGTGTGTGTCTTATGTATATAAATATATATATATATATATATTTAAATATATGTGTGTGTGTGTGTCTGTGTGTGTGTGTGTTTGTATATATATTTGATTTTTGCAATATATAAATATATTGCAAAAATCAAATATATACACACACACACACACACACACACTATAAGGCTATTGAAAGGAGTCCCCCAATTTTATTCCCATTTGGACAGTTAGTAAACTGTTGTGTGCAAGACCTATAAAAGGTGCGTTTGATAATGTTCCCTACCAGATTTCAAGGCTTCCATCTGCCATATTTTTAATACTGTAAATGTAGAGAATAAAAAAAATCATCAGAAATGAGCTACCAGAATTGTAAACAATGTATGGATTAAAAGTAAAATATATTTTTAGAAGTCTGCCGTGTCTCCCTTTTATGACATCACCTTGTGGCTTTTTATGCAAATGGCACATTTCCCACAGAAAGTATTTAATCAGCATAGGAATCCACTGGTAGATAAACAATAGGCACCACAGACACATTTTAAACAATTCTTTATATTCACGTTATTAATAATAGTTAGGTGATGCAAATCCTTTTGGATTTGGAAATCCTACTGGGCTTTCTGCTAGGACCCAGTTCACGTTGGTATATTTATACTGCGCAGCTGAAAGTGGTGGGAGTTGGAATCCTGTGCAGTGGCATCCTCGGGGGGTGCGGACCGCACCGGGGGAAGGGGGGTCTGGGTGACACCCACCGCTGGTCTGTTGTCTGTATCCTCCTTGCAGCGCATCAAGCTGCTGAACCTTTTTTTTTTTAAATAATAAATCATTGCCACCAGATATAACATCACGTCATATCCGGTGACTGTATTTCCCTCCTCCGTGCATGAGGGAAGACTGCACTGAGGAGACGGCTGGGGACACAGAGTAGCCAAGAGATGAGTACTGGTGAAGGGGGGAGGGTGGCATATTAATGGCAAAATAATACTGGTAAACTAATGGGCAAATTGGCTGTGGCTTATTAATAGCACAATAATACTGGCATATTAATGGGCAAATTGGCTGTGGCTTATTAATAGCACAATAATACTGGCATATTAATGGGCAAATTGGCTGTGGCATATTAATGTCAAAATAAATATTTTTGGCACATTAATGGAAAAATATGTCTACCTATAAAGAAAAACACATACCATGAAATACAAATTATGGGGGTATTCACTAACACTTCGGATTCGTCTCAAGGTGGCCAAATGGGGAATTAGGGGTCTACTCGATATAAACTGATTTGGCAGAGTTTGTCAGTGGAGTATTAAAAACAAGGTGACAGGAATAATAAGCAACCAAGAGTTCCATGGCTACTAACAAAATGCTACAGTATGATTTACTCATCAGCATCTGATAAGGAGATGGATGATATATTGGGCAACTGCCCAGTCATGTCGGTTTCATCTTCCTCATCATCGTAGGGACTTTCAACCACCTGTGCTGATGGAGTGGTGTTAGTTGGGGGAATTGCTGCAGGAGCAGTGGTACACTGGTAGTAAGTATGCTGCAGGTCCTGATTAGCGTACTTGTATTGCAAAATACGGCTGTGCTCCAGCCTCACACTCCTAATGGTACATCAAACACATTTGTGCCTTCTCTGTAACTACCGCTCCTAAGTGACTACACAAATCATTCTGCTTCTCCATCAATTTGTTCTTGGTTGCTCACCATTATGGTCAGCTGGTGGTAGATGTGGCCAACATCTTGATGGGTTCCAACAGCCAGACCAAAGACAGCAGCGTTGAGTGTCGTCATTGGAGGATCATCAGCAGATTGTGAAGGGGCTCATTATGTGCTTGGCTTATCTTGACCAACAGAAAATCACCCTGAGAGGTATTATAGTTGTCACCAGTGCTGTATTTACCGCGGATGCCTAGGGCGGCAAATTTTTGGGGGCGGCAGCACCCCCCAGCACTGAAAAATAAATAAATAAAAACCCGGCCCTTTAAAAAAAAAAAAAAAAAAGACCGCGCTTGCAGGCAGAGACGGAGGTGAGAGGGGATCGGAAGCTCTGCCTGCCAGGCTGCACGGGGAGCCGAACAGGCAGCACAGAGAAACCTCCTTGCTGCCTGTTCGGCTCCCCGTGCAGTGTGACACAGAAGTGCCGACAGTCACGTGACGGGCGCGCTGACGTCATATGCGCGCCGGGTCACGTGACCTGTCGGCACAATCGCCTGGGAGCCAAACAGGCAGCATGGAGAAGACCATGCTGCCTGCCACTAGCCACCAGGGAAAGGTAAATGCTGGGGAGATGGGGGGGTTTGGGGAAATTAGCTGGGCTTAATAAATGGCAAATAACACTGGCATAAATTGGGCAAATTGGCTGGGCACATTAAATGGCAAATAACTCTGGCATAAATTGGGCAAATTGGCTGGCATATTAAATGGCAAATAACAATAGCATAAATTGGGCAAATTGGCTGGGCATATTAAATGGCAAATAACAATGGCATAAATTGGGCAAATTGGCTGGCATATTAAATGGCAAATAACACTGGCATATTATTGGGCAAATTAGCAGGGGCACATTAAATGACAAATAACACTGGCATATAATTGGGCAAATTAGCAGGGGCATATTAAATGGCAAGTAACACTGGCTTATTATTGGGAAAATTGGCAGGGGCATATGAAATGGCAAATAACACTGGCATATTATTGGGCAAATTAGTAGGGGCACATTAAATGGCAAATAACACTGGCATTTTATTGGGAAAATTGGCAGGGGCACATTACATGGCAAATAACACCGGCATATTATTGGGCAAATTGTCAGGGGCACATTAAATGGCAAATAACACTGGCATATTATTGGGCAAATTGGCTGCGGGATATAACATGGCAAATAACACTGGCATATTATTGGGCAAATTAGCAGGGGCATATTAAATGGCAAATAACACTGGCATATTATTGGTCAAATTGGCAGGGGCTCATTAAATGGCAAATACTGGCATATTATTGGGGAAATTGGCTGTGACTTAATGGCAAATAATACTTGCATATTATTGGGCAAATTGGCTGGGGCATATTAATGGCAAATGATACTGGCATATTATTGGGCAAATTCGCTGGGAAATATTATGGGCAAATAATATTGGCAATGTGTATGTAATGGGGTGATGGGGCATGTCCTTGGTATGCAACGTGGGTTATGGGTCATGTCGTGGGTGTGCATAGTGGGTAGGGGGGTGCCCAAAATTTGTCTGCCTAGGGCAGCACAAAACCAAGATACACCACTGGTTGTCACCACAGATGTAGCTCCAGGAAAAGAGGAAGAGGATTAGGACATTTTAATACAGAATGAAGGCAGCACATTGTCTTACAATTCACATGCATTACATCATCTAAATCCTGAACTATGGTACACTGACATTCCTAATACTGATGAACAACTTATAAATATCTAACTGTGCCTCTGCACTTATCATAGCTATTTACAGAATCAGAATCAGATGTTACATAACACAAGACCATGCTGATTGCATGCTAATCCTGTAATTGAACCAATGAAGGGGTACACATTCATATGACTGTAGCACGCAAGTATATAGATGTCATACCTTGGTTGGTGAACCCCAGGGCCTGTGTATCAGGAGCCAGCAGTTGGAGGGAGGGACACAGTATGGGAAGGAGATGATGAAGAATGCATTGTTAATGTTGAGTGCATACAGTTGGGTGCAGAACATCTCACATCAACACCTTCATTGGGCTTCATTCATGAAAGAGTGAATTGCATGTAATGGTGACTGAACTTCCCAAATAAAGACCATAAGTTGTAATCATTCTGAAGAGCTGCTGATATTGAGAAAAGTTTCAAGTCAGCTATTTTGTCCATAACTTGGGATCTGTATTCACAATCCCATGCAATTCCCTCTTTCATGGATGAAGCGCTATCTGTTGCACATGAAATAATTGGATTCCCAAATGAAGGTCATAGTAGCAGAGTTGTAATCATTCTGAAGAGCTTCTGATATTGTTTCAAATCCCAAAGATCGACATGTCGTGTAATTTTGTATAATGTCTTGTTGTACCCAGATTGTATTAAATAATAAATAAAATAAAACAATAAAACAGCAACAACAAACAAATAATCTTTCAAGTCTGTTATTTTTGCCATAACTTGGGATCTCCACTCACAAGGGTATTTAGTAAATTTTGTAATGGTTATTTCACATCACCTGTTAATGAATACACGTTAATTTTATTGCATAAAAATGTTTTTGTTGTTAAATGTTGTTATTTAACATGTACGGTAATGGTTTCCCCACACCGGTTAAATAGCGGAGAACATTAATTTCAATGGGGGAAGGTTTTTCTGACTAAATCCCAACAGTTGGTTTTAGTCTGGAAACCAGTTTAATCTAAATGAATGGGAGGTGATTTTAACCTTACTCCCCTCTGTTTTGCATGCCTTCACCACACCTCAAACTTGCAAAAATGCTTACTCAATAGCTTGTTGCTACTTTGTGATGGGGACAAATGAAGGAGACTGAATTTGTTCAAGTCTGGAGTTCAAGATGAGCACTCACCTCTAACTCCAAAATCAGATATTAGTGAATAGACCCCATTAAACTTAGGACAGTATATTGTTAATGATTCGTGCAATTTATCCAATTCAACTGAATCACTCACAAGATAAGAATGGTTTTATTTACATACAATAAGCAACTCTTGTAATATTTGAATGTTCCACAAGATGTCTCCCCACCGCTGGTTTCCAGGCATATTCTTACACACGCTGCACATAGAACTGTATACCTCTTTTTGGTAACCTGAAGACCTTACCATCTTGATACACTGGGCAAACCATGGAGATAACTAGTGAAGTGCTTTATATCTGCTGTCTTATCTAAACACACCTGAATCTGGTTTTATACCTGGATTTTATAAAGTTGGAGATTTCTTAGTAAGTCCTGACTGGATATGTATTATTGTCAGTGGTAACTGTTCTTTTATAATTTCATCACAGCTCCGGACACAGCACAGATTCCACTTACCGCAAGTACCACATATAGTGGAGGTTTCCGTCTGAGCAGCTTTCCTGGTGTTGATAACATCACATTACCATTTATCTATATAGCACCAACAGCTTACGTAGCGCTAGATACAGAGCATAGAAGGGAACTACATACTAAGTTAGATAAACTAGAACAGACTGGTACGTGAGGTAGAGAGCCCTGCTCGCAAGCTTACAATCTAGAGGAATAAAACAATCCTGCTTCAGTTGGACCCAGTGACAGTGAGGGAGCCAGGTTCGGCAGAACCTGCTCGGAAAACCTGATATACACATTTAAAATGGTTGTGTGTAAAATATTCACACATGAAAAAAAAAACAAAGAATAATATTAAGCCCCCATGTTAGAGAAATCAAAATGGCTGCATGTTTCTTCTTAGAATGGAGGATCCAAATATATTGACATGGAATAGGAAGTAGAGAAACCTCAAATGTTATAATGAAAGCTTTAAGATTGTAAAAGCAGCCACATAAAATGATTTCCTTGCATTAAAACATGGAATGAGCTTAAGCACTGGGCTTATATAAAAAAAAAAAAAAGTTTGGGGTGACAGAATCTAATGAGTTGCAAAATGAATAGGAAATACATTCAATACATTGACAAGATTAGAAGTAATGATTTACATTCTAAAAAAAAAGGCCAGTTTTAGTGGTTCTTTAATCAACACAACAGTTTATAGCTGTATACTATAGATGTTATATATATATTATATATATTATTGCTGATGAAACGTTAGATACAATACACAATGGGATCAGCACACTCATAAAACAAGGTATACATATTCTTAAGGTTTAGTTTTACTTTTAACTACATAAAACACATATTCTCTAAGTTGCATATCTTTCCAATTTGGTGATTAAAAAGGGAGTAAACCCATTTTTTTTTCTTTTAAGGAGACAGAGGCCACTTCTGCCTCATTAAAAAGTATATGTGAATGGTGCACCGTTTGTGCACAATTAAATACATACATCTATCATAGTCTTTGCCAAACCATAGACCGAGGGTCTTAAATATGATGAAGCATAGGTGCCTGATTAAAAGAAAGTGTTAGTCCTTTAATGCCAGATTTCAGTTCACTTTTAGTTAAAATCTCCATAATTTAGAATGATGGTATAGGTGCTATCCCATAGTTAAGTGAATATCCTGGATTTAAATGTGGTGGCTTAGTTCAAATTGTCCTGTCGGTAGTCGGGCAGGACTGAGAATAAAAACATCCCTGGAAAGAATTGTATAAAAGCCCCATAGCATTGTATAATTATATTAGCCCCATATAATCGCACCATTACTTTATTGTTCAGAATGCGGAAATCCATACATTTTAAATCGCATTTGACGAACACATGGTTTATAGGTAGATCCATATGCAGGGGTAGGCACCAACATTGCTCATGGGGGTTTTTCTGGGGTCTGTGGTAGACAATTTAATAATGTTCTGTGGACCTTCACTGACCTTGCCACAGACACTGGTGTCCTTGTGTGGACACTTTGCCTATTCCTGAACATATGAAATCACATAAGGGCAGAGGTGGAATTCATCCGGTTCGCACCAGTTCGTGCAAACCTGTTACTAAAATTTTACAAGTTCGCCAAACCGGTGCAAACCGGAGATCCCTTTAAAAAAAAAAAAATCATGGGCAAACGGGGCAGCTGCCCATGGCCCATTCATTCCTGGAGGCCCAAGGCAGCTGCACCGTGGGTCCCTGCTGCCCGTATGACTGTCTCACAAGGAGACAGTTACGATCGGGCAGCAGCCGGCAGTCAGCATCCAGCAGATGCGCACCCGCCTTCTTGTCACAGCCGCCGGAAATGAAGGCAAGTCATTTCAAGCAGCTTTATTTCCTGCACGCAGAGCAGGAGACGGCCGATGGGGAAAAGGAGATGGGAAAGGGAGGAGTTGGGGGGATTGGCTGTGACGTATTAACGGGCACATTATTAGTGGCATATTAAACAGCAAATTATCAGTGGCATATTAAGCAGCAAATTATCAGTGGCATATTAAGCAGCAAATTATCAGTGGCATATTAAGCAGCTAATTATCAGTGGCATATTAAGCAGCAAATTATCAGTGGCATATTAAGCAGCTAATTATCAGTGGCATATTAAGCAGCTAATTATCAGTGGCATATTAAGGAGTTAATTATGCCAGTAATATTGTGCCATTCAGATGCCAGTATTATTGTGCCATTAAGATGCCAGTATTATTGTGCCATTCAGATGCCAGTGATATTGTGCCATTCAGATGCCAGTAACATTGTGCCATTAAGATGCCAGTATTATTGTGCCATTCAGATTCCAGTATTACTGTGCCATTCAGATACCAGTAATATTGTCCCATGAAGATTCCAATATTATTGTGCCATTGAGATGCCAGTATTATTGTACCATTAAGATGCCACAGCCAGTTTGCCCATTAAGATGCCACAGTTAGGTTTTATATTAATATGTCAATGTTACAGTGCTCGTTATATATGATCCTGCTCCCCCTTCCCCGGTAGTCACCTCCTGTCTGCTCTGTGTCCCCGGACGTCTCCTCCGTGCAGTCTTTCCTCCTGCAGGAGGAGGGAAACACAACAACCGAATTTAACACACTGTCATATCTGGTGGCAATGTTTGTTTTTTTTGTTTTTTCCAGCGGATGTGGCTTGCCAGAAAAAAATGTAAAAGTTCAGTAGCGCAAAGCGCTGAAAAGAGGACACACAAGGGCAGTGGGCCCATGGGGGACAGGAAGGCCAGTCAGGACCTTTTCAGTGCAAAAAGTGAATGCCTAACAAGTTCTTACAGTGGTGTCTGTTAAATCACAAAAGTCTCGTGCCAACCATAACTGCAATTACTACTAAAAGCAATAAATGCAACTTCTAATTAAATAATTCAAATAAAATCCCTTGTTGAGATTGATTTTAAAGTACAGTGTAGTCGCTTATCTTGTTAAGCATGGAACAGAGTAGCCCTCTGATAGGGCACAGACAGAACAGCCACCTAATAGGGCAACTCCTTAACAGGGCTCAAACAGGGCAGTTGCCGGTCTGTGGTTGGACTGGGTACAGAAACAGGGTACAGGGATACAGAAAAAAGAAAAGGAACAAGCCTTTTTTCCAAAACTCTCCTATTTAAAAACTAACTTTTGGTGCGGATTCTGTTATTAGATAGATTTCTTGTGTTGTTCAATCTGCTAGCTGAGCGTCATAGGCAACACATACCTCCCAACATTTCAGATGGAAATTTCAAACTTAGGGATAATGCAAAATGCAAAAAAAAGGAGTGCAGAGTGAGGCAGAAAAAAGAGAGGGAGTAGTAATTCAATCAATGCAATGTAATGGGCAAACTGCTACAATGAAAATGGTCAGTTATTATGCTCATATAGCACATCTAGACTGATGTTTAAGATAATTAATAATTATACTAAGATATAACTGTGTTTTAAATGTTATTCATGATTTAAAGGCAATTAATTCTATCAGTAGCTAACACTATATGTTTACCAGCTTCTATGCCCTTATAGGATTTCTGTATCTCAAACATCTGTTTAGATGTGCTATATAGTGTAATAATATATATAATTTATAGTGTAATAATACATATACTGTATAGTGTAATAATTGACCATTTTCTTTGTAGCAGTTTGTCCATTGTATTGCATGCATTACCACTCCCTCGCTTTTATCCTCGTCTCTCTTTAGTCTGTATTGTTCCAATTATTTGTATTTTTTCTACCTAGGTTGTATAGACTTCAGAGCGCCATCTATAAAACACAAATCACCCAATTACCTCTGAAGAAGCCCTCTGTGGGCAAAACGCATCAGGTTTTTCCACACAAAATTCATCACTAAGGTGTCAATTACAATATGTGATTTGTACTCTGTTTCATTTGTATATGTGCTTTGATTCAGTGATTTTTTTACTTACTTGTATTAATTTTTTATTTGTTTTATTAAAAACCCATAATTTTAGAAATTGTGTTGTACAAACAGGTTGTTTTTAACATCTCTCTAAATACTTAGGCCAACATCCGCCTCACCTACATTTGACTACTCTACTTTTTTTTTAACCATGTTCACTGATAGTTGCTAGCAGCGGTTCGAAACCTTTTTTTCTCTAACTTTACCCGTTAAACAATTTTTGTCCTGAAAAGTCAGATAGATGTGGAGCTTGCTGGGACAGCTGGACAGAATCCCAAAAGTGGGACAGTTCGGTACAAAGTGGGACAGTTGAGAGGCATGCAGGGACGTAACCTGCCCATGAGTGATATGTGTGAGCCGAACAGGCAGCACACCTACACAAAATATATCCGAGAGGTTGATGGCAGCAGCGAATTCGGCATCAGAGTCACTCACTCTGTTGCCAATTCGACCAGCACGTGCTGGGTGTATTTCCAGGGTTTGTGTGCCATCTGTTCGGAGCAGCCAAACCCCAGAAATAGAGTGCGGGATTGGTGTAGGTGTGTTGGGCACACCTAGCCCACATGGAGGATATGCACTTGGGCAGCGGTGTATCTTGGTTTTGTGCTGCCCTAGGCAGACAACATTTGGGCAACCCTCTTCCCATGTGCACACCCATGACATGCCCCATAACCCACGCTGCACACCCAGGACATGCCCCATAACCCCATTACATGCCCCAATTATATTCTTCCATTACCCCCATTATATGACCCTATCACCCCATTTAATCCCCCTTTACATGGTCCCCTTCACCCCATGACATGCCCCCATCACCCGACATTACATGCCTCCATCACCTCATTACATCACCCCCATTACATGCCAGCATCACCCCAATGACATGCCCTCATCATCCCATTACATCACCCCCCATTACATGCCTCCATACCCCCTATGACATGCCTCCATCACCCCATTCCATCACTCCCATTACATGCCGCCATCACCCCCATTACATGCCCCTATCACCCCCCCCCATTACATGCCACCATTACCCCCATTGAATGCCCCCATCCCCCCTCACCCGAGTACTAACCCTGATCCCTGGTGGCTAGTGGCAGGCAGCATGGTGTCTACCCACCTGTCAGGTCCCGCACCCGCCGAGGCTTCTTCCCCCAGGGTTCCTTACCTGGCACTGGTGCTTCCAGGCTCCAAACGCCCCTCCAGGGAGCCGCGCAAGTGCAATGTCGGCCGCATCCCCGGACTGCATAACTCGTGTCCCGCATTTCGCGAGCGCAGGTACTAGGCTACAGGCTGGGGGCGTGTCCTGAGTTCGGCTAGCGCGCCCTCATTGGGTAGAGCAAGGAGGAGGGAATATGAGGTTGGGTTCTGCCCCACCTCCCTTCCTAGGCTTCCCAGAGACTTGAGGTGTGTACCTGGGGAGTGGTGGGAGGGGTTAAGGACTAGGCAGACTATAAAACAGGCAGGTATTGTTCATTCAGTGCTTGCTCGTTTCCAAGCTGCAGTACCTAGTATTGTTCCCTCTGGTTATCCCTATCCTATCTACAGTTCCTATTTCCTCCCCCTGATTGATTTCCCTGCTGCTGACAATTTTTTTTGGACCTCGTCTGTTTTTGCTGCCTTCTCCTCTGATTTTGACCTCGGCTTGGATTATCACTTGTGAACCCTCTCTGCCTGCCCTGACCTTCGGACCGAACTTGATCACTCTTTTTGCCTTCTCCTCTGGTACCTTTGCTGCTGACTTCCCTTTTTTGTCTCTTACCTCTTGCAGTGGTGACCCCTGCACTCTGCTCCCTGGTTCACCCCTCCGACAGAACGAGCAAGCCATTATGGAGCCTGCAGGGGTGGCTGATGCCATTCACGCCCTCACGCAACAGCTTATGCCACCGACTACGTGAAGGTGAGGACAGCGATCTCCTTGTTGGCAGGTGGTCCAATGGCTTGGGCCCACCACCTTCTCCAGGAGAACCACCCCTCTTTGAACACCTGGGCCATGTTTCACCACGCTATGGATGCCTTGTATGATGATCCTCATTGGACCTCAATGGCCGAGAACACCATCAGAACCCTCAGACAGGGGCGGAGGCCAGTGGAAGAATACATAGCGGAATTCAGATGGCCGTAAAGACCCAATGGAATGAACCAGCCCTTCCTCACCAGTTCAGAATGGGTCTATCTGAGGGTCTGAAGGACGAAATAGCTTGAGTGGGCCTACCCAGGTCCTTGGATGATCTCATTCGGTTGGTCACTCAATTGGTCCCTTGTCTACAGCGGAAAAGGCGAGAAGGAGAAAATCTATGCATGTACTGCGGAAGGACTGGACACATTGTACGTAACTGCCCCGAACTAGCATCCAGAGGTAAGCTATTCACCTCTTACTCACCTTTACTTTTGGGTAGTATGGCTCCTCACCTCTCCGTTCCTGTTTTCTTACAGTGGGGAAGTGACTCCACTTCCCAGATGGCATCTTGGATTCTGGGGCAAGTGACTGCTTCATCGATATTTCCTTGGCTAGCAACCTACAAATCCCCACTCGACCCAAGAAACAACCCTTGATTATCCACTTGGTGGACGGAAATCCTATAAAGACGGGCCCTGTCACGAGGAATCCATCCCCCTGTCTATGACCATGGGTAAGGAACACCATGAGGAGATCCATTTTAACCTGGTTCAATCCCCTTTGTTCCCTCTTATCCTTGGACTTTCATGGCTACGCCGCCATAGCCCTTCTGTACAATGGAGCACTGGCGAAGTCACATTCGCGTCCTCCTTCTGCCGACAACGTTGCCTGTCACCTCCACTATTGGGACTTCTCCAGGGCAACTCGTTGGAAACTCCTCATGCACCCAAGATCCCCAAACCCTACCTCAAGTTCAGTAAGGTCTTCGACAAACGAGAAGCGGAACAGTTGCCACCCCATCGGCCTTATGATTGCCCTATCGACTTACTCCCAGGAGCCCCAATCCCTTTTGGTCGCATTTTTCCTCTTTTGGAACCAGAATTGGCAGTACTCAAGGAGTACATCGAAGAAAACCTTTGCAAGGGATTCATACGACCCTCTACATCACATGCCAGTGCAGGGATTTTTTTCGTAGGGAAAATGGACGGTGACATGAGCCCTGTGTTGACTACCAGGAACTAAACAATATTACCGTCAAGAACAAATACCCACTTCCATTGATACCCGAACTCATGGATAGGCTACGGGAAGCCACTATCTACTCCAAACTCGATCTCCTAGGTGCTTATAATCTAGTCCGAATCCGCCAGGGGGACTAGTGGAAGACGACCTTCTACACGCGATATGGACACTGTGAATATCGAGTTATGCCCTTTGGACAGTGCAATTCCGAAGCGGCATTCCAACATTTTCTTAATGATGTCTTCCGAGATCTTCTTGATTCCTGTGTTGTCGTCTGTCTGGACGACATCCTTGTCTACTCGTCAACCCTCGCAGAGCATATGCCTCACATGTGGCAAGTCCTCCAAAGATTACAAGACAACCACTTATATGTTAGTTAGAAAAATGCCAGTTTGAAACCACTACGGTGGAATTCCTTGGTTACGTCATCAAACCCGGACTCATAGAGATGGATCCTAAAAAAGTGTCAGTCATCCTCCAGTGGCCAACACCCAATTCCCTCAAAGCCGTACAACGATTCGTGGGCTTTGCCAACTTTTATCCAAGATTCATCAATAGTTTTTCACGAATCATCCAACCTATCACTCGACTCACCCGAAAAGACCAACCCTTCTCTTGGACTACACAGGCCCAACAGGCATTCGACCGCCTAAAAGAGATTTTTTTGGACCTCATCTGTTTTTGCTGCCTTCTCCTCTGATTTTGACCTCGGCTTGGATTATCACTTGTGAACCCTCTCTGCCAGCCCTGACCATCGGACCGAACTTGATCAATATTTTTGCCTGCTCCTCTGGTACCTTTGCTGCGGACTTCCCTTTTTTGTCTGTTACCTCTTGCAGTGGTGACCCCTGCGCTCTGCTCCCTGGTTCACCCCTCCGCCACCCCCATTACATGTCTCCATCACCTTATTACATCACCCCCTATTACATGCCCCCATCACCTCATTACATAACCCCAATTACATGCCCCCATCACCCCAATGACATGCACCCATTGCATCACCCTTATCACCCCCCCATTACATGCCTCCATCTCCCCCATTGTATGCCTCCACCACCCCATTACATAACCCCCATTACATGCCCCCATCACCCCATTACATCACCCCAATTACATAACCACCATTACATGCCCCCATCACCCCAATGACATGCCCACATCACCCATTACATCACCCCATTACATGCCCCTATCACCCCATTACATCACCCCATAACATGCCTCCACCACCCCATTACATCACCCCCATTACATACCCCCATCACCCCATTACATCACCCCATTTACATCACCCCCATGACATGCCCCCATCTCTCCAATGACATGACCCATCATCCCCAATTACATGCCTCCATCCCCCCATTACATGCCTCCATCACCCCATTACATCACCCCAATTACATGCCCCTATCACCCCATTACATCACCCGAATTACATAACCCCATTACATGCCTCCATCACCCCATTACATGCCTCCAACACCCCATCACATCACCACCATTACATGCCCCTATGACCCCATTACATCACCCCATTACATGCCCCCTTAACCTCATTACATTACCCCAATGACATCCCCATTACTCCAATGACATCCCCCCATCATGTCATTACATCACCCCCCTTTACATGCCTCCATCCCCCATTACATCACCTCCATCACCCCAATACATCACCCCAATTTCATGCCCCCATCAGCCCATTACATCACACCAATTACATCACCCCCATTACATGCCCCCAGCACCCCATTACAAGTCCCCATTAACCCCATTACATGCCCCCATCACCCCTCACCGCAGGACTTACCCTGTTCCCTGGTGGCTAGTGAAAGGTATCCTATCATGCTGCCTGTTCAGCTCCCTGTGCAGTGAGTGCAGATAGGTCAAGTTACCTGGCGTGTGTCTGATGTAAGAGCTTTGGGTCACCTTTCAGCACTTCCCCCGTCCTATTACACGGGGAACCAAACAGGCAGCATGGAGGTTTCTCTGTGCGGTGGTGATGGGAGCAAGTGGGTTTATTAAAGGGGCGGCTTTTTAAAAAAAATGTTTTCGTTTTTTACATTTTTTTTGTACCGCCCCTTAAAGACATTTAAGGCAAGTGCCGCCCTAGGCACTTGCCTTGTTTGCCTTGCGACAAATACAGCGCTGCTCTTGGGGGCGTAGTAATGGTCACTGCTAGGACAGTATGTTTTCTAACTGAAAAATACTGTATATTTACTTTGATATGAGCAGCACAGTAAAAATGTGCCTGGGGACACCAGGTTATAACCTATTTGCTTTCATTAGCATTAGAAGTAGTGTTGAGCAAAATGTTCGTATCAAACATTACGGTGTCCGTACCCCGGACCCGAACCCGGACATTTCACTGTATGTTCGGGTTGGAGTTCGAGGTTCAGCTATAAACCGAAAGTCTATAAACCGAAAGACATTCAGTTTATAGACTTTCGGTTTATAGAATACATGTAATGCTATTGCTCTTCTATAAACCGAAATAGAGTCCCCATTCATACGAATAGGTCAATTGACCTATTCGTATGAATGGGGACTCTATTTCGGTTTATAGAATAGCCAATACCATTATATGTATTCTATAAGCCGAAAGTCTATAAACCGAAAAACATTCGGTTTATAGACTTTCGGTTGATAGAATACATGTAATGCTATTGGCTATTCTATAAAACGAAAGTCTATAAACCGAACGACATTCAGTTTATAGACTTTCTTTTTTTAGAATAGCAATAGCATTACATGTATTCTATAAAATGAAAGTCTATAAACCGAATGTCTTTCGGTTTATAGACTTTCGGTTTATAGCTGAACCTCGAACTCCAACCCGAACATACAGTGAAAGACATTCGGTTTATAGACTTTCATTTTATAGAATACATGTAATGCTTTTGCTATTCTAAAAAAAGAAAGTCTATAAACCGAATGTCGTTCGGTTTATAGACTTTCGGTTTACAGAATAGCCAATAGCATTACATGTATTCTATAAACCGAAAGTGTATAAACCGAATGTTTTTCGGTTTATAGACTTTCGGCTTATAGAATACATATAATGCTATTGCTATTCTATAAACCGAAATAGAGTCCCCAATTGACCTATTCTTATGAATGGGGACTCTATTTCGGTTTATAGAATAGCAATAGCATTACATGTATTACATCTGAGAGTCAAATAGAACCGTCAAAAACTGTGCTTACAGCACACTTTGAAAAATTCTAATAGTGTTGGTTGCTAAATAGTACATTTGCGTCTTGCGGTGCTCTTCATTTCTGAGAGTCAAATAGAACTGTCAAATACTGTGCTTACAGCGCACTTTGAAAAATTCTAATAGTTTTGGGTGCTAAATAGTACATTTCAGTCTTGCGGTGCACTTCATATCTGAGAGTAAAATAGAACCGTCAAATACTGTGCTTACAGCGCACTTTGAAAAATTCTGGCTACCTCTTCCTCCTCCAGCGCTGCTTCCACCTACACTGCCACGGTCACCGCCTCCTCAACCTATGGGTCACTTAGTATAAACTGAAAGAGAATACCCTGCACACCAACCCTCTCTCAAATGGATAATTCTGTTGATCCTCCTGGCAGCCATGCTTTAGATTTAGATTTATGTTCTTCCAAAGCTAAAATCAAAGATTCCATCTAGTGCTATTTTATGGCTCCGCTGTATTTGTAATTTGTATGTATTTTATGTTATTTTAAGTTATTTCCCTATCCACAGTTGCTTGCAGGGCACTTGTCCTACTCTTACCCACATTTTAATTCCTTTTGCAGCCCTCTAGCCCTTTCCATGACGTTTTTAGAGGCATTTTAGTGGCCAAAAGTCTGTGTCCCCATTGACTTCAATGAGGTTCGGGTTCGGGGTCAAGTTCGGGGTCAAGTTCGAGCACGGACCTGGACAATTTTTCGTAGTTCGGTCGAACCGGCAGAACCCGAACATCCAGGTGTCTGCTCAACTCTAGTAATAATATTTAATGAAAAAAAAATACAATGTTTCTCAGAAAATGATGAAATAATTGTTTTGTAAAGAACAAGACATGCAAACTACACAAAAATTGACATCAACAAGGAGAATCCAATTCTTCTTCAACATTTCACATTAAAAGTAAAATAAATGTTAAAAATATTTTGCACTACAGACTTTTTCAATCTTCTCTTCTTTATATTAATATTTTATTAGGTTTTCAAATATAAAATGACGTACATACATTCATTTAAAGTGCCAGACATTGCGAGAAGTTGGTATCAGAATTTTCCTTTAGGAATTTGGTGGAAAGCGTTTTGCCCTTTCCCCTTCCCTCTTCCCAAATTGGACAGGTTGCTCCTTTCCTTGATTCCTTTATTTCTCCCGCGCCCTTCCCTCTACTTCCGATCCTTATTATAGGATCCTTCTGATACCTTGTATACTTCTCTTACTTACAGATTATTTACAGTGCTGGACAATCTTGTTTCTCCCGTTTGTCAAAAGTGGCCAGCTCTCAAATACTTCAGCAGGGGCCCTTATACTTCCAATCGTACGCGCACACCATTCACAACATGGGGCATGGGGGGAAACAGGGGGAGGGAGGGGTCCAGAAGGCCCCTATTGATCTGCTTGTTGTGTTAATAATGATCAGCGTCCAAGGTGCCTTTTTACTTCTGTCGATTACCCTGTGTCAGATTTAGGGTACTACCATTTTACGACATTATTTCACTATTTAGGCTGTGTTCATTTTTGTCCATTTTTGCCAGATGCTCTCGTATTTTATCAGTGCTTTAGAGATGTTCTTGTAGAAATATTTTTCTGAGGATTCTTGAAAATCTATTTGGGCTTTAACTTCATTCCATGTGGGAATCTCTACTTTCCTCCAGTATCTAGCCAAACAAATATTTAATGCATCCAAGACATTTATACAGAGCATCCTGGTAAATCGGTCTCCCGTTGGTAACTCCAGGTAGAAAAGAAAAAGTTGTGGTGTTAAATCTTTTTTATAGTCAAACAAAGTATCAAGTAAGGAGATCAACTTTCCTTTGTAGTTTTTAAGAACTCTACACTCCCACCAGATGTGAATTTGCGAGCCTTGTTTCTCTAGGCACCTCCAACATAAATCGTTCTCACCTGGTATGTATTTTACCAGGCGGGCCGGGACCAGGTACCACCTATTTAAAAGTTTATAATACTGCTCCTGTATGTTAATACAGTGGGACGCCTTTCTAGCGTCTTTCCAGGCGGTACACCAGGTTTCATACGGGAAAGATTGCCCCATGTCAATCTCCCATTGTACTATTGCCTTAGATTTAACACTCTGAGTAAAGAACTCAAATAATTTCAAAGTTTTGTTAATTGCCTTGTTCCGTGGAGGTTGTTCTAAAAAGGAATCCCATTCCACCTGATCTACTGGTGGGTATGCTTTTAAAAGATTCTTCACTCTAAGGTAGTTAAAGAGCTGATTAGTAGGGAGATTAAATTTTACTTGTAATTCCGGAAATTGCATCAGGGCATCATCCTGGTATATGTCACCTATTTTTTCTATTCCCTTTGTGAACCAGGTTATTAGGTTCAAGTCTGGGGTGCATAGTGCCATGACTTGCAGAGGAGCCCGTTTAGAGAGAACATCTCGTATGCCCAATATCTTTTTTGTTTTATACATTGTTCCCATGATTTCTTTTACAATTTTTGTTGGGATTTCCAAGGCTCTGAAGAGCCTCGACGGAAGCCAGCATAGTAATGATAAGTCCTTTATCTTTTTGTGTGCGCTTTCTATGTTCAACCAAGGCGGGGTGTTAAGTGTCGCATGTTTCCATGCGTTTATATGTGCTAATTGGCAGCTTTCGTATATTTTACGTATATCCGGATAACCTAGACCTCCTTTATCTATCGATTGCTTAAGAGTATTACTTGGGATTCTGGGTTTCTTTGCTCCCCAAACAAATCTAGAAAAAAGAATTTCAAATTTTTTTAAAGTTATTATTGGGACGTTGTATGGTATAACCCTAAAAAGATATGTCAGCTTGGGAAGCATAAATGCCTTCAATATGTTTATACGACCCATCCAAGTTAACTCAATCTTGGACCACTTTTTGGTCTCACATTGCAGTGCTAGATAGAGATGTAAATAGTTTATTTCCACTGCTTCCTCAATCTGGGCAGGTATTTTCACTCCTAGATAATCGATGTTCTTTGCCACTTTGCTGTTAAATTTTGTTAGTAATTCATAATGGGTGGGTTTAAAAAAGAAGGGGATAATCTGTGTCTTGGACAGGTTTAAACTATAATTTGACAATGCTCTACACTCATCTATACATTGAAACAAGGAAGGAATTGATTTTTCCGGAGTAGCCAAAGTAAGTAATATATCATCCGCGTAAAGTGTTATGGTATGTTGATGCTCCCCTATCTGTATTCCCTCTATTTGTTCAGTTTGTCTCAGTTGCTGTGCTAAAGGTTTTATTGTTAGGGCATACAGGAGGGGGGCCAATGGAAACCCTTGTCATGTTCCATTTCTAATATTGAACAGCTCCGAAGCCAGACCAGGACCCTCAATCCTTGCTCTAGGGTTTGCGTATAGAGCCATACTATAGTTCTATAGTTCTAATTAAACCAGGGCCTATTTTAATATGCCTAACTGTATTCTAAATTTTTAATAGGACTAAATTACATCACCCCTATCACCCGACATTACATGCCTTCATCACCTCATTACATCACCCCCATTACATGCCCCCATCACCCCAATGACATGCCTCCATCATCCCATTACATCACCCCCATTACATGACGCCATCACCCCAATTACATGCCCCTATCACCCCCCCATTACATGCCACCATTACCCCCGTTGGATGCCCCCATCCCCCTTCACCCCAGGACTTACCCTGATTCCTGGTGGCTAGTGGCAGGCAGCATGGTGTCTACCCCCCATTACATGCCTCCATCACCTTATTACATCACCCCCCCATTACATGCTCCATCACCTCATTACATCACCTCAATTACATGCCCCCATCACCCCAATGACATGCACTGATTACATTACCCTTATCACCCCCCATTACATGCCTCCATCTCCCCCATTACATGCCTCCACCACCCCATTACATCACCCCATTACATGCCCCTATCACCCCATTACATCACCCCATTACATGCATCCACCACCCCATTACATCACCCCCATTACATGCCCCCATCACCCCATTTACATCACCCCCATGACATGCCCCCATCTCCCAAATGACATGACCCATCATCCCCTATTACATGCCTCCAACCCCCATTACATGCCTCCATCACCCCATTACATCACCCCAATAACATGCCCCTATCACCCCATAACATCACCCCATTACATCACCCCATTACATGCCTCCATCATCCCATTACATGCCTCCAACACCCAATTACATCACTCCCATTACATGCCCCTATCACGCCATTACATCACCCTAATTATAAAACCCCATTATGTGCCTCCATCACCCCCATTATATGCCCCCATCACCCCATTAGATCACCCTCATTACATTCCTCCCTCACCCCATTACATTACCCCCATTACATGCCCCCCTAACCTCATTACATTACCCCAATGACATCCCCCATCACTCCAATGACATGCCCCCATCACCCCATTACATCACCCCCCTTTACATGCCTCCATCCCCCATTACATCACCTCCATCACCCCATTACATCATCCCCATTACATGCCCCCATCACCCCATTACATGTCCCCATCACCCCCATTACATGCCCCCATCACCCCTCACCGCAGGACTTACCCTGTTCCCTGGTGGCTAGTGGCAGGCAGCATGGTGTCCTATCATGCTGCCTGTTTAGCTCCCTGCGCAGTGAGTGCAGATAGGTCAAGTTACCTGGCGTGTGTCTGATGTAAGAGCTTTGGGTCACCTTTGAGCACTTCCCACGTCATATCACACGGGGAACCGAACAGGCAGCATGGAGGTTTCTCTGTGCAAGTGGGCTTTCCACCAAGCAGGGGGGGGGGGGGGGGTTATTAAAGGGGTGGCTTTTTAAAAAAAAATGTTTTAGTTTTTTATAATTTTTTTTTACCGCCCCTTTAAGGCATACAAGGCAAGTGCCACCCTAGGCACTTGCCTTGTTTGCCTTGCGACAAATACAGTGCTGCACTTGGGGGCATAGTAATGGTCACTGTATATTTACTTATATGAACAGCACAGTAAAGATGTGCCTGGGGACACCAGGTTATAACCTATTTGCTTTCATTAGCATTAGAAGTCATGTTTGGTTAGAGCAGTATGTTTAGTTCAAAGTACAAAGATTTGCAATACATTATTAGATGTAAAGCTATGTGTACATTGCTATGTGTATATTTCTATGTGTACATACATCTGTTTTACATATTTCTGAAAAGAAGGAAATTGGTATTATACAAACTAAAAATATTTCACAAGAACATCTTCTTGGTGAATAGGTTTCTTCATACTTCCTTCCTCATTTTAAAATAATTATGCTCTTTATCGAGCTACTTGTTTCCGCTCTTCTGTTCATCTACAATACATGTAACTGTATTTATAAGCTGTCTCATTTTTTACATAAATAAATCTTGGTAATAATATTTAATGATACAAATATATAAGGTTTCTCAGAAAATGATGAAATAATTGTTTTGTAAAGAACAAGACAGGCAAACCACAAAAAAATTTGACATCAACAAGGAGAATCCAATTCATCTTCAACATTTCACGATAAAAGTAAAAAAAATATTAAACATATTTCGCACTACAGACTTTTTCAATTTTCTATAGTTCTTATTAAACGAGGGCCTATTTTAATATGCCTAACTGTTTTCTAAATTTTTAATAGGACTGGATTCCTCAAGCAACAAGTATTTCTTAAAAATCACCTTTTATTCTCAAATATTTAAAGCTCGTATTAGATTGTATTTGTTGGAATGTTTTAATTTTATATCCAACTAGCAAATCATTTATCTTTTCAGTACCTTTGTTGACCCAAATATGTAAGCACACATACTTTTATTTCTCCTGAGGAGGATGGTTTGATATGTCCTGTTACCCTGTTTGCTACCCAGCAGTCTTTCCCTTGGTGTCTCCTTATCAGTGTTTTTCACTAACTCCACATAAAATCCTTAGGACTTTCTTTTAAAGTGCTATTTTCTCTATATTGGGTTCTAATTCTCACAAACGTCCAGGTGACATGGGACCCTGAGCTCCCATATTCAGGAGTTGCAGATAAGGAGACAAAGGGCCTGGAGCAAGGTAGCCCCACTACCCTGAATGCTTGAGGCCCCAGGTTATTCCGCCACATACCAGGGCCCTGAGGTAGCATCTGCTATATCCAGTAAAGTCAAGACTTGGATATACCATGCAGACATCCTGAAACAGGTATATAGCAGAAAAACAAACTAAGGCAAGACACAACAGAATACAGAGTACAGGGCTACTGGAACAAAAGTAGAGTACTAGAGCAAAAGCATAATTAAAATAGAAAAATAGGGGGTAAGGAACTACTAGTCACTGGAAGGACTATATACAGGGAGTGCAGAATTATTAGGCAAGTTGTATTTTTGAGGATTAATTTTATTATTGAACAACAACCATGTTCTCAATGAACCCAAAAAACTCATTAATATCAAAGCTGAATATTTTTGGAAGTAGTTTTTAGTTTGTTTTTAGTTTTAGCTATTTTAGGGGGATATCTGTGTGTGCAGGTGACTATTACTGTGCATAATTATTAGGCAACTTAACAAAAAACAAATATATACCCATTTCAATTATTTATTTTTACCAGTGAAACCAATATAACATCTCAACATTCACAAATATACATTTCTGACATTCAAAAACAAAACAAAAACAAATCAGTAACCAATATAGCCACCTTTCTTTGCAAGGACACTCAAAAGCCTGCCATCCATGGATTCTGTCAGTGTTTTGATCTGTTCACCATCAACATTGCGTGCAGCAGCAACCACAGCCTCCCAGAAACTGTTCAGAGAGGTGTACTGTTTTCCCTCCTTGTAAATCTCACATTTGATGATGGACCATAGGTTCTCAATGGGGTTCAGATCAGGTGAACAAGGAGGCCATGTCATTAGATTTTCTTCTTTTATACCCTTTCTTGCCAGCCACGCTGTGGAATACTTGGACGCGTGTGATGGAGCATTGTCCTGCATGAAAATCATGTTTTTCTTGAAGGATGCAGACTTCTTCCTGTACCACTGCTTGAAGAAGGTGTCTTCCAGGAACTGGCAGTAGGACTGGGAGTTGAGCTTGACTCCATCCTCAACCTGAAAAGGCCCCACAAGCTCATCTTTGATGATACCAGCCCAAACCAGTACTCCACCTCCACCTTGCTGGCGTCTGAGTCGGACTGGAGCTCTCTGCCCTTTACCAATCCAGTTACGGGCCCATCCATCTGGCCCATCAAAACTCACTCTCATTTCATCAGTCCATAAAACCTTAGAAAAATCAGTCTTGAGATATTTCTTGGCCCAGTCTTGACGTTTCAGCTTGTGTGTCTTGTTCAGTGGTGGTCGTCTTTCAGCCTTTCTTACCTTGGCCATGTCTCCAAACTGGTGGCAAGTGGCATCGTGGCAGCTGCACGCTTGACTTTTCTCAGTTCATGGGCAGTTATTTTGCGCCTTGGTTTTTCCACACACTTCTTGCGACCCTGTTGACTATTTTAGAATGTAACGCTTGATTGTTCGATGATCACGCTTCAGAAGCTTTGCAATTTTAAGAGTGCTGCATCCCTCTGCAAGATATCTCACTATTTTTGACTTTTCTGAGCCTGTCAAGTCCTTCTTTTGACCCATTTTGCCAAAGGAAAGGAAGTTGCCTAATAATTATGCACACCTGATATAGGGTGTTGATGTCATTAGACCACACCCCTTCTCATTACAGAGATGCACATCACCTAATATGCTTAATTGGTAGTAGGCTTTCGAGCCTATACAGCTTGGAGTAAGACAACATGCATAAAGAGGATGATGTGGTCAAAATACTCATTTGCCTAATAATTCTGCACTCCCTGTAGAAGGTACAGGTGCAAGCAAAGTATTGCTTATACGCTCTCTCCTAAAAGGCGTATATGAGAAACAACAAAATATACAAAAAAAGCAGACATGCACACTGAGAGTATATAATAAATATCAATTTATTGTGAGTAAGGTAATATACTGACGATCAGATACTATATATATGGGAGATCGAAAGGGATAATTGGGCGCAGGGTAATAGAGAGAAACAAAAAGTGGCAAAAAATGCTGTGGGAAAAAATATAAATATATAAGAGCCGGAGAAAAAAAATGTTAAGTGGAGAAAAAAATAGGCAAAAGCATAAAAAATAGTAAATACAGAAAAAAAGGGGGATATGGAAAAAAGGATAATGGTGGAAAGCACAGGAGATGACCGCAAAAAATGCCTGAATTGCTGGCTTACCACATATACCAGAAAATGGGGGGGGAAAAATATGAGAAAAGTGTGGAAGAACAAGGGTTAATCCACAATAGGTGCCTCTTGCAATATGAGTAATGTAAGGACCTGCATCACATAGTATGTCTCCAGATAAAGAAAAAAATGGAGGAGGATGGGACAAAATCCAGTGTAAGGAAAAAAATAATAATGATGAAAAAATAAGAACAACAAGTAAAAAACAGGTATAGGTGATAGAAAAAAAGGGAGCGGAGTATGTAAATCAAAAATAGGAACAGTAATTGTCTAGATCAAAATAAGGAACAGTAATTGTATGAGAAAAAATAAATGAAAAAAAAAAAAGAAAGAAAAAATAAACAGCAGAAAAACAAAAATGTTCAAAAAAAGGTAAAAAAATATAGAGAAAAAAGGAGATGATAGGTCAGAGCACAAGGCTAGACCTAGGCAATTGCCTCACCCAGTCCAGATGGAGTTATCCTCATAGGAGTTCAGGAATAGGGTGAATGGAAGTCCATTGGGGTCTTTAGTAGAAAAAAGTGGTATACAGGATGCAGGTAAAGTCCATAAACTGTTTAACAGCAGAGGTCTGAAGTGTATGGCACGGGCGACGCGTTCGGAGAGGCAGTCTCCTTCAAGTGGCCATAAGCATAATTAAAAACTGACACGAGCAAGCAGAAACCAAACTTAGAATAAGGAATACAGGGCACAGGGCTAAAGACAAAGACATATATACAGGGCAGAGACAGACTTGGAACAAACAAAGGGCATAATAACAACTTAAAGGAGATATGTAAACAAAACCGGAAGGGGCATATGCAGGAATAGCCTAAAACTCTAACATGGTAAAAAGTGAGGATTTAGCTACACCAAATGGCCACTGGATGATAAGCGTACCACCAACAACACAATACCTCACATTAGCAAGTTCCTAACACTAAAACATGCCTAAAATAATAACTAATACTGAATAAAACAGGAAAACATATATTAACATAAAAACATACCTGAGACTGAACAGACTGAGAGCTTGAAAGAAACTGAACAAAAATGGATGGGGCACATTATAAGGAGCAGATACAAACAGAAAGGAAACAAGGAAAACCGGGAATGGAACAGAACAAAAAACAAGCAGCAAGCAAAACCAGGAATGGATGAAGGCAAGAGAATAAAAAAAAAAAACAAGTAAGCATGGAACAAAGAAGCACTCAGACAGGCCATTCCCCTAATGGGGTTTAGACAGGGAATTCCCCTAATGGAGCTCAGACAGGGCATCCCATTAATGGGGCTCAAACAGGGCTGGACTGTGCACAGAGATACAAAGAAAAAAAAGGAATGAGCCTTTTTGCCAAAATTCCCCTATTTACCTCTAAACCAGTGAAAACTAACTTTTGGTGCTGATTCTGTTTATTAGATAGATTTCCTATAATGCTCAATCTGCTAGCTGAGCTTCATAATAGCCAAACAAGGACACTTTTGTTCGTGGGGCAGTAGCTAAAGATGTGGCTACCTGGGGGGAATTTGTTGGATGACTTTATGGCCAACTGAGAGTTATAAAAATAACAAAAATAATATATTTTATTTATAAAAACAAATACGTTTACAGAATTTTAAACACAAAAGAGTCATACACTCCTGCACATTTAAAATGCTGAGCTCAAAGAATATAGGTACACCAGAGAAGAAAAAGGAAACAAGACAGCCGGAGTAAGTGCAGCCCACAATAAATGGAGAAATGTAGCCCACAATAAAGGAGTGCCAATTCCAACTAATTAAGATGTTCTTATGATGCTTAGTTAGCCATATACTAAGCATCATAGGAATGGTAGTACCATTGATTTTCACATTTCATTTTATCCTAGTGGTTAGTGGCACAATATAATCTGCTTCCCTGTCTGTCTTGAAAACAGGTGTCGCAGGAGTGAAGTGCCTCTTGAATATGTCTAGTCACAACTCCCTATCTTGAGTCTGCTGGTTTGTCCACAGCTAGCACTTGTGAAGGGTCCTGAGGAAGGGATCTAGCAACTTGGGCTTGAAAGCTTGTAATAAAACGTTCAGTTTGATCACAAATCAGGGCCGATCCAATGTGGCTGCATGGGATCCTCCACGCCCAGGCGCAGGGGAGCATAGGCGCTGCTATAGGGAGCTCTCTCCCTAACACCTCCTCCTTGAGGTTTGGCCCGCAGGTGAATCCCTGCGATTGCCACACCTCCTGGTCACATTGAGCATAATGTGACTGGGTGCATGCTCTGCCCCGTCGTGCTCTGAGACTGGCGTAGCGTCAGAGGTCAGGTGACATTTGACAGAAGAAACTGAATGTCAGTGTTCTGCCTCCCCAGACACCATCGGAAATGTCCTCCTCCCTGAAAATAAAGGTAACTAAGCAGGGAGGGTGACCAACAGCATAACAATTTTTTTGTTAAAGTGTGACTATGTGTGTGTCAGTGTGTGTAAGTGTGTGTCAATGTGTCTAGGTGTGTGTGTCGGGGTGTCTGTGTGTGTGTGTAAGGGTGTCTAAGTGTGTGTCTGTAAGTGTGTAATTGTGTTTGTGTGTGTGTAAGGATGTCTGCATAAGTGTGTGTGAGTGTATTTGTATGTGCCTGTAACAGTCACTGTGTGTCTTCATGTGTGTAAGTGTAACTTTGTATGTATTTACTGTGTGTAAGGGTGAAGGTGTGTGTGTAAGGGTCACTGTGTGTGTATTTATGTGTAACTGTGTGTAAGTGTGACTGTGTGGCCGTGTATGTGTGTAGGTGTGACTGTGTGCCATGTGTGTAAGTGTGACTATGTGGCTATGTGTGTAAGTGTGACTGTGTATGTATGTTGATACAGCTCCACGCCAAGGGCGCTAGAGACAATGGGGACACTTCTGCAAATGGGCTTCCCATGTGCTGCTGTGTAGCTCCTCAGAGCCGGCTTTGCTTCCCTTTAGACCTTAAGCTTCCTGGTTTTTTTTCAGGCACAGTGATGACTCAGAGCGTTGGAACATGACGCCTGAGTCATCACTACTGTATGTGGGGGAAGATCAAGGCTTGATCTAAAAGCCTTGATCTAAACTAGTACTAAATGAGTTCAGGAGGGGGCATGGGAAAGGGACATGGGAAAATGAAAATATATGGGCTGTAGGAGGTATTGGAGAAGAGACATGGGGAGATGCAGATATGGGGAAGGCATGGAAGAGACATGCAGACATGGGGAACATGGAGCAAAGAGACACATAAGAGGTATGGGGTGAGTGGGAGGAGAGACACACATGTGGAGAAAGATACATGGGGTTATGAGGAGTGAGAGAGACATGGGGAAGAGAGATACATGGGGTTATGAGGAGTGAAAGACAGATATTGTGCAACAGAGACAGACAGACAAGCATGGGGATATAGGAGGAGACACAGAGACATGTAGAAAAAGAGACCGCCATGGGGAGCATGGGAAACAGAAAGACAGACATGGAAAAAGAAATGGTCTATGAGTGGAGAGACAGACATGGGTATGAGTGGAGAGAGAGAGAGTTATATACATGGGAATAGAGAGACAGACATGAGGGTGTAGGAAGAGAGAGACAGACTCTCCTGGTGTACTTCTTTTCCAGTGAGGCTCAGCCAGACTAATGGGAGACTCTGGCTGGTTGGGCATCATGGGAACGGTAGTTATAATTCACTCTGCTAGCCAGCAAAAAGTTGTCCATGTCGCTGGCTGAGCATCATAGAAATAAATAAAACCACCACAGAGAATTATGACCAAATATATAATCTTTATTTAGAATAAACAGTTTATGTTGGTGTTTATATTCAAAGAAAATTTGTGCTACAATAATGAAAGGTTGCCACCTTTTATTCATAAAAACACTGTCCATGCTATTGCCTCTATTGTCTTAATATTACACTCAAGCCAGTTTTGTACTTGCAAACAGCTACTCGGGTTGGCCTTGATTGTGCTGATTGCTCCTGTAGCCAGCTAAGGAACGCAATGCTACATTAAAACTCAGGACGTATATCTACGTCCTCATGGTCCTCAAGGACCATGCTTCACAGGATTTATATATACATCCAGATGGGTTAAGGGGTTAAAGAACGAGGACAAATCATATACATTTCACATTATTCCTTGTTTGCATTATATTAATTAAATTGCCATTTTCTGAAATGGTATTGTTAGAACCATTTCTATAAACAATCCACTTATTTTTCAACTAAACAACTATTTGGTTATGTTACATGTAAGTCCAGTTTTGCTGCTTTGTATTTTCATTTTTATTTACAGTTTGTGACTTTACACAATAAGGTTATATAGGATTTTTAATTTCAGTCAATCAATGCAAATGAAAGGCATATTGTATTCTTGCTGATTGTCTTCTTGCTGATGTTCACATATTCAGTAAATTTCAGTATCTGTCAAAAAGGCAAATATTGTGAAGGTTACTTTGGAACAAAACAGTGTTTTACACATGCACTGCTGTAAATAATTGTATTTGTTATTTTGCAGTTAACGTGTTACTTAATAGTACAATATAACAGTCCAATACTGTGCTTATGGTGCACTTTGAAAAATTCTGGCTACCTCCTCCTCCTCCTCCAGCGCCGCTTCCACCTACACCGCCACGGTCACCGCCTCCTCAACCTATGGGTCACTTAGTATAAACTGAAAGAGAATACCCTGCACTCCAACCCTCTCTCAAGTGGATAATTATGTTGATTCTCCTGGCAGCCATGCTTTAGATTTAGATTTATGTTCTTCCAAAGCTAAAATCAAAGATTCCATCTAGTGCTATTTTATGGCTCAGCTGTATTTGTAATTTGTATGTATTTTATGTTATTTTAAGTTATTTCCCTATCCACATTTGCTTGCAGGGCACTTGTCCTACTCTTACCCACATTTTAATTCCTTTTGCAGTCCTCTAGCCCTTTCCATGACTTTTTTAGAGGCATTTTAGTGGCCAAAAGTTTGTGTCCCCATTGACTTCAATGGGGTTAGGGTTCGCGGTCAAGTTTCGGGGTCAAGTTCGAGCACGGACCCGGACTTTTTTCCGAAGTTCGGTCAAACCTCTCGAACCCGAACATCCAGGTGTCCGCTCAACTCTACTTATATGCATTCATCCATTCTCCATTTATACTCTGGGAGAGATCAATATTTTATATATACAAATACTTGATGGTGAACAGAGGCTTTATTACAGGTTAGCTGTGATATATTAGTATGTACTTTTAATTCACTATTAAAGTAAGCAAAATTCCCTAACTGCCCTTTTTATGAATTGTGCCAGCATTTGTGCTGTTCAGAATGACTCTCCATTAGAGACTTGACTTTGTCCTGAAGAGATGTTCCCTAGCTAAATAAGCATGTGAAATGAGGCATCCCTTATTTCCACTGCCCCTAGGTATGATACTGAATCCCATGTAAAAAAATATGCCACTTTTATAGTTGAAGATGAGCAAACCCTAGAGAAGTACAATATCTATAATATCTATCATATCTCCACTCCAGACAACTCAGGTGCTCAATGTAAACATTCCCAAGGTAACGCTATACAACAAGAATATTATTATTTATAGATACCTAGACCTGAAAAAACAAATATAATATAAATGTGCATTATGGTGTTAAACAACTATCAAGCTTCAAATATACTGCATGTAGTAATAATAAACAAACAATTCCAACTTTTATGGCCATTGGTCAATTACTATTTGTATATTTTCCTTACTTTGTTTAGACTTTTACCACAGAATATTCCATACATAATTCAGGATCTGCTTGTTTCATTTCCACTTCTGAATATACTGCGTCTGTTTTTTCCACAGTTTTTTTCACAAATGAATACACAACTTCTGGTTTCTCCTCTAAATCAGTTCTGTTACTCACTGCATAAGGCATGCCTGCAGGAAAGGCCAACAGTTAAATATTAATATGTAGTGGCATACAAATATACTAAATAATATAAGTGAAGTGTTAGTTTTTTAAGATTGCAACGTATAGGGATTTTAAATAGCAATACCTTATTTTTTTTTATTAATAATAATATATTACAATGTTATACAATATCAGTAATACATAAAATTGCACTAAACATAATAATATAATACATTATATAAATAATAACATCAATAAGTATAATTGACATTACAATGTTATACAATATCAATAATACACAAAATTGTAATAATTATAATAATACAATACATTATATATATGATAAAATCAATAATTATAATAATATAATACAATATATATATATAATAATAATATCTAACAATACTATGCAATATATATATAATAATAGCATTCATAAGTATTTCGATTTAATACTAATTTCTTATAACTATTATTCTACTAATTCTGTTTAAGTTATTTTCTATTTATAAGTATCTTATTTATCATTTTTATTTATGTACATGGTGTTCTACCACTCAATAGTTGTTTAGAATACCACATTGTTTCTTGAAATGCCATTCTTATTTTTTTTTTATAGTTATCATCCAATGTATCTATATAATTTTCCCATTTTTTGAAAAAATGTTCTGTATCTTTTTCTTTGTGTAAGGTAGTTTCCAACCAATCCATTTTAAATAAAAAATAAAATTTTTATATGGAATAATGCCATTGTTGGCATATCTTTACTTATCCATTGTTGTAGTATACATTTTCTTGCTACAGCTAATGTAATACGTAATATAAATAAATTTTCAATATTATTATCATTTCTTTTAATTATACCAAGAACGGCTTCTTCGGCTTTTATTTTATAATTGACTATTTTAATAATATTTAGATATTGTTCAATATTATTCCAAAAGATATTAATCTTTGAATACTCCCAAAAATTATGTATTAAGTTTGCGTTTGTTGAACCACATTTTTGACACGTGTCTTTGGCAATAATACCCATTAAATATTGTCTATGTGTTGATAAATATGTATAATGTATAATTTTATATTGCATTTCAGTATATGATATTGCTGGTATTATTTTGCATGTTATCATGGTTTGTTTTATTATATCTTCTAGTTTTATATTGGGAAAATGTGTTATCCATTTTTTAATGCCCTTAGGAATATCTTTAGTAAATTTTGTTTCTTGTAATTCTCTATATATTAGTTTTGTAGATATAGTAAGTTCTGTTGATAATCTTATTTTATTATCAAAGATGTTGTCCCAATCTGTTTGTTTTAGTTTTTGAAATTGTATTCTTGTGAATTCTTGTATGCGTAAATATTCATACCATTTAATATTTAACTGAGGAAAGTTCTCTTTACATTCATAGAAACTCATCAAGGAAGTTGATTTATCTTTAATAAATGTTGTGAGGTTGTTTATATTATGTTTTGCCCATTCTAGAAATGATTTTTAATTTCAGTATTATGCAAAAATTGTGGATTATCAGAAAATGGATGAAAAATAGAATATCTCCATTGCATGCCCCATCTAGTTCTCACTAATTTCCAAGTTTTTATAGTAGACATTAGTAAAGGATTATTTTGGATATATATTGGGATCTTTGTATTAGGCATATGTAATAACGCTGTCAATGCTATCGTTGAGAAAAAACTTTGTTCTAATACGATATCAGAATATATGTTAGAATTTGTTATCCAGTCTAGTGCGTAACGATATAAAGCCGCTATATTATAATCTTTAGGTATTGGTGAATGATATCCTAGATCATTTTTTTTCCGTTGTAAAGTATTAAGTGCTATTTGATGTCTTTTATTATTTCAAATAAAATTTCTAAATGTTTTTATAATATTTTTATTATCTTTCTCTGTAATTAATAATGCTAAAGTTTGAATTAAATATAATAGTTTAGGAAAAGAAATCATTTTAATAATTGTGATACGACCTGTATAAGTTAAAGGCAATTTATTCCAATTATTTATCTTTGTTAATATAGATTTTATAATAGGTTTATAATTTAATTTATATAAGTCAATAAGATCTTTAGGAATATTTATTCCTAAATATTTTAAAGATTTTGATTCCCATTGAATACCAATTTTTGGCATATTTTGGGGATTTTTTTTTTTAGATAAATATAATGCTTTAGATTTTGTTTTATTTATAATAAATCCTGTTATTGTGCCATATTTATCCAGTATATTGAATACACATGGTATAGTAGTTTGTGGATTAGTAATGTATAGTAAAATGTCATCAGCAAATGCAGATATTTTAAGTTGTTTCGTTTCTATTGGTATTCCTAAAATTTCATTTGTGTTTTGTAGTATCCTGATTAGTGGGTCCAATGCTAAATTGAATAATAGTGGGGATAGCGGACATCCCTGTCTTACTCCTCGATACATTACTATCAAAGGAGAATCTAAACTATTTGTTGTAATAACTGTTGTGGGGTTTCTATATAAATGGCGTATTAGAGTTAAAAATGTTTTTCCGAAATGTTAATGTTTAATGACTCTAAATAAATGATTCCATGAAACTTGATCAAATGCTTTTTCTGCATCTAAACTTAGAAGAGCATATTGGTTAGCTGTTTGTTTGTAAGATGTATGTATGATGGCCCCTATTGCTGTTCTTACTCCTTTTACTGAATGTCTACTTTAATGCAAAAGAATATAAATAAAATACCCTTTTGAGACCTCTTTGCTTGTATGGCTTTATCAGGGGCAGATATGTTGTTTTGAATCTTGGGTCGGGATAAAGTAAGATCTGACTCAAGATTCCATGCAACAAGTCCGCCCCCTGATAGAGCTGTGTGGACCTAAGAGGGCTCAATAAGTTAATTTATTTCTAGTCTGTCATTGAAGAGTTTCTATTTACATTAGATTTATTTGATCAATCTTTCAATTAAACATAAATTAATTTGTTGTTGACAGTTCAAAAACTCACGTACACATTAGTGCCTATACCCACTAATGATGAGCATCTAAAAAGGTACACACCGTGCAAATGATCAATATGCTAACATATTGTGTTAGGTTTAGGGTAATGTTCGAGTGGACATTAGGGTAGAGTTAAAAATAAAGTTGCTGACCACTATCAAAATTGCAATAGATAACACGTATTAGTAGACTAGATTGTGAAGATGCTGACAGAGTAAAACACTTTAATGATGGCAGTCATCTTAAATTCAGAATAGCTGACAGCTGTGCTGAATGACCCTAATTGTACCCTGTAGTGTACTCTTTCCTTAAAGAGCATGGGGTCACTGAGGTAAAGTGGGAGGGGCTGGGAACTGGATGCCTACCAAAAAAAAAAAGTTCTACTTGTGTAGGGGGGCCTGCACATTTGTTCTGTATGGGGCCCCAAAATTTCTGATGGTGACCCAGACCCTTTGCAAAAATATTTTGCATGTTTATGTTTAAGTGGGCATGGCCAAGGCTGAGGTTGCTAATATTTGATAAGATTTGGCCAACAAAATGCATGTATGACATTTTACTTTCTTTAAAGTGACACATGCAATTTTTGTCAGCACTAATGTAGAACTAGTATTTGAAATACATGTACTTTGATGCAGGATCATTCTTTGTTCAAAGTGATATTCTAAATGTTTTTCCACCATTTACTGAGCACAATAAAGATAGATAACAAACAAAAAATAGAGTGCAAGCATGTGGCTACTACTTACATTCATCATTTTCTGGATTCTGCCTGTAAAAACAGAAATACTTAAAAATGAAAATATTATACACATGTAACAGTGGAACAGAGAAAATTAGATTAAAAAAGGGAGACTAGAGAAGAAAATGGTAGTAGAAAGAATTTATGGAGTGGGTGAAAACAAAGATTGGTAGAAAAGCATGGCCAGGCAACTGGTCCAATTTAAAATAAACCAAGACGTGATAGTGGGGTTAAATAATGTTTACTCAACATGTTTTACATATTAGAAAAGGTTGCAAAAAATGGGACAAAATTAATTGTTAGAAGGATAAAGACTGAAGGAAAATGTAAGAAAAATATATTTTTACAGAAAGACTTGTAGACATCTAGTAGAAAAAAACTCACATAAAAAAATAATAGATAATATAAATCAAATTAACCTGTTATCTGACCCAATATCTGGGGGCTGCCCCAACAACAATAAAATAAAATATACCCTACCTATGCTAAAACATACACAGTCAGCTCACTGCTTACTGCTCCAAACAAACACAAACAACAGCTAAAACATCCAGCAGGAGTGAAGAAATGGACCATCCTAGGGAAATTATAATACATTTATTCAAGTCTTTGGACAATAAAATATGAGTACAAAATGGAGCAGATATAACACTTTATCAAAAGCAATCTACATTGTAATTGCAGATCAGTGACATATGCCCAACAATGAATACCTAATTAAAATAAATTAAAAATAATTAGAATCACACAAGGCCCCAGGGTTAGATGGTATACACTCAATGGTCCTTAAAGAGTTAAGCATAAATAAACGTAATAACATTCTGTGAAGAAGTCCGTAAAAATATAGATCTAGGTGTGGCAGTTGATGTGATCTATTTAGACTTTGCTAATGCATTTGATACAGTTCCACACAAAAGGTCACTCTACAAATTGAGAGAAAAAGTTTGGGGACAAATGTATGTATTTGGATTGAAAATTGGCTAAAAGATGGAATGCAGAGGGTTGTTATAAATGGAAAATCCTCAAAATGGACCAGGGTATTAAGCGGAGTACATCAGGGGTCTGTTTTGGGACCTCTTCTTTTTAAATTGTTTATTAATGATCTCCCACGTTGTGTTGAGAGCCATGTCTCAGTGTTTGCTGATGACATTAAATTAGGTAAGGTAATAAAGACTAATCTTGATGTCTGTTCTTTACAGGAAGATTTGGACAGAGTGGGGGACTGGGCAATTAAGTGGCAAATGAGGTACAATATTCTGATTGCAATATATGAAATACAATGTCAGTAGTATTTTACAGTGTCTTTTGCTTTTACCACGCCGGTTGTGTGTGCTTATCTTCCATTATGATCTATGATTCTATGTATATGTGCACATTCTATGAGTATTTTTCCAACATATTTTTTGTGTACTGTGCCTGTTATGAAAAATATTGTGATTTACCTTGGCAGTATCGTCCCCTTCTTACCTAGAAATGATGGAAAATGGAAAGTATTACAATATGTTTCACCAGGAGTGGTAGATTTATGTTAACTTTGTAAACTCACCTTTGGACTTGATGAAGCATATGATCACTAATATTATCCCAGTGATAATGATGATTCCTGACACAGTTCCAATTCCTATGTAAATAGATTGTGTTTGGTCTGAAAAATAGAACCACTTAAAAGTTTGATAAGATTCTACTCCTTGATTAATAAAAACACAGAGCTTGATGACATTATTATCGGAGGTTAAAGGCTAACAGTTTGAATCTGAAAAAAACCTTGTCTTATATTTAAGCAAGTATGGTAATCACATTAACTTGTTTGACTTCACTTTTCACAATAGCTGTCCCTTTTATTTCCTGGGAGAATGCCTGTTAGATGTAATTGACTAATCTCTAACATCATTGGGCATCTCTTGAGGTGATACCCCTTTCTTTCACGTGACATCAATGCAATAACTATTTAAATGTGTGCACATCTATGTGATTTTATCATATGGTTAAGTGCACCAAGCGCGAAACGCGTCATGCTGTTCACCACTTTTGAATGATCTTTTCCCTTTTTTCTGCTGTGATGATGTGTATTATGTTTTCACCTATGGATTAAAACACTACCTTTTTTCACCTTACTCCGTGAGTGCCGTTTTTCCTGCAGTCTTCTCTACTTGCAACAGAACAATGGAAGGTATTACACAGACATAAATTAACACTGAATGGGATTTGTGCGCAGGTATCCACATTATGACCATACAACAATATTTGTTTTAAATTCCTAGTTAACAGACAGGGGACTAGACTGCTGTACTGAAAACAGGGTGCCACTGGTCCCCCCAAAGTGTGTATCCCCAAACCCAGAATATCCCATGTCCATAGTCTGTGAGTAGGAGGCTGGCTATCAGTCCCCTACATGAATCCCAGTGACAGAGGGTTCCGTCACACCTAACTTTTATTGAAATACTAAAAACACGAACACCATGTATGGATTGAAACAAACGTGGAAAGCAAGGGCTAGTGTCGGTACTTCGATATTTAGTGATGTCCCTCTTTTTTTCTCAACAATAAAATAGTCCTGTAAAATTTATTCCTTTCTTTTTTTTTCAGACTAGTAACAGTGAGTGGTTTATGACATAATATTAGACAGAAATCCACTGTTTGTATTTTCTTTATTAGTTTGAGCATTTTGTCAATGGTGCATACATTGCTTTGTCATTTCTATTGTTCTGGGACTGTGCCATGTGGACTAAGCAGAGTTCTCCTGAATGGGGAACCCTAGCATCCTCAAAATTTCATGAACTGTGGCTGACCCACTCACAACTGTATGCATTACCACATTATTGTAATGTTTAATTGTGATCTTTAATGGGAAGCTGAATGTGCAGGTTGTGTGCAAAGGGGCATTTGTAGCTTGTGCTGCTACCTTGGAGTATTAAAATGTTTGACATGATATTAATTTACTCACACAACAGTGCACACCTGTGATGCTGCCCAGACTAACACTGGATGTCCATTATAGTGCATTTCATGGTCTATAGAGTCTTGCCTCCAATACACACCTCCAAACAAAACAAATGAATCTTGAAGCACCAACGTCTCTGCAGGGTGCACTTGAGCAAAATCATTGTTTCCTCAACCTGGTAGCATTATTTGCCAGCAGTGGGAGTGGAACACCAACATCCTAACTCAGTCCTGGATGTATCCTACCATAAATATGGCTGCTCATATGCTGATTCCTACATAATGTTTGTATTTCTTCTTTTATTTCTTGCACTTTACTACCTATGTATATTTGCATGTGTTACAACAGAGAGATAGTTGCATTTTCAATGCTCCAATGATGACACAGTACCTTTCGAAGCTCAAACCAAGAGAAGGTAAATAGACTAGTGAATTTGATTAACAAAGAAATACACCATATCAGTGAATGCATATTGAAGGCAAGATGGAGAAATGTGTAGATGTAAATGATAGCTTAGCTGCTAACCACCAAAACCACGGAAGCAAAATACATACAAATGAAGGATAAACCAGCTGATATTGAAGACAGATAAAAATACAACATGATCAGAGTTAGAATTATAATGGAGGAAATCAGTAATGACAGATTAAAGCCATTTATCCAGGAATTGACTAAAACAATAGTGCAAATTTTCTAATCTACAAAACTTTAGAGGGATGACTCAATTTGTGCCAATAATCAGCTCTCAAAATAGTGCCTGCAAATTGCAGATGTATTCAGGGAACATCAGGACCTGAATGTTGAGCTACCCTGATAACCCCAATGTGCCTCCAAATATGTCCACAATTCGCACATTACAGACGATTCCAATGCCGATATCTCATGTCTCTGATTTCACTGTACTCTGTCATTTTGATTTTCATTCTGACGTTTCAGCAGCTAATATGGTAGCTTTGACCCTCCTAACAGACTTCTATGGGGAGGACTTTGGCTTATTTCTGGGTCATTTCAGGAGGCCCTCAGCTATTACAAA
The DNA here is from genome assembly GCA_036172795.1 of Pelodytes ibericus. Classification (NCBI taxonomy): domain Eukaryota; kingdom Metazoa; phylum Chordata; class Amphibia; order Anura; family Pelodytidae; genus Pelodytes; species Pelodytes ibericus. The sequence continues at coordinate 155,435,805 of CM069858.1, forward strand.
TATAACCAAGGTACACCCACATAAGACAATGGGAGGGTTTGGGCTATAGCCAAAATAGCTAATGTCCTCCTGATAAAGCACAAAGTGTATTAAAATAAAAATCAGCAAAAATATTTGTTAAAAATAAGATAATACTATTATTTAACTACATAACATTAAAGTAAATAAATATAAATAATATAAAATCATCTTGGATTCAAATATATATATATATATTAATGTGAATGCACTATTATAATATATAACATCAATATATTATAATTAACTATGTTTTTTTGTTTAAATACTTTAATTCATTATTTAATAGAGATCTCTAAAACAATTATATAATACTCCCAAAACAATCAGTAGGGCTGGGCCTGCCAGATATCAACAAATACTATACTGCAGCACAACGCTCTCAAATAGTCGTTTGGCATGCTCTAGCGGGGAAAGCAAGAAAGGCTGATCTGGAGAACAAGTTCATGCACCTTCCATTCTATGTATAGACTACAAAAGCAAAATAAACATATTCTTCTATCCAAAACTCACTAACAATTTGGAAAAAACAGACATTGAAATTTAGGCTAACTTCTCACATGTCCCCACTGATGTCAATTTATCATCATAAATTCTTTCCACCAGGCATGTCCCCCAACTGCTGCAAAGCACTAGACGACATAAGACATGGTTTGCACGCATTTATCTATCAGTCCCATCCACAAAAGGTTTGATTTCCAGCACTTATGTACCATTAGCTCAATAAAGCTTGTCGCTATTTTTAGCTTATGTTCGGCATTGGGAGGGAGACATTGGAGAGAGACGCTGGATGTGGAGGACCGGGTGGATATCTGGGAGACCACCACTCAAATTTCTATATGTGCAACACATAAAGAGCAAGTCTAGAAAGCTATGCTGAGATGGTACAATACCCTGAACAGACTGGCTCACCTGTATCCTACAATGCCGTCTCACTGCTGGAAATAATGCCTCAGGAACATATTATCATCTCTGGTGGCACTGGTTCTGTCCTGATGTTTCACTATTTTGGAACAGGGTCTTAAAATACTAATATCAGAGGTCCTCCAAAAACCTTTCAGTGCCTCACCATGGTCTCTACATCTCTCAAAACCTTCTGAGACATAGACAAATCTGGAAAAAATGCATTAATGCTATCAACTATTGCAAAAGTGAAGCAACTTATCGAAGAGGTAATTGATATGGACACGATCACTGCATGTCTTAATGAATACATGTCAGAAAGTATGGCAACCAGGGAAATCACTTTTCCCATAAAGGTTGCTCCCCTCACTTGTTCTGAAGAACTTATAATAGAGCAATAATCTCTTAACATGCACTAGACAAGTTTAAAAAAAACACGTCTCTAACTAGGCTGTACTTCCCTATCATAACCTTGAATGGACTCCCTTCCCCCATTCTTTCAGTCTATTATCCTTTCTTTTCCTTTTCTTCTCTCCTCTAAAATTAATAATAATAAACTGAACATTTTGAAAGGAGTATTACAGCCACTACTTGTAATTTATGCTACCTAAGCTTTTCTTCAACACTAATAAAAACAAAAATATACAATACAAACAGGGTTTTCCTATCAAGTTCATGGCTTCCCATTATACAAGGGTAATTTTGGAATGAAGATCCACATCTTTGGGACAATCTAATTTCCACAGAAGGAAAATAGCTCCATGGAAGCAAGAACCCCCAAAGAAATGCCAACAGGTATGGAAAGAAAGCATCCCCTAAGAAGAAAACTCTAAGAATTAATGTGTTTTGTGACTATTAGTACAGTGTTCTACATTTAAAGATCTGGACACTTGAAAAAGCCTCACCTAAGAGGAGAAACGCGTTGTGTGCTACAGGAGACAAGGGATGTGCAAACACTGGACTCTTTTTCAAGGATTTTACTGCTTTTACTGCTTTTATTGAAATTGAGGACTCTTCAGATTTTAAACTGTAAGAATTCTATGTTTTATTTTAATTATATATTAAACAGTGTTCATTTACATCCTTGCCTTCCTTCTTCCTCATGTGTTGATTTATGGAGTCTTTATGGATGAAGTGACGGATCATCATTAACCCTTTCCCTGGGCTCCCCTTTGCTGATATCCCTGAGCAAGTAGTTGCTCAGACGAATGTAAGTGGCCATTTGGCACCATTCATTCACTTTATTTCACTTTTTCTTTGATATATTACACTATTGTGTATTTTATTCTTTTATTTTTCATATTCCCTTTGTACAACACTGCAAGATACATACTTGCTTTAAGGGTAAATATACAGTGTGTGTAGTGTTGGTTGAAGCGCACTGGTCACGTTTTTTGTATTGAAAAGAGGATACAGCTACATGGCTGAGCTGTACCTCTATAAGGAGATTGTGGCTGATTTGCTCATACTGTGGTCCAATTTTCAGGATATATAAAAGTTATTGGCTCAGATTCAATTCCAGCCATAAATAAATGTAACTAGTGGATTGGCCACCACCGTCCACTAGCGACCCCCTTTCCAAAAAAATAATAATACCTGAGCCAGGGGTTGTTGAAATGCCCCTGGTCCCTGAAATTATAAAAAAATATATTGCCCCCATGGTACCTGTGGCTGGTGCAATGCCCCAGGTCCCTGAAATAATAAAATAATTATACCTGTAAACAAATGTCCATTACCAATCCACAATGTCCTCACTCCTCCTCTTTGGCCCAGGGAAAAGGAGCCATCAAAAAATAAAAATAAAACCACTGCAAAAAAAGTTTTCAAAAAAAATATCCCATATCTAAGTAATACAACCATTTGGAAAATCACCCAGTGGTAGGGCTTGAAGCAGGGAGGCTTTTGATTGGCTAATCCTGCTGGGTTTCATTGAGCACCTGTTCTCTGCTCATGACGGATGCTTAGAAACAGGTCCACTCGGATTTTATTTTTGTTTATGGCGGGGAGGTTCTCAGTATTATTTTGGCGGTCTGGGGTCAATTTTTGGTAGCACTGGGCCTGCCTTTTTTTTAAAAAAAGGTTAACCCTTTCATTGTTTTTGGGAGCCCTCCTTATGTTCCCCACAGCACAGAAAGGGTTACTGTGCATTTATCAGATTTGTTAAACAGTAAGTTTTTTTTTGGAAAAGGTATATTAACAGGCAAGATGAATGATTTTTTGGCAGTTCATTTTTACCCGTCAATCACTGTGCAGTTAGTACTGCGTAATACTTCGTTTTAATATCATTTTTTAACAGGTGCAGTAATGATTTGATCACACCCATTAATTTCCTTGAATTGAATCAAAACTGCCCGTTGATTTACCGTTAATGACAGTTTTTATGTTAACAGCTGACATTGAATCCAGGCCATTAAGTGCAATTAATATTTTGGGTTTTTATTAACCTACTGAAGATTCTCTGAAATGGATAAAATGATATTCCATAGAATATGACAACTCCGTTTTTATGTTTAAAAATTTATATTACTGTTTTTATAATCGTGTTCCATTTATTGCTTCCCCCATACAGGGAGTGCAGAATTATTAGGCAAGTTGTATTTTTGAGGATTAATTTTATTATTGAACAACAACCATGTTCTCAATGACCCCCAAAAAACTCATTAATATCAAAGCTGAATATTTTTGGAAGTAGTTTTTAGTTTGTTTTTAGTTTTAGCTATTTTAGGGGGATATCTGTGTGTGCAGGTGACTATTACTGTGCATAATTATTAGGCAACTTAACAAAAAACAAATATATACCCATTTCAATTATTTATTTTTACCAGTGAAACCAATATAACATCTCAACATTCACAAATATACATTTCTGACATTCAAAAACAAAACAAAAACAAATCAGTGACCAATATAGCCACCTTTCTTTGCAAGGACACTCAAAAGCCTGCCATCCATGGATTCTGTCAGTGTTTTGATCTGTTCACCATCAACGTTGCGTGCAGCAGCAACCAACCCCTGCATGAAAATCATGTTTTTCTTGAAGGATGCAGACTTCTCCCTGTACCACTGCTTGAAGAAGGTGTCTTCCAGGAACTGGCAGTAGGACTGGGAGTTGAGCTTGACTCCATCCTCAACCCGAAAAGGCCCCACAAGCTCATCTTTGATGATACCAGCCCAAACCAGTACTCCACCTCCACCTTGCTGGCATCTGAGTCGGACTGGAGCTCTCTGCCCTTTACCAATCCAGCCACGGGCCCATCCATCTGGCCCATCAAGACTCACTCTCATTTCATCAGTCCATAAAACCTTAGAAAAATCAGTCTTGAGATATTTCTTGGCCCAGTCTTGACGTTTCAGCTTGTGTGTCTTGTTCAGTGGTGGTCGTCTTTCAGCCTTTCTTACCTTGGCCATGTCTCTGAGTATTGCACACCTTGTGCTTTTGGGCACTCCAGTGATGTTGCAGCTCTGAAATATGGCCAAACTGGTGGCAAGTGGCATCGTGGCAGCTGTACGCTTGACTTTTCTCAGTTCATGGGCAGTTATTTTGCGCCTTGGTTTTTCCACACGCTTCTTGCGACCCTGTTGACTATTTTGAATGAAACGCTTGATTGTTCGATGATCACGCTTCAGAAGCTTTGCAATTTTAAGAGTGCTGCATCCCTCTGCAAGATATCTCACTATTTTTGACTTTTCTGAGCCTGTCAAGTCCTTCTTTTGACCCATTTTGCCAAAGGAAAGGAAGTTGCCTAATAATTATGCACACCTGATATAGGGTGTTGATGTCATTAGACCACACCCCTTCTCATTACAGAGATGCACATCACCTAATATGCTTAACCCCTTGGCGACACAGGACGGACTAGGTCCGTCCTGTGTGCCGAGGCGTTAGTGACACAGGACGGACCTAGTCCGTCCTGTGTCAAAACGAGCACTGAAAGCGGAGTTTTTCCGCTTTCAGTGCTCTGATGGTATTGTAACGATGCTTCCGTGTGGAAGCATCGTACAATGCTAAAAAAAATGCCCGTCGGCATTTCGATCGCTCCGGAGAGCGATCGAAATGCCGGTTTTAAAGGCACAGCGCCTTTAAAACACGTGCATTTCCAAAACGAGCATAGGAAGCGAATTTTTCGCTTCCTATGCTCAGCAAGTGTTTCTGATTGCCTCGCAAGTCGAGGCAATCAGAAACACAAAAAAAAAATGCACGATCTTGGTCACTGGGTGACCAAGATGGCGCTGCCCTTCTAAGGGCAAGAGCACAGGAGGCAGGAAGTACCTGCTTCCTGTGCTCTCTGGCTGTCACACGATTGCCTCTTCACAGATGCAATCAGTGACTGCCAGGCACACTGACAGGCAGTGGGGATGTTCTGCTGAACATCCCCACTGACTGGCCAGATCAATATTAACCCTATATTGATCTGACCAGTTATGATCTGCCTCCCTCTCCTCACATTTTTTTTAGTAATGGAGAGAGACAGATCAAAGTTATAAAAGTAAGTAAAAGTAAAAAAAAAAACAATAAATACATAACACACGAACAATAAAACAATAAAAAAAAATTTATTAAAGCAATTCCCTGCGTTTAACCCCTTCCCTGCCACTGATCTTGCGTAAGCAGTGATCGTGCACATCAGCGCATTTATTTTTGCTGTTTGTGCAGTTTTTAGGGGTTAATTTTTTTTGTACTGTAATTTATTACAGTACTACAAAGGCTCTTCTAAGAGTTATTAACCCCTTCTTTGCCGTTGATCACCGCTTACGCAATGATATTGACGCCAAAGCAATTTTTATCTGTCTGCATATTTTTTTTAATTTTATTTTTACACATATCCGCTAGGGGATTACATGTAAAGTAAAAATATTTGAGATTTTTTTTTTTAAGCTGCCTGAGCGCATAGCGATCAGTAACAGCGAATTAGTGGCAAAGGCGGTTTGGTAATTTCTCAATTAAGCTCACCATTCGCCCTGGTCAGATCAAAATTGGTCGGATCAATATTCACAAAAATTGATCTGCCTCCCTCTCCTCACTTACTTTTTTGTGATGGAAAGAGACAGATCAGTATTAGTGATATAAAATAACATTTTATAAAATTGTCAGGTTTTATGACACTGTGTATTAACCCCTTCCCTGCCATTCATCACTGTATAAGCAGTAATCTTGCACAGCAACAGTATGTTTTGCTGTCTGCACTGTTTTATGGATTAATTACTTTGTACTGTAATATATTACAGTACTAGATAGGCTCTTCTAAGAGCTATTAACCCCTTCTTTGCTCGAGATCACTGCTTACGCACTGATTCTGAGGCCGCGGACTCAGGGTTCGATTTTGACCCTGGTCAGCTTTCTGATACATCATCTAGTGATGTATCGGTGGCTGCTGAGCCGTTGCCACAAGGAGTGATGGGGGTCTACCGTTAAAAAAATATATGGTTTGGTGGGGGTAAATTACTTTGGCTGGCTTAAAGGATATATCCCATATAGGACACGGACGCAGGTTGACTACATGTCAAAATTCCAAGTTGGAATTTTGAGATGCGCATCTCAAAATTCTTGCCTTCTAGCCAAAAAACAAACCAACAAACCTATGCATGGGTGCTATCCCTGTACTCGGGAGATGTTGCTGAACACATATTGGGTTTTTGTTTGGCACTGACATATACTGGAATCTGTGAATTCATGCCTGAAGTACAATGTATGTGGAAAAAAACCTCCCAAAAAAGTACTACCACAAATTTTTACAAAGGCTGGTGGTAGAATTAGTACCTATACAGTATTAAAATACCACCATTTGAAATACCTTAGGATGTCTATTTTCCAAAAATATATGGTTTGATGGGGTACAATTCATTGGACGGCTTCAAAAATGTTCCAAATGGAACATGGGCGCAGGCTGACCACATGTCAAAATTCCAGGTTGGAATTGCGCACCCCCTAAATGTGGCCTTTTAGCACCAAAACAAACCAACAAACCTATGCATGGGGGGTATCCCTGTACTCAGGAGATGTTGCTGAACACGTATTGAGGTGTTGGTTGGCAGTAGCAAATACCAGAATCTAAAAATTCCTGCCTGAACTACAATGTGTGTGGGGAAAAAATGACATCCCAACCCTTTGACATAGGTTGGTGGTAGAATTAGCACTTGGAAAGTGTTAAAATACCACAATTTTAAATACCCTAGGATGTCTAGTTTTCCAAAATATATGGTTTGATGGGGTAAAATACTTTGACAGGCTTCAAAAGTGTCCCAAATGGAACATGGGCGCAGGCTGACAACATGTCAAAATTCCAAGTTGGAAATGCACCCCCCCTAAACGTGGCCTTTTAGCCCCCAAACAACCCAACAAACCTATGCATGGGTGGTATCCCTGTACTCAGGAGATGTTGCTGAACACATATTGGGGTGTTGGTTGGCACTGACACATAATAGGATCTGTGAATTCATGCCCGAAGTACAATGTATGTGAAAAAAAATTACTATCCATAACATTGACATAGGATGGTGGTAGAATTAGTGCATGGAAAGTGTTAAAATACTACCATTTGAAATACCCTAGGGTGTCTAGTTTTCAAAAATATATGGCTTTGTGGGGTAGAATACACTTTTTGGCTTCAAAAATGTCCCAAATTGGACATGGGCGAAGGTTTTCTGCACGTCAGAATTCCAAGTTGGAAAACCAAAAAGCGCACTTCTCAAATGTGGCCTTTTAACCCACAAATAACCTAACCAACCTATACATGGGTGGTATCCCTGTACTCAGGAGATGTTGCTGAACACATATTGAGGTGTTGTTTGGCACTGACATATAACAGGATCTGTGAATTTATGCCCAAAGTACAATGTATGTGAAAAAAAATTACTACCCAAAACATTGACATAGGCTGGTAGTATAATTAGTGCATGGAAAGTGTTAAAATACTACCTATCGAAATACACTAGGGTGTCTAGTTTAAAAAAATATATGGTTTTGTGGGGTAGAATACACTTTCTGGCTTCAAAAATGTCCCAAATGGGACATGGGCACAAGTTTTCTGCATGTCAGAATTCCAAGTTGGAAAACCAAAATGCGCAACCCCTAAATGTGGCCTTTTAGCCCCAAAACAAACCAACAAACCTATGCATGGGTGGTATCCCTGTACTCAGGAGATGTTGCTGAACACATATTGAGGTGTTATTTGGAAATACCCCTTCACATTTTAAGGTAATGTTTGCCTAAATTGCAATATATGTGAAAAATTAAAAAAAAAGATTTTTTTCTGCAAACTTTGGCATAGATTGGTGGTAAAATGGCTACATGAAATGTGTCAAAATACCCCAAGTTAAATGCCCTGAGTTGTCTAGTTTTCAAAAATATGTACATGTTGGGGGTCATTCATGGATTTAGTACAGAAATCAGTGTTACAATGTCACTATCGCTAATTTTGAAAGAAAGGATTTTAAAATAGCTTTGCACCACTTATAGTTCTGGCCCTGTAACATGAATAAAAAAGCACAAAAACATAAAAACATGGGCTATTTCTGAACTCAGGACATATATTAGAAACTTTTTAGCAGTGTTTTTTTGTTGTCTCTTGTACATGAGTATACGATTTTTCAAATAAAAGTCATAAAAAAAAAATTTTTTGTAATTTTTTTGCCATATTTTATTATTTTTTTTACATCAAATTATATGCTATTATCAAAATAATGGTATCAAAAGAAAGCCCTTCTTATAACGATAAAAACGATATATAGTTTGTGCGGGTACACTAAATGAGACAGAAATAAATTAGAGCAAAACACAAACACCTCAGAAATGTTAAAACAGCCCATGTCACCAAGTGTCGGACAAGCCAAAAAAGTCATGTCACTAAGGGGTTAATTGGTAGTAGACTTTCGAGCCTATACAGCTTGGAGTAAGACAACATGCATAAAGAGGATGATGTGGTCAAAATACTCATTTGCCTAATAATTCTGCACTCCCTGTATATTTAAACATATACATTGGAAGTCTAATATCATCATAATAAATAAAAGGTTGCATGTTTTATACCTGTATTTTTTCAGATTAACACTAATGCACACTTATTACACTTTTAAGTTTTGCACAGTAAGTGAATATATCTGGAGGACCAGAGTGCATAAAGAAACAGCTTACCTTGTTTTAGAGATACCCCATTGTGCTCAGTGACTTGAAGTGATATGGTATGTTCCAGATTCCACTCGACTTTGCCTTTGTTCCAAGTTTGTACAAAGCACAAATATTTCCCTTTATCAGACACTTTAATGTCTTTAATTTCCAAAAGTAGCTTTTGATTGGGCTCTTTCGGCAATGTTAAATTCCTATTATAAATCCTTTTTTCAATGCCATTAGTGGGGCTGCAAATATTATTGTATGTAAAGAAAAAATCCTGAGTGTCCAACTCCACTGATGACAAACACTTGGTGTCAGAACTGACAGCAATCCATAGTAAAACATACGGTAAATAGCCTTTATTAAATTCACACGTAAATGTGACATTTTGGTTTTCTTCTTGTGATATATTTGTACATTTTCCTTCTTGATTATCTATACCACTTGCTGTAAAAGGAAAGAAAAATACAGTAAAATAAATATACAAATTTAAGTGAATCTTCACATTGAAACAACTAGAATGTGAATATATTAAGGCACTTTGATGTGAACAAACATCAAGGGGGTTTGTTAGGATTACAGTATACTTGGGTTTAATTAAAATAAACAGTTCTCTATAAAGTAAGCCTTAGTGCAGGGGCGTCCAACATGTGGTAGCCGCACCTCCAACTGCTGGCCGCACAGGAAGGAGCATCAGGGAACAAAGTGCCCTGCACATAGCTCCTCAGTCCTGTGCACACGACCCCTTGTCTACCCTGCATGTGTGGTCAGCACAAGGGTCAGAGGGAGGGGAGAAACGGACCAGCAGCATGTACAGCACGCAGTGAAAAGCGGAGTAGGGGTCTGAAGCTCTGAGCCGAGATCAAAAAGAAAAAAAAGAAAAACTGTGCGGTTGGGCAGGTACCAATGGCAGAACTATCATTGTCGCAGGGGTCAGCACTGCGACCTGCCGCCATGCCCTGCCGCCCGGTCGACCTCTGTGGCCTATTAAAAAAAATGTCTAAAATAAAAGCATGGGCAAACGGGGCAGTTGCCCAGGGCCCATTCATTCCTGGCAGCTGCCCCATGGGCCCGCTCTGCCCGTGTGAGACAGCAAGGAGGAAACAGCCAAGATTGGGCAGCAGCCTTCAGTCCACATTCACCGGATGTGGATCGGGCTTTCAGTCACAGCCACCAGTAATGACAGCAAGTCATATCAGGTGGCTGTATCTCTGTTCTCTTCCCCTCCCACCCCATCTCTGTTCTCTCCCCCTCTTCCTCCATTCTCTCCCCCATCTCTGTTCTCTCCTCTTCCTACCCCCATTTCTGTTTTTCTCCCCCTCCCCTGTTCTCTTTCTCCCCTTCCACCCCTCCCCTGTTCTCTTTCTCCACTTCCATCCCTCCCCTTCCACCCCTCCCCTGTTCTATTTCTCCCCTTCCCCCCCTCCCCTGTTCTCTTTCTCCCCCCTCCCCTGTTCTCTCTCCCCCCCCCCCTCACAGACCCGATCCCGATGCCCTGCATTATCAATTCACACGGGGAGCGCGAGCAGTTCTTACTGAACTCTGTCACACAGAGCTCATGCTGCTCGTCTCCCCGAAGCAGACACCACTCTGCTTCAACGGGAGGGGGTGGACGTCGCACCCAGTGAGATCCGCCCCCTCCCAGGCTGCTCCACAACGGCCGTGTAGAGGGCTGTTGAGGGGAGTTCAGCTCCCCAGCCAGTGCCTCTACCGGCATTTTTTTTCTACCTCAGAGCTGACGCCTGAGCAGCCTTACGGTGGCGCCGGCCCTGCACGTCATATATATACATTGTGATGGCAAAACTGCAAACAAATGCCTAAATTAGTTTAATTAGTTTTATATGTGCCTGTGGTGTCTCTTGCATATGACATCACCGGTAGCTTGGTATGCAAATTAACTGGTTTTCAATGGGAAATGTGTACTTTGTATATCAAGCAAACAGGTGATGTCATGGGCAAGTGACACCACAGGCACATTTAAAACACATTTTGTTCTCCTAATCTAAGCATTTTTTGACATTTTTATTCTTTGCATTCACAGTAGAAATAAGTAGTATAAGTGACTTACAAGGTACACTGACAAATCATTCAAGTCCATATGCATTACATATTTATAATTCAACAGTATTTTGGTTCTCTATGAGAAGTATTTATAAAGCTTAATTCAGGGGCAAAGATCTGGAAGTGATAAATGCAGTAGTAGTTCCTTATTTTTTGCATATGTCATTTACTCCCACCAGACGATGGGTCTATCAAACTTTTCAAAAATGACTACAAGAGAGCTCCATGGTCTCAGTCTTGGTTATAATGATCCCCTTCTGATTAATCTCTTCTACTAAAATAACCTATGTCTGGGATGTGTATAACAGCTTATAACTATTGTGCCTGTTTAGCACCAGGTTGAGCTAGGCTGGCAAAACATGATTTTTTTTTACGTGTGTATTATACACTATATCTTGTTTTTAAGTAGATTTTTTAATAAAAGAGACTAATAAAGATTTTTGTTTTAAAATCAATTATGCATAATACTGATGTTGACTTCTAACAATAACTAAAACAGGTTGGCAGGACAGCGCAAAAGCCTACCAAAATCAGCCCTGCACAAAGCAGAACAGTTGGGAGGCATGTAAGTGGCATTTCTGGTGGGGTTGGAGGGCCCCAGGGAAATTTTTGCGCCCTGTGGTTTTGTGCAAATGTGTTTGTGCAAGTGTGACTGTATGTAAGTGTGTTTCTGCAAGTGGGACTTTATCTAAGTGTGTGTGCAAGTGTGATTGTATCTCAGCGTGTTGAGATGTGTGTCGAGTGTGATGGGAGTCAGAGTGTGTGTGATGGGAGACAGTGTGTGTGACTGAGTGTGATGGGAGTCAGAGTGTGTGTGATGGGAGACAGTGTGTGTGACTGAGTGTGATGGGAGTCAGAGTGTGTGTGATGGGAGACAGTGTGTGTGACTGAGTGTGATGGGAGTCAGAGTGTGTGTGATGGGAGACAGTGTGTGTGACTGAGTGTGATGGGAGTAGGAGTGTGTGACTGAGTGTGATGGGAGTGTGAGCTTGATGTGAGTCTGAATGATGGGGCATGTCTTAGGTTTGTAACGTGGGTGTGCAGCTTGGGTAGGGGGGTGCCCGAATTTTGTCTGCCTAGGGCAGCACAAAATCAAGATACACCACTGCTCTCTCCCCCACCCTCCCCCCAAGTTGTCTGTATCTCTCCCCCACCCTCCCCCAATGTTGTCTGTCTCTCTCCCCACCCTCCCCCCAATGTTGTCTGTCTCCCCCCTCCCTACCGCCAATGTAGCCTCCCTGGTGGCTAGTGGGGGCTGCCGGGGGATGTCTGCACGATACGCGCAGACATCCTCCGCTGCTGCCTGCCACTTCTGCCGGGACTTTTATGATGAAGATGGAAGAACCCGGCTTCAACATAGAAATCCTGGCGGTCGTGCCGGGCATTGCGCAGACATCCACCGGCTGTTAGTGAGGGGGATCCAGGTCCCCTGCAACTCTGCTGGGGACCTGGATCCCAGTCTTATAATCTGACCTCGATTTGAGGTCAGACTATAAGACGACCTCAAATATAAGATGAGGGGTCTTTTTCAGAGCATTTGCAATGAAAAAAAGCTTGTCTTATATTAAAGCAAATACGGTATTTAATGCTTGGATATCATATTTGTACAAATGCCTTTTACTATGAATAAAAAGAGAGCTGCAGGGAATTGAGATGTGAATTTCAAAATGAAGGCCAAAGTAGCTGCAGTAGTAGTACTTGGCAACTTTGGCCTGAAGTTTGTAATTCCCATCTCAATTCCCTGCAATTCTCACTTTATTGAGCAGACCCTATAACAAACATTGTATTTGTTTTTACTGTAATATTGTGCATACAATTTGTGGTGCTGAAAAAAAATACCCCAAATTAGACTTCCTTCCATGTCTTGATTTTAAACATACCACATGTTTTTGTAAGATAACACAGAGGTTAATTAACAAAAATGGAACTGACAAGTGAACTGTAAAAATCAGACATTAGTAGTGTTTTTTTTCCACCTTAGCTATTAATTAATAACTGATTTCTGCAGCTCACTTGCTAGTTCAGTTTTATTTTATGACCTTTCAAGATCAGTGGCAGTTTGAATCTGCACAGAAAAAAAAGCAAATCATCCAAACATCCAATCATTTTGGAAATACCACTATGCATAATGCAAAATCCCCTAAAAGGGTGATAGGTTTGAGGATAGATGAGCATGTCTTAAGTTAACCTTCTATGTTTGTTGAATGACCAAAAACAAAATAAAAAAATATGAGACTCTGACACTTGCCCAATAAAATATTTGAGATAATATGTATTTTGCTCATTAATAAAATGAATAGATCATGACAGATCCCTATCTCCTCTGTGCAGGAGAGAAGAAGACCGCACGGAGGAGATGGACGGTGACAGGGAGCACCATGGAGGTGATGAGTACTTACCTCCTTGTTGCTCTGTCTCCGGTCGTCTCCTTCGTGCATCTTCCCTCCTGCACGGAGGAAGGAAACTCTGGTCGTCTTTTTTTTTTACTGTGGCCGCACGGCTTCAATAAAGTTTAAAAAAACCAACAACCCACGACCGGAGTTTCCTTCCTCCGTGCAGGAGGGAAGATGCACAAAGGAGACTACAGGAGACAGAGCAACAAGGACTAGAAAGAGAAGATGTGAGAACTCTGGCGCTTAATCTAATCCAAAGCAGCACCAGTTTTGTTTTCTCTCTTTGCATATATTTTGTAAAACACTGAAGACCATCCATTTGTGCCAGAATTCTACTATCCCAGGCAATTATTATATTCCGGTATTTTTTATGTAAAAGTGGTTCACTTAGCGCACCTACCACCTCAATTCTGTTTTGGGTTACTTTTGCTATAGAGCAACAAGGAGGTAAGTACTGGGGAATGGGGAGGAGGGTGGCATTAAACAAGCAAATCCTGGCATAGAGTGGCAAAATCCTGGAATATTGAGTGGCAAAATCCTGGCATATTGAGGGGCAAAATCCTGACATATTGAGGGGCAAAATCCTGTCATAGAGTGGCAAAATCCTGGCATATTGAGGGGCAAAATCCTGGCATAGATTGGCAAAACCCTGGCATATTGAGGGGCAAAATCCTGGCATAGAGGGGCAAAATCCTGGCATATTGAGGGGCAAAATCCTGGCATATTAAATGGCTAAATCCTGGCATATTAAGTGGCTAAATCCTGGCATACTGAGGGGCAAAATCCTGGCATATTGAGTGGCTAAATCCTGGCACATTGAGGGGCAAAATCCTGGCATAGTAAGTGGCTAAATCCTGGCATAGAGTGGCAAATCCCTGACATATTGTGGCACAAAATCCTGGCATATTTTGGGGCAAAATCATGGCATATTTTGGGGCAAAATCCTGGCATATTACGGAGCAAACTACTGGCATTTGTAGGGGCAAAATACTGGCATATTGAGGGGCAAAATCCTGGCATATTAAATGGTTAAACCCTGGCATAAAGTGGCAAAATCCTGGCATACTGAGGCACAAAATCCTGGCATATTGAGGGGCAAAATCCTGTCATATTAAGTGGCAAAATCCTGGCTTAGAGTGGCAAAATCCTGGCATATTGAAGGGCATAATCCTGGCATAAAGTGGCAAAATCCTGGCATATTGAGGGGCAAAATACTGGCATATTGAGGGGCTAAATCCTGGCATATTAACTGGCTAAATCCTGGCATATTAAATGGCTAAATCCTGGCATATTAAGTGGCTAAATCCTGGCATATTAACTGGCTAAATCCTGGCATATTAAATGGCTAAATCCTGGCATATTAAGTGGCTAAATCCTGGCATACTGAGGGGCAAAATCCTGGCATATTAAATGGCTAAATCCTGGCATATTAAGTGGCTAAATCCTGACATACTGAGGGGCAAAATCCTGGCATATTGAGTGGATAAATCCTGACATTTTGAGGGGCAAAATTCTGGCATATTAAGTGGCTAAATCCTGGCATAGAATGGCAAAATCCTGGCATATTGAGGGGCAAAATCCTGGCATATTGAGGGGCAAAATAATGGCATATTTAGGGGCAAAATACTGGCATATTGAGGGGCAAAATCCTGGCATAGAGTGGCTAAATCCTGGCATATTGAGAGGCTAAATCCTGGCATATTAAGTGTCTAAATCCTGGCATAGAGTGGCAAAATCCTGGCATATTGAGGGGCAAAATCCTGGCATAGAGTGGCAAAATCCTGGCATATTGAGGGGCAAAATACTGGCATATTTAGGGGCAAACTCCTGGCATATTCAGTGGCAAAATCCTGGCAAATTAAATGGCTAAATCCTGGCATATTAAGTGGCTAAATCCTGGCATACTGAGGGGCAAAATCCTGGCATACTGAGTGGCAAAATCCTGGCTTATTGAGGGGAAAAATCCTGGCATGGAGTGGCAAAATCCTGGTATATTGAGGGGCAAAATACTGGCATATTGAGGGGAAAAATCCTGGCATATTTAGGGGCACAATCCTGGCATATTGAGGGGCAAAATCCTGGCTTATTAAATGGCTAAACCCTGGCATATTAAGTGACAAAATCCTGGCATATTGAGGGGCAAAATCCTGGCATATTGAGGGGCAAAATTCTGGCTTATTAAATGGCTAAACCCTGGCATATTAACTGGCTAAATCCTGGCATTTTGAGTGGCTAAATCCTGGCAAAGAGTGGCACAATCCTAGCATATTGAGGGGCAAAATCCTGGCATATTAAATGGCTAAATCCTAGCATATTAAGTGGCTAAATCCTGGCATATTGAGGGGCAAAATCCTGGCATGTTGAGTGGCTAAATCCTGGCATATTGAGGGGCAAAATCCTGGCATATTAAATGGCTAAATCACAGTGCCTCTGGTGCTGTGAGGAAGAACACAGTTCCATGCCCCCAGCACAACATGTCTGTGAGACCACTTTCAGAATTGAGCACCTTTCCATCTGGCTGAGTGTTTCTGTTAGTGTGTGAGTGTGAGTGTGTATGTATGTATGTATGCATGTATGTGACTTACTACCCGAGTGAGTGACTATGTGTGATTTAGTGTAGTCTAGATTTTTTTGCTGGTTCCTTAAACTCTGTTAAGTTTGTCAAGCCCTGTTAAGTCCTTTAGGTGCAATGTGGGTGCAGAGGAATGGAATAAAACCAAGAAATGCAATTTTTAAATAACCTTTTTAATACATATGAAAATAGTTAAATATTAAAAAAATTGTATTGTATTAATAGATATCATAGATATCATATATCGAGAGAGAGGGAGAGATGTCTGTGTGTATAGATAGGCTTGTGATATGTGTGAAAATATATATTTTTATTGTTTTATAATTGTACTATAGATGAATGTGGCCTGCAGTCACCTCACGGGCTCCCGTGCATGGCATATTTATTGGGCTCCCATGTGTGGCATAATTAAAGAGCTCTGGTCTGTGGCATATTTAATGGCCCTGTGTGTGACATAATTTTAGGTCTCTTCTCAGTGTGGCATAGCTAATGGGGCTCTTGTGTGTGGCATAGCTAATGGGGCTCTTGTGTGTGGCATAGCTAATGGGGCTCCTGTGTGTGGCACAGCTAATGGGGCTCCTGGTAGTGGATGTATGAAATAGCCTTCCAGTAGAAGTGGTAGAGGTTAATACAGTGAAGGAGTTTAAGAATGCATGAGATGGGTATAAGGCTATCCTAGATATAAGATAAGGCCAGGGACTAATGAAAGTATTTATTTACTGAGAGGGTATTGGATGTATGGAATAGTGGTAGCAGTTAATACAGTGAAGGAGTTTAAGCATTCGTGGGATAGGTACCAGGGACCAGGGACTAATACTTAAGTATTAAGAAGATTGGACAGGCTAGATGGGCCAAATGGTTCTTATCTGCCGACACATTGTATGTTTCTAACAGCACATAAAAAATAGAGGTTAGCTTTAAACTACCATCTCAAGATGCTAAGCCAGCCAAAAGACGGGAAGGGTGGTCCATAGCAGCAAGCAGGATTTTATTTAAACACCTAGTACCCCATATGCCATTAAATTCAGTTCCCATAAGACTAGCCAGGCAGTTCTGGCTAAGCATTATGGGAAATAACAGCACATAAAAAGTAGAAATTAGCTGTGAACAACCATCTCATGATGTTCAGCCAGCCAAAAGAAAAAAGTGCTGTGGTAATCAGAAATACATTAGTATCCTTTGCTTAATATTTTTATTGTTTTATCTTGTCTGTACATCCAAACACACTTTTTCTATAAGTAGTAGTGTGACTATTGAGGTGCATCAGGTATAATACCAGCCAGATGCCAACCCTAAATGCAAATAATGTTATATGTGACATGTTATGATAATTTTCATAGCATCTTCTTCTAGAAATGTGACTAGTGACTGTATTTAGTGCAGTGAGATTATCACAAACAAGTCACTAGTTTCATTATTCTAGAAAAAAAGATAACTGCGATAGGAGTTTGGCAATGGTTAGCAAATATATAGTGTTTGACACCCACCCTTAAACACAACTAGCTAATAGTGCATTGATAATATGTGCATAGTATGCAAATCATGTTATATGTGACTTGTTAACTGTTATGAATATCCTCAAAGGCTCTTCTTCTAGAAATATATATAGACTAGTGACTTGTTAATGATAATCTTTTAATTGCACATACTGCTGTACTATTTATTCCAGCATTATTGTGCAATTAAAAGATGATCACAAGCAAGTCACTAGGCACATCATTCTAGAAAATTTAGAAAAAGATTACTGTGTCACACTGCTGTGGTGATTAATCATTGCTGCACATAATTTTTCTGTTGGGGCGGGGCTAGGGTGGAGTTAGAGGTGGGGCTAGGGGTGGAGTTAGAGGCGGGGCTAGGGGCACCATTGGCTTGTTTTGCCTAGGGGCCCACAATGTTGTTAAGACAGCCCTGGGGTTAGCATCCTAATCACACCATCTGTTGGAGCCCTGAGATTGTAATTTTAAAAATGATAACACATGCCTTCCATAAGGCATAGACATCAGGAAAACTGAGCCCCAGTTGTGTAATGTCTCTTTCCTCCTCATCCTCCTCATCCTCGCTCTCTTAGATTGCTACACATATTTTATTAATATCCTCTCAATTTCATGTATACGCACTGTAGGTTATTTGTCTCGCTGTAGGTAATATTCGCTTTTTGTGTTTAATGTAAACATACTATATGTAATTGCTGTCTCTAATGTATACACACTGTATGTAATGGGTGCTTGTGGTTTTTTTGTAAGGATTACACGGTGTGTGATCATTTATAAAATACTAATCTTTGTCCAACTTTGCCTTAATTTTATTTTATGTTTCTCTTGTATTAGAAATTATTATGTTTTCCTGTGTTGATTCCTTGAGCAAAATCCTACCTATTTGCATATTTTTTGGGGGGCGTTACCTAAGTCTGTCTGACTGGGGTCAACGTACAGTTAAAGCTATTGTAAATGAGCTTTATAGTATACATAGTATACATATGCAGGCATGTTATCTCACCATGCATATCTATCATCCTATGCATGTTTCACTTTCATCTATCAGTTCACTCCTACCTCTACTTTTCTCCATCTTTGATTAGTTTTGTGTCTCTTGTTCTGTTACTGTTATTTATTTTGTATGGTTGAGGAAATTATGTTGTCATGTTTATAATTTTCGAGAAAAATGTATTTTTCTTCATAGAGTTCATTTCTTGTTCTTATCCCAATTATCTAAATTGTTAGATTGTGGCTCTATCTGCTGGTTTATGTTTCTGTGTGGTTGTGCTATTTTATCTTCTTTTGATGTTGAACATTGCACCTGTACATGAAATGTGCAAGCCTCATTGTGTTTGCAGTTCCATCTCTGCCAGGGTATTTGAGGTTATAGGTTCCTGCTCTATCCTGTCTAGCCTAGTTCATCTAGATCTCTGTCTTCCTTTCTCTATGTCTCTTGCTGTTTCATGGGAGGTTGCTGTATTACTCAGTACTATGTCTAGTTCCATGTTCACTATTAGTTATGTTTTTTCTCCTGTGTAATCACTAAATATCAAAGGGTATTCGTCATTTTATGTATTGTTTTTGTCACCTGGGAAGATGGTATCCAGTACGGGTCAGTTTGGAGGCAAGCCTCTGAGGAGTGCTTATGTGGTTTACCACAGTACATAAGGGGAGCATTTGAATGTTATTATATTGAATTCATTTTGTGAGATATTTTATTCAATGTGTGAATTTCACACTTTTTTTTTGTGATTTTTGTTGTTGTTTATCTTTTGCAAAAACCTTTGGTTTTTTAAACCCTTTTTCTTCTTCTTTTCTATATCATACTCAATTTATCACATTGTAAAGTTACATTTTATGTACTGTACCACACGACTACTATAAAATGTATTGCATAATACTGCTTATCTAATTTAATTTCTAGTCACATTTTGTCATTGTACTGTGAAAGTCACTAAATAAGTCTATGCAATTAACTGCCCAAATCTGTTGGGATTTTACATTGGTGCATGTGGCAGTTGCATACTAGGGACTATTTCCACATGTACAACTTTCATACATAACCCCCATCATGTACCTTGCATGTACTCGATTAGTATTATGCATTGATTAGCAATGTGTTTTCCCCATAATTTATATTTTAAATGGTACAGTTAATGGTGTATATTTTTTTCAAAGTCCCATTTCCAGCAAGTTTTCCAATTTGATTGTCATTTTTTCTTTACCAGGATGCACCATTAATTAATAACACACCTTTTACTGAAGGGATGATGATGAATATATCATCAGAAGTGCAGTGAGTTTGAGATTTGCCACATGCAAATATTCCTCCATCGGGTGAAACCACAAGATCTTTCTTCTCAGATCCCTCTATTTTATTGAATATTGCATCAGATCTCCCATGCTCCTTCCAGTGAACAGACTCATTTTCTTCAGGTGTCAGAGGGCAGTGAATGGTTGTGTTGTCTTTGTCTTGAAATGTAACATTTGTCTTTCCTGTAAGATAATGCAGCAGTTTATGGATGCTTTGTGATATATTTTTTACAGTGAGAAATCATGAAGGGATGGATTACTTTAAGGCTACGTGACTTGCCATTGTGTCATAATACAAATCCAGCTAAAAAATCCACCACCATGACCATCTATATTTTACATCCTTCATCAGCCAAAGCGTGAATGGGGGTATATCAGTAACAGAGCTATAAAAACTCATCACTAACTTGAAAATATTTTTTTTGCAGTAGATATCCCATTTTATAGAGGTAATTAAGTTCTTTAGCTCTTTTTCTAATTACAGCCTTAATATAAAAAGGTAGTGCCATAATTAACAATCTAAACCCGACAAGTGGAAAAATGAAAAATGAAATACAGTTTTGATTGGTCCCAAAAAAAGGTAACATATCTAGGAATTCAATTTCCATCAAATATCAGAGACATACTGGAGGTAAATATTAAACATCCTTGCATCAGGAACGGAATAAAGTGGAGTCCTCTTGGTGGAAGAGGGTAAACATGATAAAGGCATATATGTCCTACCTAGATGGTCATACGTCTTTAGACATATCCCTATCCCTACCCCAAAAACATGCTTGAAAGCAGTGGCGTCCTGAGGGGGGGCGGGGGGTGCAGACTGCACCGGGTGACACCTCCAGCGTGGGTGACACCGGTGCTGCCGGCACCCCCCGCACCGAGCTGCTTAACTTTTTTTTTTTTTTTTTCCGAAAAAAAAAATAAATCACAGATACCGGGTGTGACATTACGTCACATCCGGTGACTGTGTTTCCCTCCTCCGTGCAGGAGGGAAGACTGCACGGAGGAGGCGTCCGTCCGGGGACACGGAGCAGCCATTTGGTAAGTGATGGGGGAGGAGGGTGGTTGAAAACGAGCACTTTAATGGCACAATATTACTTGGCTCTGACTGGCACAATATTACTGGGGTCTGACTGGCACACTATTACTGGGCTCTGACTGGCACAATATTACTGGGCTCTGACTGGCACATTATTACTGGGCTCTGACTGGCACAATATTACTGGGCTCTGACTGGCACAATATTACTGGGCTCTGACTGGCACAATATTACAGGCATCTGACTGGCACACTATTACTGGGCTCTGACTGGCACAATATTACTGGGCTCTGACTGGCACACTATTACTGGGCTCTGACTGGCACAATATTACTGGGCTCTGAGTGGCACACTATTACTGGGCTCTGGGTGGTACAATATTACTGGGCTCTGAGTGGCACACTATTACTGGGCTCTGACTGGCACAATATTCCTGGTATCTGAATGGCACAATATTACTGGGCTCTGACTGGCACACTATTACTGGGCTCTGACTGGCACACTATTCCTGGGCTCTGACTGGCACAATATTCCTGGGCTCTGACTGGCACAATATTCCTGGGCTCTAACTGGCACAATATTCCTGGTATCTGACTGGCACACTATTACTGGGTTCTGACTGGCACGCTATTGCTGGGCTCTGACTGGCACAACATTACAGGCATCTGACTGGCACACTATTACTGGGCTCTGCGTGGCACACTATTACTGGGCTCTGAGTGGCACACTATTACTGGGTTCTGACTGGCACACTATTACTGGGCTCTGACTGGCACAATATTCCTGGTATCTGAATGGTACAATATTACTGGGCTCTGACTGGCACAATATTACTGGACTCTGACTGGCACAATATTCCTGGGCTCTGACTGGCACAATATTCCTGGTATCTGAATGGTACAATATTACTTGGCTCTGACTGGCACAATATTACTGGACTCTGACTGGCACACTATTACTGGGCTCTGAGTGGCACACTACTACTGGGTTCTGACTGGCACACTATTACTGGGCACTGAGTGGCACAATATTACTGGTATCTGACTAGCACAATATTACTTGGCTCCGAATGGCACAATATTCCTGGTATATGACTGGCACAATATTACTGGGCTCTGAGTGGCACAATATTACTGGTAACTGAATGGCACAATATTACTGGTATCTGACTGGCACAATATAACTGGGCTCTGAGTGGCACAATATTCCTGATCTCTATAATTGTACAATTGTCACCTCGTGGGGCTCCTGTGTGTTGCATAATTAATGGCGGTCCCATGTGTGCATAATTATGGGGCGCTTGTGTGTGGCATATTTATCGGGCCCCATGTGTGGCATATTTATCGGGCCCCATGTGTGGCATAATTAATTAATTGGGCAGAGGTGAGGCATAAATAGTGAGGCTCTGGTGTGGCATAATTTATGGGGCTCCTGTGTGTGGCATAGTTATGGGGCTCCTGTGTGTGGTATAGTTAATAGGCCATCTAACTGGCATTACTAAGGAATCTGTTTGGCATTGTATTGAAGGAAATCCAGGGGGGTGACACCATGAGTTTCCGCACCGGGTGACACCAACCCTAGTGACACCCCTGCTTGAAAGAGATCCAGAAAACCCTTGCCAGGTTCATCTGGCGAGGGAAACCTCCAAGAATTAAAGTAGCTCTTTTGTCTAACAAAATAGATAAGGGCAGGGCGGGCTTCTTTTTAGTAGCCAAATATAATGATGTAGCAATGATATCCCACCTTGACAGGTAGCAAAGAGAAGAAGAAGCCAGTAAAGCATGGGATAGAATTGAGGCCTCATATATAAAATTAAAAGATTTAAGGCTCTAATTGTGGGTTGATGTCAAAGGTCGTTGTTTTATAAAAGGTATAGTAAATATAACCATGTATAGCCTTATACATTTCTAGATACATTTCAAGGAGAGGAATAAGGTCAGCATTGCCTTTCTCCCCAACAGCTCTATTAGATTACTAGAACTTAATATTGCTGATCTGAGCCTGGAATCCTGGATAACTAAAGTATAGTATCTTTCTCACGGTTAATGACAGGGACTAAGATAGTTCCCCTCCCTGCCTTGATGGAGCATTTTATGCTCCATGCTACTGAATTACTAGACCAGAATTAAGATTGCGTTAGCTTTTATTTTCACAGTTGGGAACTAGATTTAAAGAAAGTACTGGCAGAAAAGTCCTGACTAAATGTCATGCCAGATCTTAAAAAATCAATACAGTGCTTAAATCTTCTTGAGATATAAGGTAGCAATAAAAGGTAGCAAATCGTTGGTACCTGGTCCCTGCCATATTGAAGAAAATGTATGCATCGAGCTCCGACACATGCGGGAGGTGTGGCGCTGTGGTGGGCACACACCTCCATGTATGGTGGAGCTGTGAGACATTAAGAAAATTGTGGGACATGATAGAGATAGTAATTATAGAGCTTAAAATATTAGTCTTAAACAAGGCCCCAGACACATTTTTACTTCACATTGACTGGCCAAAACTCAACCCGATACAAAAAGTTCTAGGATCACATTTAATAATGGCAGTAAAAATGGGTATTGAAAGATTATGGAAAAACCAGCTTGCTCCCTCTTGGATAGAAGTTAGAAATCAAATTTCCTTCCTATTATCCATGGAAAATGGCATTTTGGAGGGAAAAAGACAAGCAATAGATGAAATGGCCATGGAGCTCTGGAGGGTATTTTTAAGGTAACTCAACCCAGAGGAAATGAGGTTTGACTCTGTTTTCTGAGTCCCCCTCCTTTGCACACAAATGTTAAAATTTTTCCTCTGCGCAATTCCCTTTTATTACTCTCTCAGGGTGACAACTCTAGTAAATATGGAAAAGCGTTTGCTGAAATGTATTCTGGGTATGTGTTAGTGGCACAATGTTCTGGGGTAGACTGGCATTTAATAGCTTGCAATTGATGCTGATACAGGCTAACTTCTATCAGTATAGTTAACAAGACACTGTACCTACAACAAATGGTTAATTCAGCAGACACAAATATGGTACACAAATATGAAAGTTATATGGACTATCATATTTTAATCCCCACAGACTGGGGATTGTTTAGTGACACTCGACATATAGTCTATATTATGCTGGACAATATTATCATTCTCAGTGTATAGCCTGTCAACCACTGGTACAGTAGTTATCAGAGTTAGCCCGCCAGCTACAGGCAGTGGTAAAGTTAGCAAGTCCAATCAGTCATCCACAGGAAATAGCAAAAGATAGGTATCAGCATCAGGAGGGTGGCATAACTAGCACACTGAAGGGCAATATCCTGGCATATTGAGGGTCAAAATCCTGGCTTATTAAATGGCAATACCCTGGCATATTAAGTGGCTATACCCTGACATATTAATTGGCAATATCCTGACATATTAATTGGCAATATCCTGGCATATTAATTGGCAATACCCTGGCATATTAAGTGGCTATACCCTGACATATTAATTGGCAATATCCTGACATATTAATTGGCAATATCCTGGCATATTAATTGGCAATACCCTGGCATATTAAGTGGCACAGACTGACAGCTTGAAAAAAACTAAACGTGTGTAGTTGCATTTAAATAGAGGAACTGAGTAATGCAAGAGGAGAGAATGAAAACCTGGAATGTAAAAAAGCATAAAAAACATCAGGGAAACCAGAAATTTATCAGAACAAGAGAATATAGTAACAGAAGCATGAAACAGGGAAACCATTAAACAGGACCCTAAGACAGGGAATGTAGCGAAACAGTTTGAGCTTCATGTAGATAATGGTAAAAATCAAAGTCTTGCACACAGTACAATTCAGATTCCAGAAGTAGTAGATTTGAAGATCACACAGCTTTTTTTTTTAAAAAAGAAAAAAAAACACCTTATTTTGTTTGTTCCCCCTCCCTGCTCACTTACCTTTTATCTGCAGGGAGGGGGACTGTTCACTCTGTCTGCCTCCTGTCTGCCTCCAACAAAGTGGGCACCGGGATGTCACTGACAGCTGGTGCACCAAAATGGTCAGAGTGCGAGGGGACGGAGCTTTCTCCCTTGAGCGAGGGGAGAAAGCTCTGCCCCCTCACACTCTGACCCTGTTGGTGCACCAGCTGTCAGTGACATCCCGGTGCACACTTTGTTGGAGAGGCTCAGAGGTGCGGCTACCACTGCCACTCTCAAGCAGGCCGCACCTCTCTGGCCAGCGGACCGCATTTGGCCCGGGGCCGCATGTTTGATGCCTGTGCACTAAACCTTTGTAATATTTATCACATATGCATTTTAGATACCATCTACACTATTTGGATCAATCATAAGAACCATGCAATTCACACTTCTTAAAACAGGTATTCCTCTTTTGACTGTGGTAAGTCGAAGATTATGTTGGTCAAGCAGCACTGTATTCTTCACCTTGCATATTAACTAATTAAAATGCACTTGTGTTACACAGAGGGGCAGGGTGACGTTACCCTTGCCCCGTACCATGGTAGCAACGGAGGAGTTATTTAAAAATGTGGTTCTGTGTTTTCAGAGTGTGTCAGTAGCACAGCACTGCACTCTCCATAATATATGCTAATAATTGGGACTAAATGTCTTGAATCTGAGGTTGCTGGCAGTTGTAAAACTCTTGCCCCGTTTCCCCTTCTCCCCTCTTGGAATAAGGAGGTGCTCCAGGTGATCTTCAAATCTACTACTTCTGGAATCTGAATTGTACTGTGTGCAAGACTTTGATTTTTACCATTATCTACACGAAGCTCAAACTGTTTCGCTACATTCCCTGTCTTAGCGTACTGTTTAACGGTTTCCCTGTTTCATGCTTCTGTTACTATATTATCTTGTTCTGATAAATTTCTGGTTTCCCTGATGTTTTTTATGCTTTTTTACATTCCAGGTTTTCATTCTCTCCTCTTGCATTACTTAGTTCCTCTATTTAAATGCAACTACACACGTTTAGTTTTTTTCAAGCTGTCAGTCTGTGCAAACCTGCAGTCTTCTGGTCTGTTATATGTCCTGTGTGTATGTGTGGTATAAGTCTTTAGATTCTGTTATTAATTAAACTAGTTTATTATTAGTTCTAGTTAGGGACTTGCCTGATTGTAAGGCCATAAGAGAACCAAACCCCCACTATGCCATCTCAGAGTATTAGGTTAGTTCCTGTATTTATGTTTGTATACATTTGTTCCCTTGCCCTCTTTACCTTAAGCACCTGAGGATCTCCTCTCTACTATCCCCATGTCCCAGCTTGGTTCCCCTTTGGAAACATCTGAGGATCTTGGCTTCTCACTGAATCCCTTGAGTTCCTTAAGCCCTTACCCTGTCCTCTGTATGTTGTTCTGTGTTTTATATGTACCTCTTTATGTCTCCTTAGTACTGTAGTTGTCATATGCTTTGCCCGACTTATGTACACTTTAGTTAGTCCTGTAGCCCTGCACTCTGCATTTCATTCATCTTATTTCTGCTCTGTTTGTGTTTACTCTGCACTGTTTGGTTCTTTTTCTTCAGTCTGCAGCCATCCTTCTATACTATCAAGGTTGTGTCCAATGCCTGCATGGTTCTTCCTTTTTCCCACCTCACCTGTAACTGGATATAGCAGCTGCTATCACAGGGCCCTGGAATGTGTGACGCACCAACCTGGAGCCTCAATTTCCCTGGGCTAAATTGTCAGGTATGTGACCTTATTGATGGTGGCTTCAAGCATGTGTGGCAGACATACCCAGTTTTTTGAGAACTATCAAGGACAGTAAATTAGCAACTTGCTAAAGAGCAAGGGTTAATTTTTCTCTTTATGACTAATAAAACCCATAAACTACCTTCTAATAACATGAAAGAACCTGAGGAGAGACTGGCATCAATAGCAACCACATTAACACTGTGTGTTCCTAAGAATAGGAAGGATAATCACAGGCTTGGCAATGCCAATGGCAAAGTTCATGCTCTTTAGGACTGGATACAAGGATTGTGATAATATTCACCTAAAGAAGCAACTGATGGAGAAAGTTTCAGTTAGGGACCATGTTGTAATAGAGTTGTATGGACTAAGCTTCTGTTGGAATACACTCAAGAATACATCTTGAATCAGAATATAATTAGTAAAAGTTAACATGGTTTTGTGAAAGACAGGTCTTGTCAAACAAACTTAATAACATTCTGTAAAGAAGTCAGTAAAAATATAGATCTAGGTGTGGTAAAATGTTACTCTACAAATTGAGAGAAATAGGTTTGGGGGCAAATGTATGTTTTTTGGATTGAAAATTGGCTAAAAGATAGAGCGCAAAGGTTTGTTGTAAATGGAAAAGCCGCAAATTGGACCAGGGCGTTGAGCTGAGTACCTATGGGGTTTATTTTGGGCCCTCTTCTTTTTAATTAGTTTATTAATGATCTCCCACTTTGTGCTGAGAGCCATGTCTCTCTGTTTGCTGATGACACTAAATTAGGTAAGGTAATACAGACTAATTTTGATGTTTTTCTTTGCAGGAAGATTTGGATAGAGTGGGGGACTGGGCAGTAAAGTGGCAAATGAGGTTCAATATAGACAAATGTAAAGTTATGCATTATGGGAAAAATAATAACAAAGCAACATATACTTTAAATGGTATTTCCCTGGGAAAAACTACTAATGAAAAGGATTTAGGAGTTATTGTAGATAACAAACTTGGCAACAGTGCCCAATGCCAGTCAGCACCTGCAAGGGCCAATAAGATATTGGCATGTAAAAATTGAGGTATAGATTCACGGTAAAAGGATATCATCTTGCCTCTTTACAAATCAAAGAAAAAAGAAGACCTCAAATGGTAAGTATGAAATTGTTTTTTTTACAGGTTAGTTTATTGCCCACCCCCTCACTATTATTAGGGTAGGTAGGCATTTTTCCTATTGGGGGGGAAGTGACTAGGGGCTTGGCACCCCTAGTCACTTTATTTGTGGTACCCACCCGCCGCTCATGGGTGGGGACTGGGGGGGACACTAGGTTCCCCGCTCATTATTATTTTAAGGTCCCCACCCACTGCTTATGGGTGGGGACTGGGGGGTTCACTAGCTCCCCTCCTCATCATTATTTTAGGGTCCCCACCCGCCGGCACTGGGTGGGGACCGGGGGGACATTAGGTCCTCCCTAACACTAGTATGTTCGGGTTCGGGGTCAAGTTCGACCCTGAACCCGGACTTTTTTTCCGAGTTCGGCTGAACCCATCGAACCCGAACATCCAGGTGTCCGCTCAACTCTACTGGTAATCTCGTTCCACTTGCTTGAGTTTATTCCCATCATGCACCATGACTATCAATAAGTATTTAGGGACTTAGGGATTTAGGGATTTGATTGTTATCAACTAATCTATTTAACTGGGACCAAATGACATTGTAAACTAACTCCAGTCGGTTCCTATAAACAGGGGAGGGCTGGCAGCCTTAGGCCTGGGGACAAATTCAGTCAAGTGGCCAATTTGCACCACCGAATCGCCTCACCATCCATGGCCATATTTTCCTTGTTTTATAACGAATATTGCCAGGATTATACCCCTCAACATGCCAGGATTTTCCCCACAATATGCCAGGATTATGCCCCCTCAATATGCCAGGATTTTGCCCCCCAATATGCCAGGATTTCCCCCTCAATATGCCAGGATTGTCCCCTCAATATGCCAGGATTATGCCCCTCAATATGCCAGGATTTTTCCCTCAATATGCCAGGATTATGCCCCTCAATATGCAAGGATTTTGCCACCTAATATGCAAGGATTTTCCCCTCAATATGCCAGGATTATGCCCCCGCAATATGCCAGGATGTTCTCCTCAATATGCCAGGATTTTCCCCCACAATATGCCAGGATTTTCCCCTCAATATGCCAAGATTCTGCCCCCTCAATATGCCAGGATTATGCCCCCTTAATATGCCAGGATTTTCCCCTCAATATGCCAAGATTATGCCCCCTTAATATGCCAGGATTATGCCCCTCAATATGCCAGGATTTTACCCCACAATATGCCAGGATTATGCCCCCTCAATATGCCAGGAATTCCCCCTCAATATGCCAGGATATGCCCTGTAATTCCTGGGGCGCCCAGCGTTAAAGACGGCCCAGCGGCCATTTTTAGCATGCAGTAGGGCGGCCTGGGGGGCAATTGCCTCCCTGCCCCCCGGCCCAGCCTGCCCCTGCCTATAAATATCTTGGAACATCAATAGATTCCAATCTTTCTTTTCAGCACCATATTGATGTTTTCATCTAAACATAATTTCAAAATTGGAACTTCGCACAGAAACAAATACTGTACAATAGGTGCATCACAGATGTCAGCAGCTTACAAAGTACTTTTTGCATAAGGCATAAACAGGCTTGTTTTAATGATTAATAATGAGTAAATATATGTACAGTTACTGTAGCAACATACATATGCAAAATTATTATACAGTTAGTAGGTTATCCAGATTAAGATATTTTAGTATTAAGTATGCTTATAGAATATAATCCACATGTAGACTCTGAAATACAAATGTCAACTGACTTACCTTTGGCATGCCATGACCATGGATAGAGTAACATAAAAACCATTACATGAATGATACACTTCAGAGTATATGCCATCTTCCCTTATTTGTAGACTGTAAAATTGTAAAAATACCTCAAATTATACTCCGTAGTCAAAATGCTGTTGCTATGTGCCTCCCAAAATTTGATATTGTATTTCAGTTACTAGAAGCCACTTCCTTCCTCTTTTCTTGTTTTAGTCTCAGGGTGTAGTAGTTTTTATTCTGCATCACTAGATCACAGAGAGAGTCATGCAATTATTTTGTTACTGTCAACATCTGTCAAAAGAACTATGTAATGGAACTATGAGGTATCCTGCTGTGTTCCAAGTACCGTATTTGCTCGAATATAAGACGACCCTGATTATAAGACGACCCCCCAAACTTTGGATATTCCTTTAGGAAAAAAAACTAAAAGCCTGAATATAAGACTACCCTATAGGAAAAAAGTTTAACTTGTATATATTCACATGTAAATTGCTTTTTAATATTTAATAAAAAAATTATGATATAAAAAAATGCATTTCTTGTCTTTATTTCCTTTTATGTGCCTATGCTGCTTCTCTCTCCCCCTCCCCCCAGCGTTGTCTCTCCCTTCCCCCAAACTTTTCTTTCTCTCTCCACCTACCTCCTTTTCTCTCTCTCTCTCCCCCTCTCACCTTGTCTCTCTCTGCCCCCCCCACCTTTTCTCTCTCTGCCCCCTCCCACCTTGTCTTTCTCTGCCCCCCCTCCCTCCCCTTATCTCTCTCTGCCCCCCCTCCCTCCCCTTATCTCTCTCTGCCCCCCTCCCTCCCCTTGTCTCTCTCTGCCCCCCTGCCTCTCTCTGCCCCCTCTTGCCTCTCTCTGCCCCCCCTCCCTCCCCTTGTCTCTCTCTGCCCCGGTCTGTCTGTTCCCCCCCTCCATCCCCTTGTCTCTCTCTGCCCCCCTTTGCCTCTCTCTGCCCCTCTCCTTCCCCTTGTCTCTCTCTGCCCCGTCTGTCTATCCCCCCCTCCCTCCCTCTCACCTGGTCTCTCGTTGGTGGCTAGTGGGGGCAGCCGGGGGATGTCTGCACGATAGTGCAGACATCCTCCATGCTGCCTGACACCTCCGTCTATTATGACGTACAGACGGACTCCGTCTCCCGGTGCATTTGCTCTGAAAAAACCTTGTCTTATATTCGAGCAAATACGGTACATGATGTCTATTCACCACCTTGATCTATTATTTTAGTCACCCAATCAAAAATATATCATTAAAATTAGTTTGTTATGATCTCCCATGTTCTATCATATTTGGAAATCCATGTGATTCTAGATGTTCAGCAATCCTATCCTTTTAACATAGTTTCCATTAATTTCCCTACTATTGATGTAAGACTTACTAGCCAATAGTTGCCTGACACTGCCCTACTACAGTTCTTGAGAATGGGCTAACTGAGGTCCCTTTCCTTCGTTTTCTTATTTAAAAACTGAACAAACATATTCATTGAGGATGTCACCTAGACCCAGGGCAGATCCTAGGGTCACAGACACCAGGGTGCAGGATTTATTTTGATGCCACCATGAGGTCATAGTTATATTACTAACTCCTCCGCTTTGCAAATGTCCATTCCAGACATGCCCACTCAGGAACACCCACGTGCAACCAGCCTCTCTCACATTCCCATCCTGTCACTCACTCGAACACACTTGTAAACCTTCCTCTCACACTCCCATCCTACCACTCACTCAGACATGCTTGTAAACCAGCCTCTCACATTCCCATCCTGCCACTCACTCACGCACACACATACAAACCAGCCTCTCTCCCACTCCCATCTTGCCACTCACTCAGGCATACAGTTGCAAACCCACCTCTCCCACTCCCATCCTGCCACTCACTCAGACAAACACATGCAAACCCACCTCTCTCACATTACCATCCTGCCACTCACTCCCACACATGTAAACCCATCTCTCACTCACTCCCATCCTGACACTTCAAAATTGAAATTCCCGTGCACCTAAATTCGGTTCTGGCACCGCTTGGTGATCCAAATAGCCCAAAATTTGGGCTACTCAGGAAACACACACAAAAATAAAAAAATTATCAAAATCGCCCACCTGTGGACAGCAGAATGTTCCTGGCCCCATAAATAAAAGAAAAATGCTAAACCCATTATTAAAATCTTGGGTGACCAGGGCAAGTTGAACAGAAAAAGGCTTGCAGCTCTCAACAAAAAAAAGGGAAAAATATTTTCAAAGAAATTGAATTTTAATGATTGCGCAATAAAGTGACAACGTGCAGGAGTACAGCAAAATTAAGGTACGCTGGCCCCTCTTGATGATAAACAGAGCTGGGAGCTGGCCAAATGGCTATCAAGCTCCAATAATAAATATTGGGCTCCCAGGGCAAGAAGGCCTGACCTCCCTGTCAAAAATGGTCTTGAAGTCGGCCAAATGGCTTCCAGAGGCTCGTTATACACATGGGGGTCAGGGCAGGTAGTCCTGACCCCATATTATAAAATTTAAACAAGCAGCTCGGGTCCACAGGCTGCCCAAATGCTCCCAGAGCCCCCCCCCCCACCCCCCATAAAAACAAAACCTCCAGACCTCCAATCAAAAACAACTCCCCCTGGGAGTAGGGCTGGGTAAAGAAAGACCTACAAACCCCCCACCACTACCTTGCCCAGGCAGGGAGTGGACAAATCATTTATAATACCTCTAAATAAAACACACCCTTTGGGGATAGGCTATATTGAGTAGACCCTATAATCTCACTCATAGAAAGTTTGTGCATCGTCTCAACCTGCTTATGCCAGCACCCCACACCAAATCCCAAACTCAGACCCAGTTAAAATTAGGTTACTGCCAACACAGTCTGCCACCAAAAACTAGTTATCAGTGACTTCCACAGATAACCAAAAGAGCAAGGTGATAAAATTAAGCAGAACCATTTCATATTTATTGTCTTTTACTTTTTTGACTGAAAGATTACTGTGAAGATATGAAATGCAGCATATATTCCTTTTACTGAATGTGTTTACAACTTCCTTCCATTTATTTCATACAGATAGCAGAAATGTATACATTTTTGGGCTATCTTTATCAATACATTTCGATGCACAAACAAGATATGCCTGTACTCTTGAAAAATGCTAGTTTATCTGGAGAAGATGATTAGCAAACTGGGAATAGGGGGCACTAAATGCTAATCTGGAGCTGCAAAATGAAACCTAACAACGTCCAAGACTTCAAAACGATTATAGTAAAAATACTTGGTACTTTGATAAGCAAATACAAAAAAAGTCAGTTTATCTTTCCTATCAAGATTGTAAAAAGTTTTTATTGTACCTGTAATATTGAAACTTATATAGCAGGGTTTGTTGCAGAGTCTAAGTCACTTCTTCTCCTTTCCAACTAAGAGTTTACTTACATCAATCAGTCCTGTGTTGTTCAGAACCCAGGGCTCGGCAGTAACCAAAACTTCACATTGGGTATGCAAACTGCCTTACCCAGTTTCATAATTTTGTAACTGGTTCTTAATAGTATTTTTTTTTACCAAAAAAATAAAACTTATATAGTCTGTGGTTGCCAGAGAATGTCCCCACTGCACTTCCAAAAATATACATATCAAAACAAGGTCAAAGATTGCACAAGATCGTACATGTGCTTGTAAAAATGTGTTTTACTTAGTGCATATAACACTACAATAACAATGGTAGAGTGATAATGAAAAAAAGTAATACATTCCACATGAGTACAAAAAAGACAAAAAATGAGATCCAAGTGAGATTCTGTAAATGTTTCAGCAGTAAATTGCTGTCTTTTCCAAAAGAAAGTTTCTCAAGTACAATAGGATGCATTATTCACATTGTAATAAATATTTATTTACCAGGCACAATGCACTATATAACCACCACCCTAAAAGCGTCTTCAAAGTGTTAAATAACCAAATTCACCTTCATTCATTTGTCTTTGAGTTGACATTACTGTATAGCGTCGAATCAAACACATCTCCTACAAAACAAAGAACTTGAGCCAAACTCAATGCTATTCTACACATTAAACACCAGACTAAGAAAATTCACACAATTCACACATTGAAATTAGTCCTCCGAATGCTGTTTACAATATATATAACCATTTTTATATAGTTTTGTGCTAGTAGTGTAAACAATTTTTATTTAAAGTTTTTTTTTTATCATTAACCAATGGAATAGATCAGTCCTCTACATGTCAAAACAGACAGTAATGTACAAAATGAAAACTAATTACTAAGAAAAAGTAGCATAAACAGGAGAGATGCAATTTTAGTCAGAAACTGAAAATCTGTGGTTAGGTTTAAGGAAATGTAGGTCTGTGTCTTTACAATGATCCTTTTGACACAGCACAAAGAAATGTGTATTTTTTTGAGGAAGTTATACTATTCTTTTTTTCTTGGTAAAAGTTTTTATAGATAAATAAGTACAAAAAAATGAAGTAATAGAGGGAGAGGAGAGGAAGTCGAACAAAACAATTACCGTATTTGCTCGAATATAAGACAAGGTTTTTTTCAGAGCAAATGCTCTGAAAAAGCCCCCTCGTCTTATATTCAAGGTCGTCTTATAATTTGACCTCAAATCAAGGTCAGACTATAAAACAGGAATCCAGGTCCCCGCAGAGCTGCAGGGGACCTGGATCCCCCTCTCTAACAGCCGGAGGATGCGCGCAGACATCCTCCCATGCTGCCCGGCACGACCGCCGGGACTTCTATGATGAAGCCGGGTCCTTCCGGCTTCATCATAAAAGTCCCGGCGGAAGTGCCGTGCAGCAGTGTGGGAAGTCTGCACGTATCATGCAGACATCCTCCGGCTGCCTCCACTAGGCACCAGGGATATTTGGGCAGCAGGGGGATGTCTGCACATCCTCCATGCTGCCCGACACTTCTGTCTATTATGACGGATCGGCTGTCCGTCTTAATGGACAGAAGTGTCGGGCAGCATGGAGGATGTCTGCACGTATCGTGCAGACATCCCCCGGCTGCCACCACTAGCCACCAGGGAGATACAAGGTGAGGTGGGGGAAGGAGGTAGGGGGGGGAGAGACACACAAGGGGAGGGGGCAGGGAGACACACAAGGGGAGGGAGGGGGAGAGAGACACACAAAGTCAGGGGGAGAGAGAGACAAATGTTTGGAGGGAGGGAGAGAACGAGGAGGAGAGAGAACGCTGGGGGGACAGACAGAGACAACACTAAGGGGGAGAGAGAGAGACAATGCTGGGGGGAAGGGGGGAGAGAGAGAGAGGCAGCATTTACAAGAAATGCACATCATAATTTTTATTAAATATTAAAAAGCAATTTACATTTATATATTTTAATATATACAAGTTTAACTTTTTTCCTATAGGGAAGTATTATATTCAGGCTTTTAGTTTTTTCCTAAAGGAATATCCAAAGTTTGGGGGGTCGTCTTATAATCAGGGTCGTCTTATATTCGAGCAAATATGGTAAAATATACTGTTTACATCTTCAAAATACAACAATATAAGTAATATTGTGTTGAGGGAATCAAGAGAATTACATCTGGCATGTCTCAGTACAGGTTAGAGTCCTGCCTTTCTAATAATTCAAATAATTTAAGAATTGAGATATTTTATCAGGTCATAAGGTTAAGCCTATGCAGCAAATAAATGTGGAATTAAGAATTTCATCTATTTTTTTCTGTGTGTACGGTATCTTGTTTTATAAATATATAATTATCTTTTTCTGAATAATTCAAACTTGGGAAAAAGGAAAAAAAAAACACAAGTGCTATAGGGTCTAGACTAGGGGTGTCCAAGTCTGTTCTGCAGTGGGCCACTTCACCGTAAATGTATTTGTACACATACATACATGTATACATATGCATACACACACAAAACACACACACATATACAGTTAGGGGAAAAAGTATTTGATCCTTGTTGGCAATCACAGAGGTCAGACGTTTATTGTAGTTGGCCTCCAGGTTTGCACACATCTCAGGAGGGATTTTGACCCACTTCTCTTTGCAGATTCTCTCCAAGTCATTAAGGTTTCAAGGCAACTCAAACCCTTCACAGATTTTCTATGGGATTAAGGTTTGGAGACTGGGTAGGCCACTCCAGGACCTTAATGTGCTTCTACTTAAGCCACTCCTTTGTTACCTGGGCTGTGTGTTTTGGGTCATTGTCATGCTGGAATACCAATCCACGACCCATTTTTAATAAGAAATATAAAAAAGTGATGGGCGCTTATAAACAGAAATAAATATATGTGAAAAAAATGCAGCATACACAAGTGTAGTTCCTCCAAAAACAAACACAGCAAACAGTGATAAAAAAGTGAAAAAATGTGTTGCGCAAAGAAACTCTACTTATCTGGAGAAAACTGATAATATCTCAGGAAAGTACATATGAAAGAAACAGAAAGAAAAAACAGCAATGTGTAGTAATATAGGAGTAATATACAATATGGAGATATGTCCCCCAATGAAAATGCACTCACAAATTCAAGAGCCTAAAAACCGGCTCTGAGTGTGGAAAACTTTTGAGGACTCTGAGTCCTATCATCCACAGCCAAGTGTAGTGATTTGGTAAAAGGTAGATGTAGACCCAGTTAGGAGATGTAGATTTATAATGGGAAGTCAGATGTGATTATGGGTACAATATAAATCTTTAATTTTCCTCTGGGTAGAAAACTGGAGTAAAAAATGACCCATTTTTAATGCCTTGGCTGAGGGAAGGAGGTTCTCATCCAAGATTTGACAGTACATGGCCCCGTCCATCGTTGTCCTGTCCCCTTAGCAGAAAAACACCCCCAAGCATGATGTTTTCCCCTCTATGTTTGACAGTGGAGATAGTGTTCTTGGGGTCATAGGCCTCACAGCGAGTTGAGTTGAGGCTAAAGAGCTTGATTTTGGTTTCATTTGACCACAACACGTTCACCCAGCTCTCCTCTGAATCATTCAGATGTTCATTGGCAAACTTCAGACAGGCCTGTACATGTGCTTTCTTGAGCAGGGGGACTTTGCAGGTTCTGCAGGGTTTCAGTCCTTCACAGTGTAGTGTGTTACCAATTGTTTTCTTGATGACTATGGTCCCAGCTGCCCTGAGATCATTAACAAGATTATCCCATGTAGTTCTGGGCTGATTCCTCACCATTCGCATGATCATTCAAACTCCACGAGGTGAGATCTTTCATGGAGCACCAGACCGCGGGAGACAGACAGTTATTTTGTGTTTCTTCCATTTGCGAATAATTGCACCAACTGTTATCACGTCACCAAGCTGCTTGGAGATGGCCTTGTAGCCCATTCCAGCCTTGTGTAGGTCTACAATCTTGTCCCTGACATCCTTGGACAGTTCTTTGGTCTTGGCCATGGTGGAGAGTTTGGAATCTGATTGCTTGCTTACTTTTGTGGACAGGTGTCTTTTATACAGGTAACAAGCTGAGATTAGGAGCACTCCCTTTAAGAGAGTGCTCCTAATCTCAGCTTGTTACCTGTATAAAAGACACCTGGGAGCCAGAAATTTGCTGATTGATAGGGGATCAAATACTTATCATGCAAATCAATTTATAACTTTTGTTGACATGTGTTTTTTTGAATTTTTTTTTATTCTGTCTCTCACTGTTAAAATACTCATACCATTAAAATTATAGACTGATCCTTTCTTTGTCAGTGGGCAAACTTTCAAAATCAGCAGGGGATCAAATTTTTCCTTCATTGTATATATAAAACTCCCAGTAATGTGCAGTATTTGAGTGTATCACAGATTCCCCAACAATAAACCAGCAGTAAAAAAATAAAATAAAAAATCACATTAAATGCATACACATCCCCACAGCCCTACATGCACGCACAGTCACACATACACACTGAGTCACACATCCACTAACGAATATGTCAGAAACTGACTGTACCTGGACTTGAACCCTAGTAACAATGAGTATACAAACCTTGTTATAATTATCAACTCTCCACAGCTGTGTTTGGTCATCAAGGGCAGATCCAGAGTCTGGTCTCGGGAGGGGCACTTTTTTGATCACTAATATAGATTTATAACAGGCGCCTATTCTCCTTTTTAGTTTTAAGAAAATAATGTGCTGCTTATAGAACTGACTATTTGATCATATCACACAGTTAAAACCGCGTCGCGTTTGTCATTCCCAACAAATTTAAATTACAAATAGGGTAGGTTTAACCACATATAAATTTATTGTTACATAGTTCAGGAGTTTGTATACTGATATAACAGAGTCACAAACAATATACAATGAGATGTAAAAAAAAACATGTAGAAAAATACCACTCAGTGTCAAGCACTGACAGCAATAAACACATTCCATTTGTAAGATAAATAATATTAAATATTTACAGAATTAGCGCAAGTCTTCTTTTTCCTTGCTTCGCAAACAGCTCAATGGTCAGTATTCACAGGAACATCTCTGTGAATGTAACGCAAACACAAGCCATTTAACCGGTCCTCTGCCATTCGTAACCGAAGCCATGTTTTAACACGACGGAGAGTTGAGAAAGATCCCTCTGCTGAGGCCACACTTACAGGGAGAGTTGCTAGGATCAGAAGTAAACTTCTGATGGTTGGGAAGAGGTCCTGGTCACACAAGCCTAAAACTTCAAGGGCTGTTTTTTGGAATTTCCTTGTTTTGGGATAACTCGCGTTTCCACTTAGTGAACCACAGACTTAGTTCTCCCTGCAGTAATGTCTCCACTATCTTCTGATTTCCACCAGCTATAAGAGGGTGGAAACGGTTTGATAATGTCTGAATAGCAACAGGATCCATGGTTTCCATATTGTTTTTCAAAAGTAATGCTGGCATCAATATTTTGATCTGGAAACATTGCATCAAATTTTCTGGCAAACGAGCTTTCAAAAATCATTAATAATGTTGTCCAGCAGAGGAATGTACAATGATTTCCGGTAGAATTCTTCTGTTGATTTTGCATTGTAATTAGATCTATGCACTTGTCTGTCTATAAGGTGTGGCAACTTTTGTTCCACTCCGAGCTCTGCTGCTAGTTCTGTAGCCTCCATATGCAAGGTGGAAAAAGTACCATCAGCATTACATCGTATATTCTTCAGGGTTGTCATGGTATCAGTGAGACATTCAGATGCGCTTGTTAAATCAAGTGTTAGTGATTGTAGAAAATGACTCAGATGTAGGGTTACTTTCAGCACATTGATAAGTGAAATCAAGGAAAAGATGAACTCTGCACTGCACAGAGAATGGATAAAAGTAGAGGCTGCTGAACTAGTGCTTCTCCATCCATCTCGAAATCGTATAAGAGAATCATGGTACTCTAGGACAAGAAAGGAGTAATCAAATAAAGTGCTTTAATAATAAGGTAACAAACAGTAGGGATATTCCGGACAAGGTGTTACAAAAAAAGGGGAAAGACCTAACACGTTTCGCGTGGTAAACACGCTTAATCATAGGTCACCTTAATCATGGTACTCTACCCATCTAGTTTCACAAAGACTGGTCTGTTGTTGGCCTAACTCCTGCTTTAAAACAAGATGTTTCTTTCCTGATTGGTTAAAAAAGGAAATGGTTGATTTGACCACTGCCACTGCATTGTGAACTACTGACACTTGTGAAATTTTGAAATTGAGTTGTTCAGAGAATGGTTGTAGCAAGGAAATCTTCAACTGTTATGCGCTGAGAAAATAATTTCTGAAACAGCACCAGCCACCTCTGAGGACATGACACTACAACTGTCTGTTCCAGTGCCAACACAATGAGTGATGTCCAGGGATAGGTCTTGGATTAGTTGAATCACTATCTGGCCTAAAACCCGTCCTGTAAGCCTTGGTTCTGAATCAGAACTATCCAATCCTGATTCCGTCTGGGTTGCAAATTCATAAGCATCTACAAACTTCATAAAATCTTCACGAATACATCCATTGTAGACATCTAAAATTTAGCGAAAGTTGTTCTGTATGCGAAATATCTGAAGTTTCATCAAATATTACACTAAAATAGCGAGCCTCTTTAATCCTCCCTTCAATGATATTGCCTATTTCATCACCACAACACTTGATTAAATCATTTGGTGTGGTTTTTGAAATGTAAGAAGCACGTGAAGATGCAGTAAGCAGATGATTCTCTAACATTTTGTCTCCAGATGCAACTCGGTATCTCAGCATTTCCCGAAAGTTGCCTTCATTCACGTCCGGAGTGGAGTCATACATTAAAGTGCCATCATCTCAGTGGCCACGCAGAGCTATATTTTGTCTACCCAAAAATAAAATAAGCTCAATGATAGGATGAATTCGCTCTCGGTTGTCGTTCATCTTCTGAAGACGATTGGAGTTTATTTTATTGACAATTTCATTGTCAGGTGAATGGTAGGTTTTTAAAAATTAATTTCCTTCAGTTACACACTCCTGGTGATAAATAAGTCTTGCATGGACTTCCAAATCTCCTTCCTTGCCCTTAAGGTATTTCAAATTAGTAAGGTGCTCAATTACCAATTTTCCAAGTGCCATGCCTTTGTTAAAAAAATATACACAGAAATATAGATCATACAAAAGTCTATATCTACACAACAGTAGACAGCAGTATATAGAAATATAGGTACAAGATACTCAATGACATTTGTGTATATATTGAACAAACAGAGAGATAAGACTTTCAACATTGCAACAATAACATTTTATTCCACCATTCTCCAGCACTGTGCAATATACTGGTGTTTATAGTAGTCGCATAAGTATTGAGGGATAAAATAAGGAGGAAAGCAAACAAATTCAACATGGGTTACCTATTCTATATAATAATTAAGTTCCCATTCTTTATTTAAACCCAAAGATACTCTGGTGCCCATTTTTAAAATCCAGAAGACCCATTTTTAAAATCCAGAAGATGTCCCCACCCTGGTGTCGAAGTTTGCGCCATTCTATTCCCATACAAGAGAAGTATTGTAGATCTCCATTATTACACCTCTGAAAATGACAGTTAATGGATGGTTTATCATTGTTGCATCTGATGTTAGATATGTTCTCTGATGCGTACTCAGATTTTTTCTGCTAGTACGACCAATATATTGCACATTACACTTGCCACATGTAATAAGGTATATCAACCTTATTATAATGTAAATAATGTATATACCGTATTTGCTCGATTATAAGACGACCCTGATTATAAGACGACCCCCCAAACTTTGGATATTCCATTCGGAAAAAAACTAAAAGCCTGAATATAAGACTACCCTATAGGAAAAAAGTTCAACTTGTATATATTCACATGTAAATGGCTTTTTTAATAAAAAATTATGATATCAAAAAATACATTTCTTGTTCTCCCCCCTTGCTCCCCTTGTCTCTGTCTCTTCCCCCCTTGTTTCTCTCTGCCCCCTCCCTCCCCTTGTCTCTGTCTCTTCACCCCTCCCTCCCCTTGTCTCTGTCTCTACCCCCTCCCTCCCCTTGTGTCTTTCTCTTCCCCCCTCCCTCCCCTTGTCACTGTCTCTTCCCCCCCTCTGTCCCTCTCCCTTGTCTTTCTACCCCCCCTCCCTCCCTCCCCCTCATTTCTCTGCCCCCCCTCCCTCCCTCCCCCTCACCTGTTTCTTGGTCCCTGGTGGCTAGTGGGGGCAGCCGGGGCCTATAATAGACGAAAGTGTTGGGCAACATGAAGGATGTCTGCACTTATCGTGCAGACATCCCCCGGCTGCCCGATTCTCCCTGGTGGCTAGCGGGGCAGCGGAGGATGTATGCGCAATGAGCCGGCACGACCTCTGGGACTTTTATGACGAAGCCGGAAGTACCCGGCTTCATCATAGAAGTCCCGGCGGTCGTGCCGGGCAGCAGCAGACATCGCGCAGACATCCCCTGCTGTTAGTCTTATAGTCAATTTGAGGTCAGATTATAAGATGACCTCGATTATAAGACCATTCTGAAAAAAACCTTGTATTATAATCGAGCAAATACGGTATTACTAATGCCTCAAAGGGTTATGGGAACAGAACCTTCAATAAGCTTTCAACATATTTTGAATAACGTTTGTGCATCAAAATAACAAAGAAAGAAAATGTCTTGCATACTGTACTAGGAAAGGAATATGATTTTCGGGATAGCTGTGCCCTGACTAGCCTAGAGAATTTGAGAATGGATACTGGCAAAGTCCAAGGAAAAAATGGCATTAAATGATGGTAAATTGAAAAAGAATCGCACCCACAAGGGAGTTGGTAGTCTAGATAGCAACTTGACAGAGAAGAAGCAATTGGCTTGGAAAGAGTTAAAAGATGATACACGTATTGTTGTTCGCAATGCGGATAAAGGGGGGGCAGTTGTTGTGCTAGACAGAACTTACTATATAGAAGCGGCAAGGAATCAATTATAGAAACCTATTTAGAATCCAATCCTACTAAACTGTATAATGAACAACTTAAACATATGCTTGATCGGCGCTAGCACATAAGATCATTACGGAGACTGGAAAGGCACATATATTCAGTGAGAGACCAATAGTACCTATTTTTCTCTATCTCCTAAAGATTCATAAGAACAATTCTTCTAATCCACCAGGATGCCCGATTGTAACAGATATAGGATCATTGGGAGAAGGTATTTAATGTTTTGTTGTCCATCATTTACAACCCCTTGTTAAAAATCTCAAGGGCTATGTATCAAGTCAGCTGGCAAGTGTGAAATGGCAACTGGATTACATCTGGGTCCCACTAGATGTTGTCTCATTTATTTGTTTTGGATACAGTCATTCCATTGCATTGCATTCTATTTATATAGAATGCAATTTGCACAGTTTTGAAAGTTTACATTTGTACATTTTGCTGCTAGACCTTATTCTGTGTCCTCTTTTAATTTTACCCTTTTCCTAGATTGTTTGAGTGTTTGTTTGTTTTTATCTTGATTTACTTTTTTTTGCACTTATTAGGTAGTATTAATACTACCTTTTTTATATTGTGTCAAGTGTTTGGGGCTGTTGGGATTTCTTTACAGTATTGTAGTGATAGCTATTATTTGGTTCATTGACACGAGTACGGTTTAGTCCATCATAAATAGATCAGAATGTAGCTGCACTAGTCTGGGTCGTAGAAAATAAAAGAGAGAAAGAGAGCGCAAGAAGAGGAAAATCTGAGAAAGAAGAATCCATTACTGAAGTATTTCAAACTGCAAAAAGAGACTGAGCAAGGAACTGTGATACAGATTGACTCTGAAGAAGTTGAACCAGAAGAGGAGACTGCTTGCTGCAAACTTCATACACAACTAGGGTTGCCTTGGTACTGTCTCCATAGACTTAACATTGGCCTGATGATAATTTTTTACCAGCCTGCCAGTAAAATACTGGCCAGGTGGCAACCCTATACACAAATGACCCTAATGCTCTAGATGAACAGTTACAAGAAGAGATGGAAGCACACCTCCAAGAAGGGGTTCCAACATATCGAGCATTTTACATGAAGAATTTGATTGGAAGGATCCAGCTCTGTGGCCTGATATACTGCAAAACAAAGACAAAGAAAAATTGTGATTAGTATAGATATGGCTAAAGATTCTGAAGAATGGTCTTTCACTGGATTTCTAATGTATTCAAAATCATCAAATGGACGTGAGAGGCATATTCGGTATTGGCTCAGATAGAGTCCTACCAAGAAAGCACTGTACTGTGTGACCTGATTAGCATTTTCATCTGATAGTGGCAAAGTAAACAGCATTCTTTGTAAGAAAGATGGATTTGACCCATCAAA
Source organism: Pelodytes ibericus (assembly GCA_036172795.1). Classification (NCBI taxonomy): domain Eukaryota; kingdom Metazoa; phylum Chordata; class Amphibia; order Anura; family Pelodytidae; genus Pelodytes; species Pelodytes ibericus. Next base: position 155,478,877 of record CM069858.1, read on the forward strand.
AACCAAGTTGTATTTCCTTTGCAATAGACTTCCTGTCAGGAACTGTCTGTACCTGGACTTGAACCCTGACTTCCATGTTCCTAGCTCTCTTCTTTACCAGTTCTGTCTTTTACGTTTTAGCCTCTGTTCTAGAAACAATGAATATACAAAGCCTTGTTATAATTATCAACTCTCCACAGCTGTGTCTGGTCATGTGCTGACTCTCTGCCTATAAAAACCACTTCCTGTCACTGTACCTTTGCCAGATTATTGTGGTTCCTGCCTGCATTATAATCACGCTTTCTACTGATCTCTATTTACCTGTTACTGATTTAGACTGTCTCACTACGTTGCCTTCTCCTATCTACTGACCTCGGCTTGCCTGACTACGCTTCTACTCTTTATTCCAGCTTCCTAGCTCTACTAAAGACTAGATTGTCACTCAAAGCTCAGAGGCTCAACCACCTGGGTAACTTGTGGCTGCTTCTGGCAGAAAACTTTGCTGACCTGGCTGCTGGACTCCAAAACCTGCCAGAACACGAAAACTCCATTATTCACAAGCAAAACTACTGGAGCTGGAGAAAACCTCAAATGTTCATGACGGGGCTTGGTGTGGATTCTGATTTCCCAAAAAAATGGAAATGGAAACAAACAAATTTACAAAATAAATAACTTTATTTTTGGCATCACAAAATCTGAAATTTAGGGGGAGCTCTCAAAGAATTGGAGACCAGCCCAATGGGAATTTTCTTGGTGTACTTGAACTAATACCACACTATGATCCACTGCTGCAGGAACATTTAGAGAAAGTTAAGGAAAGATAAAGGGAAAAAACTGCATGCACACTATTTATCATGGGCAACCCAAACAAGTTCATAAAGCTATGTGGAAAACATGTACTGGATACCATACTGAAGGAAAGGGAGAAAACAATGTATTTTTCTGTGATATGTGATGCAACACCAGATGTTTCGCAAACAGAGCAAAATGTAATCATTTTAAGATATGTCTGCAGAGAACCAGGGACTGAAGACTGGACTATTCAAGATAGGTTCATTGAATTTTATGACTTCTTCCATAAGAATGTAGAGGAAATAGCAGAAATACTATTATCAAGACTCATCGAACATGGCATCAATGTCAAGGATTGTAGAGGTCAAGGTTTTGATAATGGAGCCCATATGTCAGGGAAAAATAAAGGCGTCAGAGCTCGCATACAGGAAAGTATCCAACAGCTATATTTTGTCCATGTGCTTCCCACTCCTTGAATCTTTTGGGTGTGCATGCAGCATCATGCTGCTCTGATGTGATCACTTTTTGGATGTGTAAATCATCTGTACACACTTTTTAGTGGAGCGCTATATAGAAGCTGTTCATCCTGTTACTCAAAAACTTCCAAGCATTATGGAATCCTTGGATCAAATAATATTATCCAGAAAACTATCAAGTGAAGCTCATTCAGAAGCTGTAGGCCTTAGAGGCTATTTTTCTACATTCAAGGCAATCATCCTTGCAACTTTCTGGATGAAAATTCTTCCATTTTTCAAAGAGGAACAAGATCCTTCAGTCCCGATCAATTTCGGTGGAAATTAAAGCAGAAAATATTAAGGCCCTTTCTGCGGAAATGCAATTACTCCGGGAAAGGTGGCTTGCTCTACTTTCTGAAGCAAAGCATGTGGCAGATAATATGGCAATACTAACCATACTGAAAATACAGAGAAACCTGCAGAGGCAGAAGAAGCTTCAAGCTGAATTGAAAACCAACGGTTTCATTGTATGGCAAATGTGTGCAGTTTATTTGCACTCATTTTAACACTAAGAACAATATCAGATGAAGAACGTGTGACATTCACTGAATATCTGATCTCCAAATACCTTGAAGACCTCACACTTTCACTGCTAAGTGAAATTCAGCACCTTCGCAAAGTTTATGATGCCCCCATTTGCAAGCAACTTGCTGAATTCTATCTACAAACTAGAGCGTGAAGGAATATTTGGACAGGTTTGTACTACCCTTCCACTTTCTGTGGCTGAAAGAGAGAGAGCAATTCGTAAACTATCACTGATTAAAAACTGCTTTCAACGATGAGTGAAAATCAGCTAAACAGCCTTGCAATTCTTTCCATTGAGCATGAACTTTAACGCAAACTTGACTTCAAGGACCTGATTAAAGATTGTGCTGCCCTTAAAGTAAGAAGATGGTCAACTCCGCAAACATAACAATTCAATGTATCTTACTGAGATGCAGTTCTTCAGACATGTAATGTGTACTCTGCCAATTGCCTTGGGTATGGTGGTTCCCCACATGCCTTCAGGCTTTTGGATTGTGTATCATAGTTTCAAAATGTTATTGTATGGTTAAATAATCATAAAACATTGACTGATTTTGTTTGTTTGGATTTTCATTCACAAATATTTTATGTAGCTTAAGAAATGTTTTATGAGGAGACGTCTTCCATATAGTCATATTTTATATGTTTTGGCCAAAAAATAAAACTGACTCTTATTTAATTTAAATAAGATATGCAAGACAATACATGGTTATCGAGACATTAATATTTACACCATACTACAATATTTAAAAAGGGAAATTTAGCTTTCAGAATCAAATTTAGCTTAGCACAATTTCTATCATATAATATGAAATAGTGTGGTCACTCATTTCGGTTACCTACTTTTAGTAGGTTCTTAGGGTTTACTGCATTAGTAATTCTGCAATGCAATGTTTTATTCATTAAACATCGATGACCAATAAAAAAAAAAATACCAAACACTAGACCAATATAGACAAACAGGGAGAACGTTTCCAGTTAACCCGTTGTTGCAAAACTGCTAATTTAGCTTCAGTTTTTCCATTTTGAAATTTTCTTACAATTAGAAATTCCCTTCTTAGTTAGGTTACTTAGGTTAGGTTGGGGTTCTGCTCAAAGAGTCTACCTTGACCAGTAAGAACATCTGCAGCACTTCTTCCCCGGATACGGCTTGGCACCCTGCCATCCAGTGGGCAGCTATGCGGTGCACTTTACATGCCCATTCAACATACGAATCCCAAGCTAACTTGGCAGTGTCTCTGAACCGCTTCCTGTATGCCTCCGGTGTAACGGCATACCTGGAGAGCAAAGCTTCCTTCACTGCTACATAATCCCCAATCTCCTCATCTGTAATGGCCCGAAAAGCGTCACTGGCCCGGCCGGATAACTTGCCTGATAATATAGTGACCCAGTCCTCTGGGGATACCTTGTGTAGACCACATTTCCGCTCAAAATCAGCAAGGTACCCATCAATCTCTCCTTCTGTCTCCACAAACAGTTTAAATGCAGTAAATGGTACTTTCTTTTTCTCCACCGGATTTGCTGGGGCTGCTGCAGCACCGCTTTGGCGAAGCAGGTTGGCCTTCACAGCGGCTATGACCCGGTCAATGGTCTCTATAGTCAGGTTGGGACCATAATGGGCCAGATTCTTACCGCCCGGTCAAAGCTTGCCTCCTCGGGGGTTCTGTCAGCTGTGCTGGACCCATTGGTTCCTTCAGCCCCTGGTACTCCATCCATTTAGTTTAATATTGTAATAATCTCCCTTTTCCTGAGATTACTGGCTTGTCTGCCTCTCTGTTCCAATAAATCCTTTAGGGTATCTCTTTTCAGCCTTTCGTACAGTATTTTCATTAATCCTGGCTGCAGTGGTCTCTCTGGGCGATGAGGGTCATCCCGTCGCTTGCCACAAATTGTTACGGTACCCTCAGCATCAGATGCACAAACCGCCATTTAGTAGATCTCCCCCCCCCCCCCCAATAACGAGACCACGCTCTGTGTTGAGGGTAAAACATGAACTGCTTTTACTGTGGGCTACACACCCGTATTTATTCAGGTCTTCCACTTGGTGGACACTCCTAGGGGACCCAACGGGAGACTGTAACAATAGACAGACATAAGCCAATTTAGGACTCACAGACACAGATTATTCCCAGCAGGCATTATGATTTCCTCCCCCCTGCCCTGGAGATAATTGGGAAGTAATTCAATTATCTCCAGGACAGAGGTGAATTGCCATTTTAATTTCAACACAAAAAAAACACATAAAACACATAACTTTATAATGGTCGAACATTTCCCATTCGTATCACATATCCCCAGATAGCCTGGATCTGTCACAATAATTCAGTAAACAATATAGCGCAATATGTGTGTAAGGGGTTCTGAAATCTTCCCTTATAAAAATACAATACACAACAAGGTGTGATATCCATGAACCAATATAATAAAACATATACACAAGTTACGCACTAGGCTTCATATGTTTAAAGTGAATGAATGCCAGACAAAATGGTATCCAAGTGGATTTTTGTTGTAGTCTCAAACTTATCTGACTGTATTGTGCCTCCTTCTGCTACTAGAACTCTGTTACACATTGTTACACAATGGAAAATTGCAGGCCTTAATTTGATTTATACATATTTTCATTAATGGAATATCAAATGTGTATGTGTTGGAATACATGAAGGCAGGAGACATGGTCTTTGTATGGAATAGCACTAGGCAAGTGAGCTGATATATAGATAGTAGTCTTTATGGCTGTAGTGGCTCCAGAGAACACTTTGACACAAAAGGCCAAACGACAATGCTGTTATTGTGACCAAAACACTCAAGAAAAGTTTGCTGTTCTATGATAGAGGAAACCTAATATTGTCACCAATGCACCAAAAGAATTTTATAACCTGATGCAGCTTGTCTCTAACCCAGATATTAGCCTGATTTTGCCAGTCACATCAATTACATTTGTATTTGCAATTCTAAAAGCCATTTTTGAATGGATAATTTAAGCTAAATATAGCAGAGAGTCTGAGGAGAGGGCTAAGTAATATAGCCAAGCCACCCGCCACACATTTCATTGCACAGGCTTCATCAGGGGCGAGGTAGAACAAAATATGCCTTTTAAAGATTGGCAGGTGTGCTAATGAGAACAGTATAAATATGTGCATAATTGGAATGGTATTATCCATGCAGCTGTTATGGAGCTAAATTGTTAGCGCCAAATATTAAAAATAATAAAGTAACTCCCTCATAACCTAAAAGTACCCCCTAACCACATAATGCTAAGCCTAAATGAGCCCTAAAACTAACCTGAACCCATAAAACTAACCTTTTTTTTCATACATGAACTGTCAGGAACTTGCAATTCCGTGATGAAGCGGCCATGAAGAACTACGATATATAACATACGATATAGGTCGGTGACAATTAGGGTTGCCACCTGGCCGGTATTTTACCGGCAGGCCGGTAAAAAATTGGCATCAGGCCAATGTTAAGTCTATGGAGACAGTACCTAGGCCGGTATTTTTTTGAGGAAAAGGTGGCAACCCTAGTGACAATCTTATAAGGAGCTCCAAGAAAACCAGTTCAGTTACACAGAGATCCAGGAAGACCAGTTCCGTTGCATTAATTACATTAGTAAATATGATTCTGATTTAAGTCAGACGTGAACTGACAGGTGCACAGCAAAACTTAACAACTCTCAACTCTCAACAAAATAAATTTTAAAAAATTATTTCAATCCACCGCTCACATAATTTCTCTGTTGAAGGTGACCTTTCTACTAGATGTGGTCCGGGATAACAAAAAAATCTGTTTAGAGTATAAAGCATTCTATGGCAAGCCAGTGATAACGGTTTCTGTCATAAATAGAAGTAGGCAATGTATGTGTGTCTATTTGACAATTCCTGCCATACATAGATTTTCCATTAGAGGTCACCAGAGTTCTCTTGTATATTAATTTCAGTTAAATGACTAGTTATTCAGAAGAGCATTATTATTTTTTTATTTTTTCAAATTCTTTATTTTGTACATTTTTCGAATTTATAAGTTTGAGTTTCCAGAAAATTCACGATATATATGGAAAATATATTACGTATACAAATAAAACAATCTTGTAACAGATCTAGTCACTTCATTTGTCAATATCAGAACAATTTAAGACTTAAGACAATTAAAACAACAACAATTAAACACTACAAAAAAAAAAACACTATAAAAAAAAAAAAAAAAAAAAGAGAACATAGAAGAAAGAAAAAGAAAAAGAAATCAGAGACAGGAGGGAAATGAAGACAGCTGGGTGTCCCATCCAGGGCAGCGTATCTTAACAGTGACCATTTAATATGTAGTAAGTGGGGTTTAGCCTTTAGGAAAACGCTCCAGCCAGGGGCCCCATATTGAGAAAAATCTTTTGGGGGAATCGTGGAGGAATGCGGTCAATTGGTCCATTTCCACTACTTCTTCTAGTAGGGCCAAAACTGTACCCAAAGGGGGGATAACAGTTTGGTTCCAAACCTGAGCAAGAGCCCGGCGTCCCGCCAGGTATATTCGGGAAAGCAGCAGATTCTCAAATTTTGTGAAACCATCTAGAGGTTTAGAAAGAAGTACTGAGTATGGGTCCATGGGAGTTGGTTTGTTCAGTAGTTGGGAAGCAAAGGTGGTGACTTGTTTCCAATATAATTGGATTTTAGGGCAATTCCACCAGGTGTGAATGTAAGTCCCAGGAGAACCGCACTGTTTCCAGCACAAAGGAGAGGTTATGAGATGCATTTTCGCTAATTTGGAAGGAGTAGTGTACCAACGTAAGAGAGTCTTGTAGGCTTGTTCTTTGTGCGCCATACAAATGGATATTTTTGAGGTGGCTTCCCAAATGTCGATCCAATCTTCCCTTTCAAGGACCTGACCTGTATCCAATTCCCATCTAGCAATATAGGGAGGTGGGAGGCTGGGACCTGATAGTAGTAATTCTGTATAAAGCTGGGAGATAAAACCTTTTTTCCTAGGAGAATTAAGACACACATGTTCGAACCAGGTTGCGGGAGAGGAGGCTGCAGCTTTGATCTTTGGATCCGAGGCAAAATCTCTCAGCTGAAGATAACGAAAATAATCAGAGGAGCGTAAGTCCAATTTGGCTTTGATGGAATCGTATGATTTAACTGCGCCATCAACATAGAGGTCTGCAATTCTGGATATATCTCCTTGGTCAAAAACTTTAAAGTTGGTTGGGTTCATTCCCGGTGGGAAAGCACGATTCCGATATATCGGGATCATTGAGGAAGCTGATTTGGTGAGAGAGAATTTGAGAGCGCTGGTGTCCCAGATCCGCAGAGAATTGGAGATTGAAGGGCAGCTGGAGCGGAGCAATGGTCTTTGTTGTTTGGGTGTCCAGATATAGCAGGGTAGTATGTCGGGCCTGAGGAGGTCGTTCTCGATGTCTACCCAGCGTATATGGGAGACTGAAGCATGCCAGGAAGAAATTTGGGAAAATTGTGCCGCTAGATAATACTTTTGGACATCAGGCAGGCCAAGGCCTCCAGCGAATTTGGGCTTGTACATCGTGGTTCTATTTACACGGGGGCGTTTGTTGTTCCATATGAAATCGTTTATTTGTCTTTGAAGGAGTTTGAAATCCGCAGGAACCAAAGGGACAGGTAGGGCTTGGAATAAATAAAGTAATCGGGGGAGGATATTCATTTTGACTGTTGTGATGCGTCCTAGCCAGGAGCTATGAAGAGGGGACCAGCGAGTCAGGTCAGATTTGATTTGCTTCAGTAGGGGGGAGTAATTCAGTGAGTATAGTTGGGAGTACGTGGCCGATAGTTTAAGTCCTAGGTACGTCAAGGGTCTGTCAGAGATGTGGATGTCAAAGTTAAGGGATATTAGTTTGGTTATGTGTTTGGGGATATGAATGGGTAGGGCTTCAGACTTGGTCACATTTATTTTGAAGCCTGTGAGGGAGGAGAACTTGTCTAGGACATGAAAAAGGTTAGGTAGAGAGGTCAGTGGGTTCGTAATTGAAAGTAAGATGTCATCCGCATATGCTGCTACTTTATAATGATGAGGGGGTATCGATAGGCCAGTAATATCAACGTTGTCCCTGATTGTCTGGAGTAAAGGTTCAATGGAGAGGGCAAATAATAAAGGTGATATGGGGCAGCCCTGTCTCGTTCCATTGTAATTGGAAAATCGTACTGGTAATGCACCAGGTATGCATATTTGGGAAGATGGTCTATGGAATATGGCAGCCATGCAGTTCTGGAAATTGTGGGGGAAGTTCATGTGTTTGAGCGTCAGTCGTAGAAAGGACCAGTTCATACGGTCAAATGCCTTTTCGGCGTCAAGGGAGAGGAAAAGGGTTGGGGTGCGAGTGTGAGAAGAGTGCCACATCAAGTCAATACATCTCCTAGTGTTGTCCAGGGCTTGTCTATGTGGGATAAATCCCACTTGGTCAGGGTCAATGAGTTTTGGTAAGATAAGGTTTAGTCTGTTGGCCAGGATTTTGGTGAATAGCTTGTAGTCGGTGTTGAGTAGGGCAATAGGTCTATAATTGGCAGTGTCATCTTTGGGTTTGCCTGTCTTATGGATAAGTGAGATTGTCGCTGCTTGCATGTCGTCTGTGAGGTAGCAACCATCACGTAGTCCGTTGAAAAGGTCAAGGAGATGGGGTGATAGCTCCTCATTGAAGGTCTTGTAATAAAAATTGGTAAAACCGTCAGGTCCGGGGGCTTTATTCGCTTTAAGGGATTTGATTGCCGTCTGTAGTTCAGAGGAGTCAATCGGCTGGTCGAGAAAGTCGCTGTCGGCTGTCGAGAGATGGGCTATGTTACTTTTGGCCAAATACTGGGTAATATCATGGACATGGGAAGGGTTAAGGAGAGTGTGGTCTGGGGAGTGTTTGTAAAGAGAGGAATAAAACTTCGAAAATGCGGTCGCTATGTCTTGAGGATGGGTAATAATGGTACCTGATTTTGTGCGGATGCTTGGTATGATCTTTGAGGCAGTTTGGGATCGAAGGCAGGAAACAAGGATCTTGTCCGCTTTGTTGGATTTTTCGTAATATGTGCGCTTTGTGAATTTCATTAATTTTGAGGTGTTGGCCAGGTGCAGTTTGCGAAGTTCTGTTCGGACTTTAGTAAGGTCGTTGGTCGTGCGGGAGGTTGGGTGAGATTTGTTAAGAGTTTCTAGGTTGAACAGTTCCGACTGTAGCTGTTGTGATATGCGTTCTCTCTCTTTCTTAAGGTTGGAGCATAAGGCTATGAGTTGGCCTCTAATGACTGTTTTATGCGCGGACCATAGAGTGGCCAAATCTGAGACGGAATCCTTGTTCAGAGTAAAATATTCAGCAATGGAGGTTTTGAGCGACGATACAACATGTGGTTTGTGGAGGATGGATTCGTTCAGTTTCCACGACCAATGCTTGGAGTGATGAGGGAGATTGAGGGTAATAGTGATGTCTGCATGGTCTGATAGAACAATGGAGTGAATTGCGGTAGAGGCGATCATGGGTAAACAGGATTTTGAGATGCAGAATAGGTCGATACGGGAGTAGCTCAGGTGAGGGTGGGAAAAAAAAGTATAGTCTTTTGTAGTCGGATGTTGGAGTCTCCATATATCCAGAAGGTTGTGGAGTTGTAGGAAGTCAGCTAAGTGTTTATCTGAAGGATATACAGAAGGAATTGTGGAAGACGATGTCCTGTCCAGTGCAGGGCAGGTGGTGGCATTAAAGTCTCCGCCGATAATTAGTCTATCAGTTGGGTGAGAGTCCAGAAAATCGGAGAGGGATATCCAGAAAGCGGCATCAGGGACCGCAGGGGCGTAGATATTCAGGAATGTTACGGGGGATGTGCCCAGTTGGCCAGTGAGAAATAGAAACCGGCCTGCCTTGTCGGCGTGGACAAATTGTGTTATAAAAGGGCATGATTTGCGGATGAGCACTGCCACTCCGGCTTTTTTGACTGAGTTATTAGCCATATGGCAGACATTATAAGTAGGATCACGGAATGTAGGTGGTGAATCGTGGGCGAAATGAGTCTCTTGGACAAACACCACATCAGCATTTTGTTTCTTGAAATAACGGAGCATGGACCTCCTTTTTTGCGGAGAATTGAGGCCATGTACGTTGAGGGACAGGAGAGTGAGCGGGGATGGCATTTTGGCACGGGATTCCTGGACGGTGAGCAGGAAAGAAAAAAAAGAAGAAAGATAAAGAGAATGGGAGAAGAGAGAAGAGAAATTTAAAGAATAGAAAAAAAAATAAAAAAAAATAAAAACACAGATGTTATTACCAATGTATGAGATAAACACTAAAAACACATGTAGTAGAAATAAAAATACTTATAAAAATTAGAATGGCTGAAATACCAATTCAATAAAGAAATTCAGTAAAAAGAAAAAACATAGAAGGCTTATCCGTTATTTTTCGAGATCACTGTAACGATAACAGGCGCTGGGCTTACTTCAATGGCCAGACGCTCGGGTCGGGAGGAGGAAAATGTGATGCCGGGGATAAAATCACCGGCAGCACATGGAGTGGGTTATATAATTGTCTAACATCAATAGAGAAAAAACTTGTGGTAATCAACGGAAAACAGTATAGCGAGGCCTTGAGCCTATTGCTATTAAATTTCAACAGGATTGATAAAGATGCATCAAAATTGGAGGCCTGAGGTGTGTGGTGGCCCGGGATGTATCTGGGTACCCCCTTTAACCCTGAGGTGTGTAGGAACCAGCTGTGTACGGGGGGTAATTTGGTACATTTAAAGGGCCTTTGGAGAGAGAAAACACGGGTTTTGACTTTCTTCATGGGCTGTGCAGGGAGGGGAGAGTGGTCCCTTTACTTTCTAGTGGGGAAGTAGGCTTGTATCGTTTGGGTATAGTTGATACATTGGGGGGTTGGAGAAACCCTCGTGTCAATAGGGATCAAACGGTCTAAAACGATTATGAGTGGTCTATATTGGCCCTAGGGTGTCAGCTTAGAGACGTACAGGGTTATGTATATTAAGAAAATAGGGCAGAGTGGTATGATCATATCGGGGTAGGGCAATTCTCAAAAGGCAGTGTGTCACGAATCGCCTTAGGAGCGTGTGCTTGGTGATGTGATATATAATTTTGGGACCTTAGAATGGAGAGTCCGTGTGGGGCGATTGTGTAGTATACTTATCGTCCAAAGTTCAATATGGGAAAGTCTCTCTGCCTTAGGATATAAGACAGTGTAGGGTCACGTAGTCGCTTTCTGGGATCTGTTGGGGTCGGAGCAGCCTGTACCGGGTAAGCATCATCGTGGAGGTAATCCAGGTAAGGTACACCCTCAGGAGCAAGGCGAGAGCTTGGAAGGAGGACAATCTGCGTCGTGGGCACTGTCCTTAAATTTGGAAGCTTATCAGGCCCTTGTGTTTGGTCCTTTAGTTGTGGCTTGGTGCGAGGTTGAAGGCAGAGCCGGGAGTCTAGGCCGGGGGCTCCGTGCTCTGGGTCCATCTTCCGGAGGGGCGAAATGGAGTGCGTCAACGAATGCCTGTAAGTCCTCATAGGTGGTGAAGGAACGTGTCGTGCCATTTTGCGCAATCATAATTTTGAATGGAAATCCCCAGGCGTATTTTAAGCCCACTGCTCGAAGTTGGTCTGTGAGAGGCTTCCACTGTTTGCGTCGGTATAGTGTAGCGGGTTCCAGGTCTTGAAACACCTGTACAGGAGCGTTATTATATTTCAGAGGGGTGCGCCAGGTGGATTTCATCACTGCCTCCTTAGTCTGGTGGTAGTGGAACCGGAGGATAACGTCTCGGGGCTGGGACCCAGCCGGGCCCGGAGCCCTCAGGGCTCTATGTGCTCTGTCCAGCATGAGGCGTTCTGAAGGTAAGTCAGGGAGAAGGTCCTGGAGCATTTGGAACAGGGCTGCCGGTAGGGCTTCAGGGCCCACCATTTCGGGAAGTCCCCTGATCCGGATGTTATTTTGCCGGGACCGGTTGCCTATGTCTTCCACTGAGAGTTCAAGCGCCGTTACTCTGTGGTATAGATCCACTGAATCGTCTGCTAGGTGTTCGTAATCGGAGGAGATGGCGCGGATTTGTTCCGTGTGGGTGTCCACCAGGGAGCGGGTATCTTGGACCTCCTGGCGAATGGTCGTGAGAGTGTTGCCAATTTCTTCTTTTATACAGGACTGCAGTCTGAGGAATATATCTTCGAGGTCCTGTTTTGTGGTCAGAGGCGGCGGTATGGGTGAGGCCGCCATGTCATCCAGAAAATGGCGTTCAGCAGGTAGGTTTTGTTTGCGGAAGATAGGCGCAACTTCGGGAGGGTCTTTTTTCTTCGCGCTTCGGGTGTGCGAGGGGGGACCCATGAAGGAGCTCACCCAGGTGTTGTTTGTAGGGAAAAGTCCTGTGAAAGTGCTATTGTAAGATATAATAGGCTCGGGATTCGCGGAGCTGCGGAGTTAAGCGGCCATCTTGGTACGGAGCCACGCCTCCTCCCCCCAGAAGAGCATTATTAAACATCTGCCCATCCCAAACAGTCAGCAGACCTCTTTTTCCCCCACATATTCCTAGACCCATATGCGGTCTAGGAATATGCACATAAGCAGTGGGGAATGCTCCATATGTGCTTGGTGAGCAAGGGGCACCTGCGCTGTGTATTCCTGAGGTTTGTTTGCTCCAAACAGAGACCACACAAACCCCAGAAATACATCCGGGAGACAGACGGCAGCTGTGAATTCGGCAACAGAGTCACTCACTCTGTTGCCAATTCAACAAGCACTAAAAGTATACAAATTTTTGTATACTTTTCGTGCTTGTCGAATTATCAACAGAGTGAGTGACTCATGTATTTCCGGGGGTTTGTGTGCTGGCTTTTCTCAGCACAAAAACCCCTGGAAATTCACGAGAGACATCGTGCCTCGGAGTGAAAGGCGTGCACACCTGTCACTCAGGAGAATGATACGCCCCTGCTCATAAGGTCAACAATAATTGTCTTTAGCTTCAGTATCTACTGCTCAAGACAGCAACGCCCAAGACAGCAAGAAAACTCACTCATGACTAGCTATTTCAAGGTTCGTGATTCTCATTAAAACCAACAAATTGAAGTTGACAAATGAGAATTTGTTTTATTGTTTTTACTTACTGTGAAAACTTACCTTTTGCAATGTCAGCACGCTCACAGCCAATCAGAGTGGGGGCTCATCCTGCTCTGACTGCCGAAAGGGAGGGTCTCTCGGTGCTAGCACAGAGAGAGCCCCTCGTTTTGGAATGGGATCACCAGGGAAGACCTAGTTAAGGTCCCCCCTGATGATCCCATGCAAAAATGAGGGTCTCTCTCTGTCCTAGCAGAGAGCCGGTCACCGACCAGACAGCTGCCTGCTTCCTATGGACTTTGGATTGCTTACTGGATTTACCCTTTGCCTGCTCCCTGCCTTTTGACCTTCGATTGTTTACTAGACTTACCCTTTGCCTACCACCTATCTTATTACCACATTTAGTCTTTTTACATTTTGTACATCTGCTTGGGTTCCTTTCTATAATCTGCCAGCCAGATCCTTACATAATAACTGAGCCATTACATGGAACCCGCAAGCGTAGCCGAGGTAATGACTACCTTAACCACGCACTGACACAGATGGTCCAGGATTTACAAGCCAGACAAACCACTTTACAACAACGTCTGCAAGAACTACATCCCAGACAACCTGTTCCTGAACCTGTCTCAATATCTTGTTGGTTATTATTACCCTTGAAACCACATACTTACTCCTCTGACTATATACATGTCCACACCGTTATTAATCTGTTGGACTGTGAACCACAACAATGGGTGCACCACCTACTATGGATAAATAGTCCCCTGTTAAACACCTGGGAGGCTTTTCAACAAGCTATGAGTGCCCTATATGATGATCCATAGAGCTACTACCGCTGAAGCAGCTAGTCACAATATTCCGAAAGGTAGAAGGCCAGTGGAGGAGTCCGTAACTGAATTGTGTCAGTCCGCTGTAGAGACCGCATGGAATGAGGCTGCTCTCATTGATCAATTTCATCTGGGACTGTCAGATAACCTAAAAGACGAGTACTGTTGTCCCCATGTCCCTGGGGGCACTTGAGGATCTGTCAATACAAATTGATAGACAACTTCGTGAACGACATTTAGAGTGCTCCCTGACACATAGCCCATCTAGATGATGCCCGATTCCTACCTCCTGCTACAGGCACTCCTGCATCCATTACTGTTTCTACGACAGAGGAACCTATGCAAATAAGTATGTTCCGGAGGCTCTGCTCTACTGAGGAATGATCCAGGAGAAGAGAGCAAAACCTATGTTTGTATTGTGGCAAGGCCGGCCATATGTATCGTAACTGATCTGCACGCCCATCCATATTCAGAGGTAAGGCTTTATCGGACATTCCTGTCTTGTTCTTGGGACCCACAAGCCCATCTTCTCATCGGTCTGTTTCTCTTTTACTACAGTGGACTGATCAACGCCACTCCTCATCAGCTATGATCAATTCCAGAGCTAGTTTGGGTTTCATGGACATAGTACTTGCTCTACAACTATAAATATCCCGTCAACCCAAGTCACATCCTGTATATGTTCAACTGGTGGATGGTAACCCACTGGCCTCTGGTCCAGTGCGCCATGAGGCTATAGACCTTCTGGTTACCTTGGGATCTAGACCCTCAGATTCAATTTGGTGCCATCCCCACTCTTCCCAACTATTGACTAGCAAGTTGGTACTTTAGTTTTTTTCTCCTCCTTCTGTGTTGCACAATGTCTTCCTAAATCTTCACCACCACCAGAATGACTACTTCTCATGGAGACACTGGATGATGTTCCTACTATTTCTGCCACATACGCAGACATTGCGGACATCTTCGAAAAGAAAGGAGCAGATAAATTTCCAATACACTGGAGTTATGATTGTCTCATCGATCTCCTCCCTGGTGCTCCAATTCCATACTGGTGTATTTATCCATTGTCTGTACCAGAACTGCACGCACTTAATGAGTATATAGAGGATGCTTTGAAGAAGGCCGTCTACCTCTCCTGCCGGTGCAGGTATCTTTTTTGTGGGCAAGAAAGCCAGTGGATTGTGCCCCTGTGTGTAATACCAGGAACTCAACGCCATTACCATTAAGAAACGATGTAGGTGAGAAAGAACTACTTGCCCTAAAACAAGCCTTGAGGAATGGCGGCAACTCATGGAGGGGGCACTGCACCCTATTTTAGTGTATACTGATTAGAGAAACTTGGAGTATCTACGTACAGCCAAAAGACTAAAACCACGTCAGGTCTGTTAGGCCCTCTTCTTCAGCCGATTTGACTTACATATTTCATATCGCCCAGTTTCTAAAAAAGGTAAGGCCATTGCCTAATCTCACCTCCACGAAGGTACGGATTAGACAAACAAAGTACCCAAGACCATTCTTCAAAGGGGACATTTCATGGCCAAAAATCAAGTAATGTGGGAGAAGTTACAAGTCATAATATCTCTGCAAAACACAAAGAGACAAACCAATTCAAATCTCACGATGGTCTTCTATACTTCAACAAAAAAGTGTATGTCCCTGTATCTGTACAACCTGAGGTCCTCCGCCTACACCTCGCTGCATTACTTGCTGGTCATGGGGGCATAAAAAAGACAGAAGAACTCATCAGGAAATATTTTTGGTGGCCTACCCTGCGAAAAGACATAACTGCTTATGTGTTTTCGTATAATACTTGTAATGTTACTAAGGAACCCAAACACAAACCAGCGGGCCTTTTATAACCTGTCGGTTCCTACTAGAGCATGGGTCAATATTGCTAGGAACTTCATAGTCGAATTATCCCCTGCACAAGGCTACACCACCATCCAGGTTTACCCCACTTCATCCCAGCCAAGAAATTGCCCTCAGCTGCGGAGACCACTGCCTTATTTATCAAGGAGATCTTTCGACTCCATGGACTCCCCGAGACCATCACGTCAGACTGGGAAAGTCAATTCATATCCCGTTTTTGGCTTGCCTTCTGCCAAGGGGTCATGGACATCTGGCAGCTGCCTCCGACAGGTGCCTGTCATATCCCCGGGAATCCATAGCTCCGTTCTTCCTGCCCTCGCGATGGCAGGAGAGCTGACCCAGTCTCACAGCACTATAAAAAAAAAAAACAAGCTCCCTCAACATGGTGCTCAGTTATTGTTCCCTGTCCCTTAGTGTACAGTGAGTCCTTGAGCTCTGTGATTCCTATTATTCCTGTATTTACCCTTTGCCTGCTGTCACCCTTGACCTTGCATTGTTTACTGGATTTACCCTTTATCTTTGGACTGCTTACTGGATTTACCCTTTGCCTGCTGCCTGCCTTTTAACCTTGGATTGCTTACTGGATTGATGCTTTGCCTGCTGCCTGCCTTTTGACCTTGGGCTGTTTACTGGATTTACTCTTTGCTTGCTGCCTGCCTTTTGACCTTGGATTGCTTACTGGATTTACCCTTTCCCTTCTGCCTGCCTTTTGACCTTGGATTGCTTACTGGATTTACTGTTTGCCTGCTGCATTCCTTTTGACCTTAGATTGCTTACTGAATTTACCCTTGGCCTGCTGCCTGCCTTTTCACCTTGGATTGTTCACTGGACAAACCACTTTACAACAACGTCTGCAAGAACTACATCCCAGACAACCTGTTCCTGAACCTGTCTCAATATCTTATTACCATGGTTAGTCTTTTTCTGTTTCGTACGTCTGCATCTTGGGTTCCTTCCTATAATCCGCTTGCCGGGTCCTTACGCTTATACTGCTATATGCGGATAGCACATCAGATAATAACATCATCCAGCGAACGCACAGGGTTCAAGGGGGTATTGGACCCTATATGAGGAGCTGTAATGCAGGGTTGGAGACACAGGGCCTGGTGCTGGGTAACTGCACTTATCTGGTAGCTTGAGGCTCCAGATTTTTTGCAGCCATATACCAAGGCCCTGCGGAGGCTGCTGTTGTATGCAGTATAACATAACTTGACTGGAGAGACCCTGCAGACATCTCGGAGCAGGCATGGAAAATAACTCAACAGGAAAGCAGGATGTTGCAGGCTAGTACAGAATAAAAAGTGACAGGCCAAGCAGAGCAAAAGCTGAAAAGCAACTGAAGCAGAACAGAACTGAAATACAGAGTGCAGGGCTAAAGGCAGACTAGAGCAGAGGAGAAACCAAACTAAGGATAAACAATACATGGTATGGAGATACAGATAATAACAGATATAATACAAGGCACAGAAAAGGGGCACATACACAACACACACAGGCAAGGGCTAAGGAACACAATGAAACTTACAAAGGAACAAATAAACATAAATACAGGAACTAGCGTAACACTAAATATGGTAAAATAGTGGGGGTTTGGTTCATTGGCCAATTAGATGTTAGCTTGCAGCCCATGTCAAGGTAGTCCACATTTAGGCAAGTCCCTATGCTATGACCTAATAGTAAATTAGCAAATGAATAAATAATAGAATCTAATGACATACATTAAGTTGACATTGAAACACAGAGAAAATATTTGTAGACTGCACTGCATAGCAGAAACAGAAAGAATCACAAAGGTCAGGGTTGCACATTTATACCCAGCAGAGAAACTAGGCAAAGAGAAACAATGAAAACCTGGAATGGGACAGAACAAAAAAAAGCAAGAAAACCAGAACTAGACAAGAATATAAGAAAAAAGGGTCAGAAGCAAGAAACAAGGAAAAACATAACAGGATTCTATGACATGGCTGAACTATGACAAGCTGAACTATAACAAGGAGTTACTTTGACCAGACATCCCATTTAAGGGACTCTATGACATGACATCCCATTTAAGGAACTATGACATGACATCCCATTTAAGGAACTATGATATGATATCCCATTTAAGGGACTATGACATAACATCCCATTTAAGGGACTATGACATGACATCCCTTTTACAGGGCTCAGGTCATCCCTTTTACAGGGCTCAGGTCATCCCTTTTACAGCGCTCGGGTCATCCCTTTTACAGGGCTCAGGTCAGGGCAGGTGCCAGTCTATGTCTAGGCTTGGGCAGATGTCAGAAGAAGCAAGAAAACCAGAAGGATACAGAAATGCCTGGATACAGCCTTGATGAGCCTGCATGCTGGTTGACTTGTGACAGATGTGGTGAGATTGTTCCAGCAGAGTTTCCTGTTTTTTTTTCGATTTACCACTTGGAACTGTTATCATGTATTGATGGTCAGCATTGATTTTCAGTGTATTTTAAGAGTGGCACCTAACTTAATCATGGCCATTTCATTAAGTAAGTATCTTCCCAACAGTTTACACGTTCTGATGTTCTACATAGTTACTGTGACATTCCTTGTTTGTTTGATAAGATTCACTTAGATTATCTTCTAAACCTTGGTTCCCTCTGATGTGTTGCACAGAAGGCTCAATAGCAGATATTGTCATTTGTAAAAATCATATTTCAAAATAGTTTTGAACAATAAGTTTTACATTTTTTTTTATTTTTTTTTATTTTATAAACATAAAGAAAAAATTTTACAGATACAAAACACTTATACAATGACATTTAAACATTTTCACATTCATTCACAGGTACCTTGCCTTTATATTTAATAGTAGTTGTAATTGTAATGTTCCCTTATGTTTTGGGGTTATTCTAAATGAGACCTTGAATTTATGTCAATCTAGATACTGGTCTATCGGTTTTGGGTCTCCACTTGGGAATTTTATTTTTTTTATGTATATTATAAGCATATGAATGAGCTTAGCCTGTTTGCGTTGTATAATCCTGATGTTCCTTGTGCAGCTCATTTCCTTCTAGACTTGTTGACTCATTGGGTGGCAGTTTGATCTTGATCTGTTTCCTCCCGAAGCCCAAGGCTTCTCAGCTCCCTCCATTTTCCCCAAATCTTTTTATAGAGTTCGTAGGAGTTGTAGAAACCCTCTTCCATTGTGGATTGGTATTCAATTTGAGATACTATTTCTGACCATTTGATGGGTTCTTTACTTTTCCAGTTTTTTGCTATACATTGTTTTGTTGCTTGGAAGATATGGATAATTAAGTGATGTATTTCCGTTGGACATCTTGGGATGCCCAAATGAAAAAGGAAAATGTTTGGTGTCATTGGACCTATATCCACAATCAGTTTATTCAAAAGGAGATTTATTCTATTTATTATAGGTTGTAGTTTGATACATGACCACCACATATGTAGTTGAGTTCCCTCAGTTTCATGGCATCTCCAACATAGTTTGGAGTGGTCTTGGGAGAATTTGCCCCATTGTTTTGGTGTTAAGTACCACCTAAATATGATCTTATAATAGTTTTCTTGTAATGTTAAGTTATGAATACATTTTTTCATTATGTTTTGGGCTGATATCCATTCTTGTATTGTAAATTCTGATTCTGTTTCTATTTCCCATTTAATCCAAGATGGGTCTTTAGAGGGTTCAATTCTGTCATCAATCAATTGTGTAATTTTCTTAATTAGTTTATTATGGTGTTGTTTTTCTAGAAATTGTTCTATTTGTGGATTTCAAAGAATGTTAATAGAATTGATTTTATTCCTAATTCTCAAATATGAATAATATTCTGTTGCGGGTAAATTATATTTTTCTTGTAGTTGTGTAAAACGGATTAGGGAGTTATTTTGTAAAATTTGTGATATATTTACTATCCCTAAGTTCTTCCAGCTATCTATGTTTATGTTGTTAATGTTCCAAGTGATGGCATCTAGTGGAGATGATTGTAATGTCCCATCTATGATTTTAAACAATTTTTTGAATTTTAATAGTGTCGTAATAGTATTGTTAATAATTGGGTTTGAAGAATGGTAGGAGCTGAGGCTATCGAACCATAGAAATTGATAAGGTTCATATTTATCACAAATTCCTCGTTCTATCTTATACCAATTTGTATTTTTGGATGATATGTTGCCCCATTTCAAAAAATGTGAAAACATTACTATTTCATGCAGTGATTCAACGTTAGGTATTGCTAGGCCACCGTCTTTAGTTTTTCTTATCATGGAGCTATATGAAATTCTGGGTCTTTTGTTGTTCCAGATATGACCCATAATCAGAGATTTAAATGTTTTCAAAAGGTGTTGTGGGACTCTAAGAGGAATCGATCTGAACAGATATAATAGTTTAGGGATAAGGTAGGATTTTACTGAATTTAGTCGACCTATCCATGATATTTCTAGTCCTTTCCATTTAATAAGGCTATCTTTAAAATGATCTATCATTTCTTGATAGTTCGTTTGGATCAGTGTATCTAGATCTAATTTTAATTTTATCCCCAGGTGGTTTATGATTTTATTATTCCATTTCCAATGATAGGTGTGTCTTAATGTGTCTAGTGCGTTGTCTTCTAAATTAGCTTGTATGACTTGAGTTTTATTTAAATTGAGTTTATAATTGGAATATTTGCTAAATTCATCTATCTGTACCATTGCTCTTTTTAAAGAGTTTATGGGATTGCTGAGCGTCATCAAGACGTCATCAGCAAATAAGGAGATTTTCATATCCTGTTTTGCTATTTTTATTCCTTGGATTTCCTGCGTTTGTCTTATCGTAGCTGCCAATGGTTCGATTGACAACAGATAGAGCAGTGGGGCCAAAGGGCAGCCTTGCCTGGTGCCATTGCAGATAGTGAACCAGTCTGAATCCAGTCCTGGGCCAACGACTTTTGCTTGTGGGTTTGTATATAATGACATGGTGTTGGTCTTAAAAGGACCCTTCAGGCCAAATGTCTCCATCACCTCCCCCAGGAATGTCCAGCTCACCCTGTCGAACGCTTTTTCAGCATCTAGAGCAATTAAGACTGCTGGGATCTTTTCTTTGTTAATGTAATCTATAATATTAATGATTTGTCTAATATTATCCCCTGCTTCTCTTCCTTTTACGAAACCCGTTTGGTTATGGTGCATTAGATCCGTCATTACTGTTTTGAGTCTTTCAGCTAAAATTTTGGAAAATATTTTTATATCTAAATTTAACAATGAAATTGGTCTATAGTTCGACAGGGTGGCTGGATCTTTCCCTGGTTTTAAGATGGGGGAGATAGTGGCCTGAAGCATCTCCCGGGGGAAGGGGTGTCCTTCTGATGTTTTAGTGTATACCCTCAGAAGAAGTGTGGATATTTCCTCCATAAATGTTTGATAAAATTTAGATGGATATCCATCTAGTCCTGGTGCTTTTCTTTGTTTTTGGTCCATTATTGAATTTTTTATTTCGTTAATAGTGAAGGGAGCATTTAGAGTTTCCAGTTTTATTTGACTTAATTTTGGGAGATTTAGTTTTTGAAGAAAAGAATTTATATCTTTTTGAGACCTGTTCTC
Organism: Pelodytes ibericus; assembly: GCA_036172795.1. Lineage (NCBI taxonomy): Eukaryota > Metazoa > Chordata > Amphibia > Anura > Pelodytidae > Pelodytes > Pelodytes ibericus. The sequence goes on from CM069858.1 coordinate 155,499,972, forward strand.
TTCCTGTAAGTTATATAGGGATTGATAATACTCTTTAAACGCTTTTGAAATGTTCTTTGGAGAAAGTACTGTCTTTGGTCCTATTGTTATTTTATTGATGATACTTCTTGTCCTTTTGCCTTTTAATTTGTTTGTCAGGATCTTATCTACTCGATTGGCTCCTGTGTACCAGCTTTGTTTAAGAGTACATAGTGCTTTCTTGGCTTTCTCTTCTAGTTTTTTTTTAATTTCTTTTTGTATTTCATAAATTGTGTTTGAGAGTGGTATATTAGGAATTATTTTGTTAACTTTTTCAAGTTTTGCCAATTCTATGTAAAGATCTGATATAGTTTTAGTGGATTTAATTTTTTTTTCTGTTCCTAGTTTGATCAAAAGTCCTCTCACAAAACACTTTAGTGAACACCATAGGGTGAAGTCTGTAACTTCCCCATTATCATTTTTGTCCAGAAATTCAGAGATTTGTTTTTTTAATAATAATATTGCTTGATTGTCTTTGAGAAAAGATTCATTTAATCTCCATCTGTTTCTCTGTTTGTATTCTGGATTGTTTTTGAAGGAGTAGAGAATCGGTGCGTGGTCCGACCAGGATATCGGGCCAATCTCTGATGATACTACTTGGTTCATATTTGCTTCAGAAACCATTATAATGTCTATCCTGGAATACGAACTGTGTACCTTCGAGAAAAAAGAATAGTCCCGCACTTCTGGATGTTGTACTCTCCATATGTCGTATAGAGAGTTTCTATCCATAAAATTTTTAAAGTTTTTAGCCATTCTTTTAATTGCGGGGTCTAGATTGGCCCCTTTGGGGAGACTTTTATCCTGTTTACTATCTGGTACACAGTTCATATCCCCTCCAAAAATTAAAATACCTTTTGTTAGCTGCTCTACTCTTTCATACAATTTATTAAGGAAACGGATTGGAGATTTGTTTGGACTATAGACGTTTACCAAGGTATATAATATTTCATTGATCTTGCATATCCAGATCACGTATCTACCGTTGTTATCTGTTTCTTCGTATAATGTTTCCACTTTTAATTTGTTAGAGAACAAACAACAATGGCGACACCTCTTTTTTTTTTGACCTTCTGAGAGGTTAGCTTGTACTGCTATTTTAAATCTAGAATATTTCCAAAATGATTCTGTTGCAGATCTCCAATGGGTTTCCTGTATAAATGCTAAGTCAATATTTTTTTGTTTTAAAAGAAAATAGAAGTGGCTCCTTTTTTGGGGAGAGTTGAGGCCCTGGGCATTCAATGAGAGGAACTCGAGCAACATCAGTTTACTCTAAATATCGTTCTGCCAATTATCCAATGAGTCAGTCTATTCTTTTTACTTATTTCCCCAAGGAGAGAGCATACACAACAAGCTATCATACTGTCTGAGTTCCCGTTTATACACTGGTACCTGTTTACACATAACATTTTTATACATTTCATTTGAATCAAGATGAAGATATTTCTTCAAACTGTCCTGCTATCGCCGCAGGATACATTCTATGCGGACTTGAGTAGGAGGATTGCGAGGATATTTGAGGTACTATATTACTTAATTTAACTTTAATGCATGGATCGTATTTTTCTTTAGGGTAGTGTTTATCGAGAGGGAAAATGGTTGGTCCGAGGGAGAAGGATCCCCCCTACCCCCTGTCATTCGTTTTCTGGTTCGCTCCAGAAGAGGTATCTATATTCATTTATAATGGGGTAGATTTATAGATTTGTATCCCCTATTTAAATACGAGAAATTTTCAATAATTAGTATTTGGCATCCCAAAATGGGCCGGGTGAGAAGGGGGAGACCCTCCCGCAGACCACCAAGACGGGCTCCCGCCGACCACCCCACCAAGAGGGGCCACCCCCCAAATCCCCCGTCCCCCAGGGCCGCCCCCCACAATGGTGGGGGGGGGGCCCGGGGGAGGGCGAGGCCTCATACCCGGGGGGATCCCCCCCCCAGACCCCACCTCAGAGATTCAAGTTTCTTGGGAGTTGGGTGGTGTATCTCCCCTCCCTCCAGCTGGAGTGAGGTGAGATTGGGGGGGGGGACAAAGGGAGGGATATAGTGCCTACTATGCAAATTCATTTGCGTCTTTAAGAATAGGTGCAACTATCTGAGGAAGCCTTTGTGGGAAACATTTAAATGCTTTATTGTGTTGCAAATGTAAATCATAAAGTGCTAATTCCTAAGGTAAAGCTGTCCATCTGTGTGTGATCTAGCTGGTGGGGTGTAAAAGTGAATCTATTTGCGTGTATGTGGTGATCAATATAGTTATGAGTGGTCGCTAAAGGAAACAAAATTTAAAGTTGTGTTTATTGAACATTGTGGGTCTTCTAAAATCAAATCTGTCCGTGTAGCTATAATGTAGTTATAAATGAAGTGAATCAGTGAAGAGAGATAGAAGGAGGAGAAAAAAAGGGAAAGGGGAGAAAAAAAAAAGAATTATATATATATATATATAAGAAAGAAGGCTTATAAAATTATAGTGTGCACCGTAAAAGAAGTGATTCTAAGGTGTATAGTGCCTTAATGTGAGTGAGTTGATGCCGATTAGTGGATGAGTGAGCACTGCACACAAAACAAGCAAAGAAAAATATTTACATCAAAAAAAAATTTCCCCCCAATCCAGTCCTCCCCCCTGATTTGCTCGAATACTGTCTTTATAGTTTATAAGTTTTTCTTTCTTTTCCCATACCCCTTTCCTCTCCCCAAAACATTTACGCTCTACTACTTTCCCAACAGTTCCTTAAGTTTTTCCCGGGCCTCTATTGCGTCCGAGAAGGAATGTCTCTGGCCCTCGTGTATAACTGTTAGTTGGTTCTGTGGACCCCAAAAGTATTGGATATTATTTTCTCTAAGTTTGAGGGTTTGGTCTTTAAATCCTAGTCTTGCTTATCTAGAGGCTCTAGAGACATCTGTAAAGATTATAATGTCTTGATATTTGTCTTCGTTAGGAGTTTTTTTCCTGTAGGCCTTTAGAACCATGTCTTTTATATGAAAATTTTCTCACAATCACGTCTCTTGGAGAGTCTTTTTTTACTTCTTTTGGCTTTGCAATCCTGTGAAATCGCTCATATGGATGTATTGATGGTAGATCATCTTTGATCAGCGTTTTGAAGAATGTTGTTAAATAGCTTCCCAGCTCTGTTTGTATGATGGTCTCTGGAATTCCTCTTAATCGTAGATTTTTCATACGGGCTCTATCTTCCATTTCTGTTTGTTTTATTTCCATTTTTTTTAGTCTAGTTTCTAGGGTTTTATTTTCCTGTTGAAGTATATCTTGTCTTTCTTGGATTTTTGTCACTTGGTTTCCTTGGAGATTAATTTTCTCACCTAGGTCCGCAACTTCTTTTCGTAATTCTTCCTTTGTTACAATAAGATCCTTTTTGATCCTGTCGTATAAATTATCCATAAGAAGAGACATTGACTCTCGTGAAATCGGCTCCCTCTCTATTTCAATTTCTTCTATTATTTTGCTCTCTACTAATGAAGTCTGTAGAGTGACTTTGTTTTGGTGGTAGCCCCGTTGTTTTTGGGGAACTAAAGATATTGATCGATTTATTTTTTTCATTGCTTGTGACTTTATCATCCTTTTTTTCCTTGCCTTTAGGTGGCATTTGGATGTTATTTCTAAAGTACTTCAAGACTCTGTTGTTTGGTTGTTGTCCTCTAGGTACCCTATTTGTTAATTTCGCTTCTGTGATTCTCTCTTATCTCTCTTTGTTCTTGATCCTCCTCCTTCTGTTGTTTCTTTATTTCTCTCCCTCCTTCCTCTCTTCCCTCCTTCGCTCCTTCTTTCGTTTAGTGATTTCCTTTGCTTGTCTGTCTTTGTGATATTAATATATATTCAGTTGTCAGACTCTAGGAAATTCACTTTTTAAATATGACGTTTACTATAGGAGGCTTCCCTTTGGCTAGCAGCGGGGCCCTCTCTCACGTCAATCACTTATAGCACAGGTTCCAGTCATTAATAGTTAGCTTAGCACGATTTCCAGATTTTGTCGATTATTTTTACAGGTGTTTTCCCCTCCTTCCCAAATGGGTGACTGGGGTGTTCCTCACCCGTCAGTCCACCCTAAGCGAGGGTAGGGAATTTCTACCGTGCTCCCTATCTATACTCTCAACCGCAGCTGAATCCGACTGATTAAAGTCCGTGGCTCAGAAAGTTTGTTCCGTATTTCCTCCTGCCTTATGTGTGCAGAAGTGAGATAAAAATTGTTTTCGCTTTTGTTTTGGGCTACCCGACTGCACAGCTGGTACTTCAGTACAATAGGGACATAAGGAAAGAATAGGATTGACTTACTGTTTGTCTTTGTCCCTTTTTCTCCTTTTTCCTCTTACTCGTTTAGGCGTTGGTCCCTTTTTCTGCACCCGTTTATGATCTTCGCGCAGGGAGCCGCCAAAGTTGTTCAGCAAGCCGATTCCGTCGGCCCGTACGAATGCGCCGCCAAAAGATTCGGTGCGATTTTCTCTCTAGGGCCGTCTGAGGAGGATAGTTGAGGGTGGAGGAACGGGGGGGTCTTAGGAGTTCGTTAATCGATCGTCGGTGATACCGGCGGGGAGTTCAGGAGCTAGCTGACCGGAGAATCTAATACAGCGTGTCCATGCCTCTCAACCTCGGAGCTCCTACTTCCTTGTCCGCGTTAGGCATGCGTGACTACGTCATCAGTGCCGCACCAGCCAATCCAACCAGTTTCCTAAGTTTTAAATTGTTTAACCACTTAAGGAAAGACCCTTTGAAACATTTTTGGCCATTCTGGACAATGGCTATTTTAACATTTCTGTGCTGTTTGTGTTTAGCTGTAATTTTTTCCAGCACAAGAAGGGCTTTCTTTAGATACCATCATTTTGATCATATCCTATAATATACTATAAAAAAATAAAATATGGTGGGGAAAAAGCAAATTGTCTGACTTTTATTTGAAAAATCTTTTACTCATTTACAAATGAAAAAACCTGGTAAATAGATTCTACTATTTCTCCTGAGTACAGGGATACCACCCATGCATAGGTTTGTTGTTGTTGTTTGGGGGCTAAAAGGCCATATTGGGCAGTGCAGTTTTTGGTTTTCCAACATGGAATTTTGACATGAAGACAACCTGCGTCCATGTCCCATTTGGGACATTTGTTAAGCCAGCCAGTGTATTTTATTCCATCAAACCATATATTTTTTAAAAGTAGACACCCTAGGCTATTTCAAATTGTGGTATTTTAACACTTTCCATGCACTGATTCTACCACCAGCCTTTGACAAATTTTGTGGTAGTAATTTTTGGGTGTTTTTTTTCCCACATACATCATACTTTAGACACAAATTCACAGATTTTGGAATGTGTCACTGCCAAACAACACCCCAATATGTGTTCAGCAACATCTCCTGAGTACAGGGAGATGGAGCGTTGCTCCCAACACCTGACAGGGAACACAGGTGAGTTAGTGGGATACTTACCATAGGGTTGACGGGATTGGTAGGATCCACGGGTACCACAATTCTGCCACGGTCGTCAACGCTGTGGGAATAATGCTGGCGTGTAAGTCTGTTGTCCTGAAAGGAGGACCTGGAGGTGTTGAGGCCTTGGGGTCCACTAAAAGAAGCTCCTATAGCTGTGGCCGGCCAGGCGGCCCCTTGGTCTGCCGGGTGGAAAACGCTTTTCATACCTGATTTGCTTCCTAAGCACATGTGTGCAGCATGGAGTGATTGTAGCGTGCCGCTGCACTTATCTTCATTGTTGCACAATGTACCAACACCGAAGGTCGCTTTCTTTGCTCTTTTTGTTGCATGACGTGCCAGGCACATCATACATCACTGAGGACACATTTTTGCATGACGTGTCTGGCACGTCACATTTCGGGAAGTGAATAAATGTGTACGTTTTAAGTTGGTAATGCAACTTCAACCATGTAGACTCATTTTCTGATCAGTTAGTCACCAGGCAACAATAATTTGAGTGTTTACTATTATTATACTTCATAAGCCTTAGAAACAATAACAGGTCATAAAAACAATCACAGGCCATAAAAACAAGCCCAACATTTAATGTTTTCTGAAGAACAAAATCATGACTATATGATGGGAAAAAAAGCAAAAACAAGAATAAACAATTTTCCTGATTAATTAAACACAATGTTGCTTGGTAAAATGACCATAGAGGGAAATAAGAATTCCTGTCCTATAATATAGTATGATATCTTCAGAACAATGCTGGGAGCTGGCCAACTAAAAAGATCTTATCTATCATTCACAACTTGGCTCAGGCTCCCAGTCATTACACTGAAGCATACCTGGTTGATGGTCATGCCATGCCAAGAAACATGGGCTTCTGGCTCCATTCCATATCTTGACGATAAAATGACCACATACAAATCCTATGTTGTGATTAGTAATACCTCAACAGGATCAAAAACCAGGAAACTACCATGTAAGGTCAACATTATGCATGACATCTGTTCGAAGAAATGGAAATGGCAATAGGAAATGCTTCAGCTCAAATTGTTAAAACATAACAAAGCTACTGTGAATAAAGGAAGTTCAGATATCTTCTGTACATAAGTGTGTTTGACTTTGAAGTGCAGAGTTGAAAACCATGATGGTGAAAATAATAGACAAAAAGCATATTATATTAAAGCTGACACTGAAAAATAAATGCATGAATTTGGGGTTATTCCCAATTATTCCCAACCAAAATGTAATTCTAACATGTAAATGTGTTAAACATTGTGTCACAGATTTAATAACAATAAAAAATTAACGAATTTTGGTCATTGTCATATATACCCGCTGTGATGCTTACAACTTAATGACCCCCGTCCCTGTCATATGCAATATTAAAATGATCACACACACACCCCCAACAGTTAAAGGGAGACTAAACGTTTTTTTTCACTTGTGCTTCTAATATAGAAGCTGCACATGACAACCAGGAACTCATGTGTCTCGCATGTGAGACACAGCAGTTAGTAAAGCTGCATGTATCTATTAATTCTACTGGGAAATGTATTGTTTAACCCTTGCTTCCTTCAAGAAAGCAAGGGTTAAACAATGTTTAATTTTCCTTTAAAACAGACAATAGCAGAAGATGAAAACATTTGCAACCTAATCAAGGAATGATTTTCCAGGAAGGTTCTAATCCACTGACATAGTTCAAAACTACAGCATCAACCAGTATAGAATAGGACATTTTCTGTATTCCCTTTCCCAGAGCCTATTCAGATAATCTAACCCCACCCCAGATTTAAAAAAAACTCCATCCTGCTGGAAATAGCCCGGTACCTTTCCTCCAGGTCAAAATGCCTAACAGCCACACCCCCACTTTTACTCACAAATGTGGACATCAACTTTTGATTTCTTGCATGATGTCATTGCAGCTTGGGGTAATCTCGGACCACAATATCACTAAGCTTGGGACCAATCCTTGTAACCTGAGACTATACTGCTGCATCACCTTGACCAGAACCAAACCTAAGACATTCCCACCCACGTGATCCAATATAATGCCAGCGTGCTTATTCTCCGTGTACCAACTGCACAATTTTTAACATGATTTCATTCCAAAGAAAACCCCTGAAACCGAACCATTTGATCTTCACCATGGCCTTTGCAAAGCACACCTGTTGGCCCTTGTCCTGAACTGCAGCTCTCTGACTCGCTCAGAACATAAAGGAATGACCAGCAATCCATGTTGCGAGACCTGCAATGAAAATCATCAACAATCCAACATGACCGCGATTCTTTTTTTAAATAACTGGTGCCATGGCATCAATAGAAACTGCATCACTCTGATTCCCAACTACCGATACTCTTAACGAGCTCATCAGATAACCCTTCTTCACAGCCGCAAAGACAGCCAAAGTGTGCCAAAGAGAACAGAGTCCAAACCCAACTTGCCAGTGCACTTCTTAAACACCCTAATGAATTGGAACAGAGAGGGCAATGTACCGTCCTGATGAATTAAAAAGACCTCTCCACCTGCTGGACATAAGGTCATGACCCAATGAACGCTTCTAAGGTTTACAACCTTTTATTACAACCCTTCCCAAAACAATTCTCTCTTGGAATGCATGAAGTACAAACTTAACCATTGGTCACCTATCTCAACGTCCACAAAACACATACACTAAAATGCGACTCCAACTACCCCACTCTAAAAAATGCTAACACAAGGAGAACAGAACCACCTTGTACCTTGAGGAGCATTTCCCTTGGATATTCTTCAACAATGCCACAGAGATCAGTCTTGTCTGATCCGGAAGCTTAGGTCCCTTTTTCAAACCACCACATGGGCCACTTCCTCACCAGCATATTGCAGTTTAGGCCGTGATCCTGCTGCCTCTTCCCCATCATTGATACTGGGGTTGGTTATTGTGTCATTTTGTGTTGACAGCCGCTTGTTTGTGGGGGTATAGATTTAGGAAACTGTGTCCTCACACAAATCAGGAGCGACATTTTGGAGCACCACCTTGCTGATGTTGGTGAGGAGCATCTCCACTGTCTGATTCCCTAACATCATGGACTTCGTGAGTACAACAAAACATGGAGCAAATTCAGCTTGTAAAGACCAGCCTCAATAAGGCTGGCACTATTTAAACCTTCCTGCCGTCTCCAAGCATCCAATCGCTGCTTATCCCACTGCCTCCCACCCACCCTAACGGTGTCAGTACCTTCAACAATCCCTGCTCCATGCTCGGTCAGTGGTCCCCTTCTGCCTAGCTGCGCTAGCATTATTGCAGGGGTATATAACTAAAGTGAGGGAAGATTAATTTCAGTCAGGTGGCTGAACTAGTTAAGGAAGGCCCCACGCTCCCTCTCTATATTTATTTGTTTATATGTTATTTGTTGTGATCTTTAAGGCAGGGTATAAGTCACCCTTAAGGTCAATGAGACAGAAGGGTGGATACTGGTGGTAATTAAGTTAACAGTTAAGGATTTTGGGACTGAACGGAGTGGGAAAGCTATTTGGTATTTGTAAAGAGATTTATGTTGTGACGGAACCCTCTGGTACCTCAGTCAGTCTCTACTTCCTAGGGACCTTCAGCCCTCACAAGGGAGGAGAACTGTGATTTTAGCCCTGATTTATCTCCTGATCTCTCCAGACATCCAAATCACTGGGCAAGACCTAGTGCCGGATGAAAAATAATAACACAAAATTGGTGGCCCAAAAAGACTGCACTGTCAGGCATGTTAATCACCCTGCTGACCTCTGCCTCTTCTGTGGAACATAACTGCCGCTGTGGAGAAGTGCCAACTGCATCTTCTCCCTGGAGTCTTTTCAGCCGCTGGGAAGATAGTGGGGTGGCTCTGCCCTGATGCCAGTGCTTTTGTTGGCATTTCCCTGGAATTTTTTGGAAGGGTGTTGCTAATTAGTTAAATAACCTTCTCTGTTACTTTGTAGGAAATCCACTTATTCTGAAAGAAGCAGGTGAATACTGAGCCAGGCGAATTTGGGTGACCAGCTTCTGAAGTGACCAAGCTTCTCAAGTGTTGGAGTTACTGTATTTTCTGGTGTATAAGACCACTTTTTAACCCAGGAAAATCTTCCCAAAAGTCGCCGGGTGTCGTCTTTTTACTTACCTCGTTGCTGCTCTGCAGGTGCGCGCGGCTGTGAGGGAAGCGTTGTGTGCTCCCCTCCAGCCGCGCAACTTCAATAAAGTTTGTTTAAACTTTTTTTTTAAACAAACTTTATTGAAGCCGCGCGGCTGGAGGCAAGAGCACAACTCTTCCCTCCCAGCCGCGCACACCTGCAGAGCAGCAACGAGGTAAGTACTGGAAAGGGGGTAGGAGAGGGGCAAATTCCTGGCATATTGAGGGGAAAATCCTGGCATATTGGAGGGCAAAATCCTGCCATATTAAATGGCATTGAGGGGCAAAATCCTGGCATATTGGAGGGGCAAAATCCTGGCATATTAGAGAGGCAAAATCCTGGTATATTGAAGGGGCAAAATATTGGCATATTAAATGGCACAAGAAAGGCATATTGAGTGGCAAAATACTGGCATATTGAGGGGCAAAATAGTGTGTCTCAGTGTCTATTGGTGTCACTGTGTGTGTGTGTCACTTTCTGTGTGAGGGTGTGTGTGCAAGTGTGTCACTGTGTTAGTGTAAGGGTGTGTGTGTAAATGTCACTGTAGGAGAAAATGCTCGTTGGAAGAGGGGTAGTCTTATACGGCGAATATATCCCAAACTCTAAATTTTAACTGGAAAAGTTGGGGGTCATCTTATATGCCCAGTCGTCTTATACACCGGAAACACGGTATAAGCAAATAATGAGTTAAAAGGCAAGAAGGAGGGTAAAGTATAAATACTTGTTTATTATATATATATTGTGTGTGTTTTACATTAGAGAGCATGTTGGATAATGCCACTCAGTCCATGTCTTGTAGCATGTATGCTCTCTTGGAGCAAGTTCCCCAGGGTCCATACCGCTGCTGCAGATGTGAGCAGGTTGCTTCTTTGGAGAATATCATATTAGATCTAAAGAGGTAACTGGCAACACTGAGGGACATAAACAACATGGAGCAGCCATTGGCTGGAGCCAGTGTGGAGGAGGGTGATGATGGAGGAGAAGAGGTTTCTAGGGCAGAGAGCTGGCTTAGCTGTGAAAGGGGAAGTAGGGGTCGGAGAGCTAGGGAGGCTTGTTCTGGGCTAGTTCACCCCAACATTTTTTCCAGTTTGTGTGAGGATGCTGGGGAGATTAGCTCAGAAGAGGCATTTCTGGGGCAGGCTGACTCTCCTAGCAGCAAGGTGAGTAGCCTCCCCAGCACAGTTGGGAGTCAGGATGCTAGGAAGGCTAGACAGGTAGTGGTGGTAGGGGATTCTATTATTAGGGTAATCAATATGGTAATTGGTCCCCAGGACCCCAAATGCTGAACTGTATGTTGTGGACCGGGTAGACAGTTGGTTGGGAGGGGCTGGGGATGATCCAGCGGTCTTAGTACAAGTTAGTACTAATGACAAAGTTAACGGTAGGTGGGAGTCCTTAAACATGATTTTAGGGAACTAGTAAATAAGCTGAAGGGAAGGATCATCAAGGTGATATTCTATGAAATGTTACCAGTAACCTGCACTACATCAGTGAGACAACGGGAGGTTAGGGTGAATTAATGTGTGGCTGTGAAGGTGGTGTAAGCAAGAGGGATTTGATTCTTGGAGCCCTGGGCAGACTTTGCAGTCGGCTACAGACTCTATGGACGGAATGGACTGCACCTCAATGATGAGGGGGCTGCAGTATTATGGGAGAGGATGGCTAGAGGGTTGGATGAGCTAGGCTCTGGGGGGAGGGTCAAGATTAAAAATGGAGAAATGGTAGCTAGAGTAGATTGGAAGGCGGGTCTAGCCAAAGGTAGAGGAAAGCAGTAGTGGGGTTAACAGATTATAGGGAGGTACATACAATCAAACCTGTGGGCATTAAACAGAAACGCTGTTACCTATTCCTGCAAACGTCTGCTAGGCTGTGTTACTTGTTCCTGCATACCAACTGTGTTTCCCTGCTACAGTGAGTCTAGCCTTACTAACAGACTTTTTATTCTCTGGTTATTGTTTCCCTCTGCTTATTGGTCTCCTCTTGTTGCACCCATCCTCACAGCAACAGACTAAGAGAGATACTCGAATCTCTCATACAGAGAGAACAGGTGGGTTTCATCCCGGGGCGAGCAGCAATGGACAACACAGTAAAGGTAATTAAAATAATATATCACGCACACAACCTCAAACATCCAGCTATACTACTATCAACCGATGCAGAAAAGGCGTTTGCCAGGGTGAGCTGGCACTTCCTGAGGGCCATCCTTAGACATACAGGGCTGGGAGAGGCTATATACAACTGGAGATGTTCACTGTATCATGCACCCACTGCACGTCTGTACATAAACTGCACACTGTCTGACCAGCTCACCCTGATGGACCCCAGATAGGATCCCACCACCATAAAATATCTGCCTGCGCACATGATATATAACACTTCTTGACCCAGTCCCATATCTCACTTCCCAATGTTATGTACGAAATAGAACAATACAGTAAGGTTTCCTTTTTTAAAGTCAAAATGTCTAAATCCGAAGTGCTCAATATCTCCATGTCTGAAACAGCTACAGCACCAAATGGTCCCCTTCCACACTGAAATTTCTTGGCATCAACCTCTCACCGAAAACCTATTTCAGAATAACCACCTAGCCGTCGTTACACTGAAAGTAACGTATAAGTTGTGGGTGGATCAGTTCCAGTTCATGACACTAAGAAGAGGGTGTTTCACATTTAGGAAAGCTCTGCTTAGTCAACATGACACAACCCCAGAACAATAGAATTGACAAAGAAGGCTATGCACCATGGATGTAAACCACTTACAGCAAAATAAATAGTGAAGGAAAAACTTTAGTAGATCAAGCAGTAGATAACCTCTAATATTTTCAGAATGTAAAAAAAAAGATTTGAAATCAGTGTCCTGTTTTTTTTCACACAAGCACTAAGCTGATTTCCAGGATACAGTTACACCACTTCCACTTTACTGCTGGAGTGGTTGTGCACCTCTTTTGCATATCATGCCACGCTTTCCTATGCATATCATGCCACAGTTATGCAAATTTATGACATCATTTCAATAATGTTTCTGCCTGAAAATGGCTTACTTACACACTGTTGTGTGTTTGGAGTCCCTTCTTCACAACAATGCTCGTACATATACTGGCTCCCAGTGCAAAGCATTGCTGACAATGCCTGTACATGTACGTACTGCCTTTAAAACAGTGCAAACGCAGCATTTTTGCCATGAATCGGCTTTCCTGGAAGCTTCATGAGTGAAGAAAAAGATGGCCACCAGGACCACCCGTGGGTGGTCTTGAAGTGGCAATCCAGTAACAATCGTCTCCAACCAGTCAACCACCTATACAAATCAGTCGAGGGGTGTTTCAGGCTGCCTCTGGACAAATCTGAAACACCCAGATAATGTCTCAGTTATTCTTATCTTGGTCCACAAGGAAATGTATCCTGTTTCTTAAATGGACACTACCACTTACATAGGATGTAACTAGATAACCTGGTCATTTTAAACAAACACATATAAATCATATGCCAGTGTTTTTTTTATATATATATGATTAAATTAATTGCATATAAAAGGAAAAATAAAATTAGGTGTTCATCTCCTGGCTCCATTTTATGAATATTTCCCATTATGCAACATCGTCCAAAATCTTCCAGCCAGTCTCACTTTACAACTACTGTATAGCCAAAGCCTGCACGATAATGTCATAATATATACCTTCCAAAATACAGGAATTTGATAGAAACGTTTTAGACGTATGTTTATATGTAGGTGATGGTTGGGCTGTGATGAGCTAAGTGAAAGTGTCTCAGTTTTTAAGAATATCTTCTCTAAGGATATATTTCTCTCCCCCAATTGTTTTGGATTCATTAAGACTTCCCCTCTGGTACCTTGGAGCAGAAATGTCTGTCAGTCCATGTTTTCATAGCTGCCAGACTAAATATAGCTAGACAGTGGAATCATGTAGTATCTCAGTTGGATTTTCAGCAAAGTATGGAAGAAGGTTTTTTTAAGGACAATTTAATGCTCTTTCCAATTTAGACAAACTTGGTCACCCTGGGCCAATAGGGATTTCCCTGCGTGAACACCTCATAATTAATGGATAAGTTGAATCTATGTGGAGATACATATGAGTCCAGTTGGGCCTGAGCATTGGTGCGCCATTATGTGAGCCAGTGTTCTCTGCCCACCAGGTTGGAAATTATTTGGAAAATTCAGGTCTGCTTAATTTCCCCTATTATCCTGGAGGTGGTGGACTTGTCATTCTCGCCTTTTGTTCCCCCCATGCTGGACCAAGTTCACCAGGTCAGTATGATTTCTGCTTGCCATCCCAACATAGTTCCCTAACATAGTTTGTACACATGAAGTTTTAATTGTGGGTATGTTGTAATGTGATTGGTAATTTTATCTTTATGCAATGTAATTAAACCTGTTATTTATATACTTTTGTAATAAAAAAATGTTTTTAAATTTAAAGAATTATTTAACAAAATGTAGCCCTGGCTCCCTCTAACAGCTGGGAGCAGTCCAAATGGCTCCCAGACCCTATTACATGGATCATAGCCCTCTCCCATACAATGATATTTCACCCCCCGGATTCAAAGGCCAGCAAAATGTCTCTTTATCCCATTAAAAAAAAAAAAATCTCCCTTCAATAAGGAGTTCAAATTGATATGCCAATATTATGCCTTAATTACTGACCTTCATAGAGACAGTGAATTTATTTCCCAATATGATCTTACAAATTACCGTATTTGCTTCAATATAAGACAAGCAAATGCTCTGGAAAAAGTTTATATTCGAGGTTCATCTTATAATCGGACCTCAAATCGAGGTCTGACTATAAGACTGGGATCCAGGTCCCCCACAGTGCTGCAGAGGACCTGGATCCCCCTCGCAACCAGCCGGTGGATGTATGCGCCCACTTCCCACAAGAGAGATTGGGGCAGCCACTGCTGCCCGGAACTTCTGCCAGGACTTCTATGACGGAAGCCGGGAGGTCACATGACCTTTCTGGCGGTCCATCATAGAAGATGGAAGTGTTGGGCAGCATGGAGCACTGGCTGCCCTCACTAGACATCATGGAGATAGGCTACATTTGAGGGAGGGGGGGGGGAGAGCCAGCATGGCGGGGAGGGATGGACGGAGCAAGGAGAGCCAGCATTGGGTAGAGGGAGAGCCAGCATTGGGCAAGTCGGGGGGGGGGGGGGGGAGACAGCATTGGGCAAGTCTGAGGGGGGAGGGGGAGAGGGAGCATTGGGCAAGTCTGGGGATAGTGGCAGCATTGGTTAAGTCTGGTGGGCAAATGGCTGTGGGAAGGCAGATGGGAAAATAAGAGGAAATAAAAACAAAAAATGCATTTTTTTATATCATTTTTATTAAATATGAAAAATAAATTTACATGTGAATATATACAAGTTAAACTTTTTTTCCTATAGGGTAGTCGTTTATTCAGGCTTTTTTTTTTTTTTTTTAAAAGAATATCCAAAGTTTGGAGGGTCGTCTTATAATCAGCATCATCTTATATTCGTGCAAATACGGTAATAATTCTTTACAAAAATTGGATACAGCAATTGTCTTATTTCAAACTGCATTAATTTGACTCCTTGATGGTCCTGGTATGTGTTAAATAGTTTTACGCCCTCTTTAGCCAGGCAGTGGATGTAGAAAAGATGCTCTGACTGAAATAAGACTAATTTACAGCTGAGAAAAATGTTCAGTGCCCCTGTCTTTATTTTGCCTTTTTTTCAGCTCTAAACTGTGCTCTGTAATTAAGACATTTTGTTTTAGGCTCAATAATGAGGAAGCAGCCAAGCAACTTGGTCTTGAAATCTTACATTTGATTTATGGTCTCATTTTTGCAAGGTTTCCCAATTTAATTTTCTGCCAGCAGAGGGAGCATTAACAACCATTTGTTACCATATTTCCTCATTAACTGCAGACACATGTAAAATAAAAATAATAATGCACTATACAGGAAAGTGATTATTTTCTAATATGGCACTGAATTATATGTATTCCAGCTTAAAGAGGATATCCAATAATCCTACTGTCTGCTCTGTACTGAGAATGTAATGCCATCTCCAGAGATAATTGAAATGCATTTTATTTAATGAACAGAATTTAGGCTTTTTCCACATTTTCGACAAAAAAATTCCAGCCTAACTGGTGCCTCTATACACTTAACATCGGCATGAAGCCAATTTTTTTTTACCAGCCTGCCGGTAAAATACTGGCTGGGGGTCAACCATAACAGAATTATCATTTAAAACACATTGAAGTATATGTGCTTTAATTAGGATTAACTATCAACCATTTTATGAACACATAACTTTTATGTGCTACCCGGCATGCCTCCCAAGTGTCAATATTTAGGAGGGTCAGTCCCTAATTGGGTCCCAAATCCCTTTGGCCCTTTTTCGGTGTCACTATTTTCTAGGAGCTTGGAATTTTAAATGTGTATGAGTGTATCATATGCAAAGCAATAATACTCATAAATGGAGTAAATGTGTTTATATATTAGTTTTTCTAAATTAAATACATTATTCTTAGACTTACCAAAGTCCATAAATAGATTTCAATTGTCCATAAAGTCACCAAAAAATGCCATTCCCCCAAAAAACTAAAGGTTTTGGCCATTTGAAATGGTGGGGGTTATGTATGTCCAAGTGGAAGCAACTAATTAATCAAGGAGGGAATCCCACAGTAACTACATTGATTAACTGACTTCCACAGACAGATTGTAATTAGATAATCAGGGTAGAGATCTGATAGGACCTACCATGATTAATTAATTTGATTCATTTTGTGCATATTTGCATCCTACATCAGGGCTCGACAAATACCAGGCGCCAGGTCGCCATGGCGACTAGATTCTGGCTCCTGGCATACTCTTAGAGCAGAGTAAACTGCAATGTCCCGGTCCCACACTCTGCTATCCCTTACCTACCAATCAGATCAGGAGCAGAGTGTGGGAGAAGCAACACAGAGCAGCCTGCAGGTTAGCTCCTCCCCCTGCAGATTAGCTCCTCCCCCTGGCTTCCTGTTCCTGCTGCTCACCTGGCAGTAGCTGTAGCAGTGAGGAGATGCGTGTGAGGAGTGATGGGAACTCCTACTGCTGCCTCAAAATGGAGGGAAGTGATACAGGGTCTGTCTCCAACTTCTCACTGTAAATCTAGTAAGTAAATAGTGTGTGTATTAGAATGTGTGTTAGCATGTATGTGTGGGTTCAGCACCAGAATCTGTGTGACAGCATGTTAGTGTGCATGTATGTATTTGTGTCTGCATATGTTACTGTGTGTTTCAGCATATTAGAGTGTGTATATAATTGTGACAGCATGTGTTAGTGTATCTCAGTGTGTGTGTGACCTGTGTAGGTGTGTGTTGGCATTTAAGTGGATATTAATGTGTATGTGCATGTATGTAAGAGTGAAATCATGTGTTAGTGTGTGTCAGCATTTAGGTATGTGTATGTATGTGTGTGTGTTAGCTTGTGTACATTAGTATGTGTGAAAATGGTGTGTATCCATAAGTGTATGTCATTTATATATGTTTATGGACTGTGACCCCAGCATTTTTCTTTGTGACACAGCATTTGGTACTGGCTCCTAAAGTTTTCAGCTGGCTCCTAGATTTAAATCAAATTTGTCAAGCCCTGTCCTACATAGTGGCAGGCTGGATTTTGCATGCTCTTACAGCAGCCAGGGCTGTCTTAACAACATTGTAGGCCCCTGGGCAATGCCAGCCAGTGGGGCCCCATAACCCTGACCCTAACTGCACCCCTAAACTCCTAAAGCCTAAACTAATTATATGCAGCAATAATTAATCACCACAGCAAGTCCAACTCCAATCACAGTGTAACAGTGATCTTTTAACAGAATCATCTGACTATTGACTTTTTTGTGATAACCTTTTAATTGCACAATACTGCTGGAATAATTAGTACAGCAAAATGCACAATTAAGATTATCATTTTTTTTCTTTGAAAATCACCATCAACAAGTCACACCATCATTTTAATCATATCCGGGGGCGTGGCCTGACCTTGATAGAGAATGGCAGCATAGATTGAGAGCTCCCGCCATCCGCCCGCTGTAAAAGCACTTAACACTGAAGCAAAAGACTAATAACGGATAATGGGGAGATCCAGACGAGGACTGGATGATAGGGACACCCCTGGACCCAAAGCTAAGACCCCTACACCGACGTTCCGTGAGTACTTCACCACTCCGGCCTTGCTGACCACGCAGCCCGATGAAGCCTGCGACACTGACTCCAGAGACTCAACTATGAGTAAAGGCCCAGAAGAACCGGGACCCTCAAACTCCCAGACAAACCTCGTTGTATCAGGGGACGATCTGAGGAACCTGTTTCAGTCTCTACCCTCAAAGGCAGATTTCAGCGATTTCATCGCAGACGTGAAACGCACGATTAAAGATGAACTCTCACAAACCAGAGAAGCGGTGGAAGCGCTAACGCAGAGGGTAGAAGCGATGGAAACGGTCATCCCGCAAGTGCAGACAGTTTCGAAGCAAAACCATGAAGCTTCTCTACAGGCCAAGGGCAAATCGCATCCCACTCAAGCGCACTGAGAGAAATGAGGTCCTTACTAGAAGACCTAGATAACAGAGGCCGTCGGCAGAACATTCGGATCAGAGGCCTCAGGGAAGGAGAAAATCCAGGGGATCTAAAGAATATACTGAAGAAACTGTTCAACGAAATACTGAACTTACCTGAAGACTCCCCAATAGAGATTGATCGTGCTCACCGGGCCCTGAGAGCAAGGGGACCAGATCCCGGTCCACCCAGAGATGTCATATGCCGAATACACTATAACAACTATACCACCAAAGAAAATATTATGCTGGCGGCGAGACATTCAAGACAGTGGCTACATGAGGGGCAACAGTTAGAATTATACCAAGATCTATCCTGGCTTACATTACAGGGACGCAAAGCCCTTGCACCTGTTACTGCCCAACTACGAGATCACAATATAACATACAGATGGGGCCATCCGTTTAATCTGTCGGCCAGAGTAGGAACGGACGCATACACGATTAGATACCCAGAAGATGTGCCACAGTTCCTCGCGGACTTAGATCTTGAAGCGATAGAAGTCCCGAACTGGCTCCTGTCGACTCGACCTACACCGCGAACCAGGCCTCAACGGGGACAACGACCAACGGGTGTACGGAGACAAGTCCCCACCAACGAGACACCAGCCCACCCCGGACCTTTGGCCAATGAAGAATGAATGTAGCCCTGACAAATTAAGAACCAGGAGCCCCGGACGCATTTAACTCATTTATAACCACCACCACTTTCCCAAGCAAGCGTGGACCTAGACTCTTTCCCTGAAGCAGACATGGACCAGGGATATACAACTCCAGCAACATAAAGTGACTCTCAGGAAGGATATTAACACATGGAGCGACATGCCAAGAAAAGAGGACAGTCATCTTCCACGCTTCACACTCTACAATAGTAATGTATATAACATGACGCCCTGTGAATATGAGGGGGGATAATAACAACCTAAGGCCTCAGGACAGATTACAACCCGAGATTAATGGGTACATACACAAGGGCCCATGTAACACACCTGAGGGCTGGAGGGGAACGATAGACCTACCCCACTCACATTTAAGAGAGGAGTATTATTAAACTCTAGGCAATAAACCAACAGAGCCCAAGTATGAGAGAGAGTAGGGATACCCTAATTATCACCGACGATGTTATATAGGGGAAACCGTACAAGGGGGGGGGGGGAAAGAGTACAGGTAAACAATCACACAATACTCCCCAGATCCCCAAAACGGAATACAAAACCCAGAGGTAGCAATGAACCAGCAGATGGGGGTTGGAAACACCCTAGGCCCCAAGAATACCTCTCACGATACCCTAATTATACCGCTACAGCTCACGGGCTTGGTTATAGAAGTTCATGAAGTGTTATATGATGTTGTAGATCGTAATATGTTGTTTATAGAGTCTTTTCAAAAATGTATACTTAAATACGGCGGGTGTAGGGCGGAATCTTGACCCGATCCAGACAATCTTTGAGTACAGACAATTAGCCCATAGGCTGTGCTGACTCGCGGTCAAGACTAGACCCGTACCCCACCAGGGACGAAGTGCCTATAAATCTTGCAGGACCCACATATCGTCTATTTCGGTAGTAGGAACGGCAACTGGCACAGTTACCCAATAACTGACACACCAGTGTCTTTGTAAATATTACATTTCCTTGTTTTTGGTTTTTCAATTTTTTGTATAAATCAACACATTGTCCCCCCTTTTTCACTACCCATACCCCCCCTCCCCTAGTTTTCCCTTCCAATAGAACCTCTGTAGACAGACCACAGACAAACAACATGGAAGACATAAGGTTCATGTCAATTAATGCGAAGGGACTCAACTCTCCTAACAAGAGGGCTAGAGCCATGAGAGAATTCAAATCCCACAAAGCAGATATAATATACATACAAGAAACACATTTCAGGAGAAGGAACCCACCTAAATTTTCTGACGGGACATACACACAAGTGTTCTTTAACCACTCGCCTGACTCTAAATCTAGAGGAGTGGGCATACTGATATCTAAACGTATCCCATTCCACTGCAGAGAGCAAAAAATGGACGAGGAAGGTAGATACCTTCTCCTGAAAGGAGACATAGCTAATGTTCCATATACACTGGTCAACATATATCTCCCTAATACAAAACAACACAAAAGCCTTGCAAACATTCAAAAACAAATAGAACAAAGTAGGGAGGGAGTCCTGATTTTAGGTGGGGACTTCAATATTGCCATACACCCCAAAAATGATACCTCAACAGGCAAAAGCCGCACCCCCAACAGACATCTACAAACAATACATAAACAATTGTCTAACATGCTACTCTCTGACGCTTGGAGAGCAATGCACCCTGAAGGACGAGACTATTCATTTTACTCCCATGTACACAACATGTACTCAAGACTGGATTATTTTTTCCTTACATATGGCCAATTAAGACGGATCAGGGAAATCAAATATGGTCAAATAACTTGGAGCGACCACGCTCCCCTACTCATGACCTTAGAGTCCCACATACAAGCCAACACAGAACGCACCTGGAGATTAAATGAATCATTACTGACAGATAAAAACACCTGTGACACACTCACTAAGCACCTAGAAACATATTTTCTAGAGAATCTGACGGGGGATGTTTCTCTACCAACGAGTTGGGAGGCTCACAAATGCACTATACGCGGCACCCTGATAGAGATTGCATCCAGACGGAAAAGAGAGAACACACAGGCCATTAAGACACTAGCACACAAAGTGGCCACACTAGAACAATTACACAAAAGCTCAATGGCCCCACAGACCTTATCAGAATTAACCATAGCAAGACGAGAACTAGCACGACACCTGACGGCCAACATACACAGAGCGATGATAACGACAAAACACCTTTTCCAAGAAAAAGGCAGCAAATGTGGTAGACTGCTCGCAAGAACTATCAGGAAAAGGAAACAAAGAGCACACATACATAAACTACATGACAGGAAAGGACACCTGCACTATTTACCAGAAAAGATTGCGAGCATATTCCACAATTATTATTCAGAGCTATATAACATCTCCCCAGCTGAGAATAAAACAGGTCAGAGAAATGGAGTAACCCAAGACATAAACTTGTACTTAGAAAAAGCAATTAAAAGAAAACTCACGAAAGAACAGTCTGAATCATTAGAGGGACCGATCACAGCTGAGGAACTCACCTCTGCGATAAAAAGCTCTGCTGCAGGAAAGTGTCCAGGCCCAGATGGCTACCCCCTAGTATATTATAAGAAGTTCCAGAAGACACTAACCCCACATATGACAAACATGTTTAACTCACTACTTCTAAACACAAACCTAGATCCACACACAATGGCGGCCACCATTACAGTTATACCAAAAGAGGAGAAGGATCCTACGAACCCCCAGAATTATAGGCCGATCTCTCTATTAAATACTGATGTTAAAATACTGGCAAAGACATTGGCACTAAGATTACAACCAGCCATCCCTTTACTGATTCACCCAGACCAGGTGGGATTTGTACCGGGAAGAGAGGCCAAACAGAACACAGTCAGAGCACTTAACGCAATTCATACTGCACAGCAGAGGGACCAGCGCCTCCTACTCCTATCAACAGATGCCGAGAAGGCTTTTGATAGAGTGGCGTGGCCTTTTTTGTGGAATACCATCTCACACATGGGAATAGGACAAAATATGCTAAAATGGATACAGGCCCTCTATCATACACCCACAGCAAGGGTACGAGTTAACGGAACTATGTCAAAACACATACACATACATAACGGTACCAGACAGGGCTGCCCGCTCTCCCCCATATTGTTTGCTCTCTCATTAGAGCCATTTTTAGAAACAATTAGGAATAACATCAACATACAGGGCATAGACTCGGGGGGAACACAACATAAGGTCGCAGCTTATGCGGATGATATGCTGTTTTTCATCACATCTCCAGAAACGACCTTACCCCAATTGAAGCGAGTATTAGATCTCTTTGAACACATATCAAACCTTAAAATTAACACATTAAAATCCGAGATATTGCCAGTATCCATTACACCTACACAATTTGAGGTTCTTAAAGAAATTTTCCCCTACAAATGGCAAGAACAAAAACTTAAATATCTGGGAATATGGCTCACAACGAATCTAGACCATTTGTATCAGGAAAATTTCCTACCACTAGTTCTAACCGTGTACTCTGACCTTCTGAAATGGGGATCCACATTCCTATCTTGGCAGGGCAGAATCAACACAATAAAGATGAACATATTACCCCGACTATTATATCTGTTCCAGTGCTTACCAATAAGACTACCTGGAGAATTTTTCAACACTTTGCGGCGAGCCATTACTAAATTTGTGTGGCGCGATAAACATCCCAGACTTTGACACACATACCTAACCTTACCACATTCTAGAGGGGGCCTGGCACTCCCAGACATGCAGAATTATTACAACGCGGCACATCTGAGGCGGGTGGTGGAGTGGACAATATCTCCGACAGATAAACCATGGATAGATTTAGAGGGAGCCGTACTTCAAATTCTATTGCGAAATTTTCCATGGCTACCCCCAGAAATAAGCAAACCTGTAGCTAGTCAACACCCTCTCATCAAAGCCACACTGACAGTCTGGCACACATTGGCCAAGAAAAACCGACTAACCACGTTCCCCTCACCGCTTACACCAATATTACACAACAAAGTTTTCCCCCCAGGAGAGGACGGCACTTTCGGAAGGATATTTCACTTGACCCCTATCGGACACATACAAGAGGTGATGAATGCTGATGGCATCATACCCCTAACATCTATTTTACCAAACGTGGCTCACTCATTTCTTATAACCCTACGCTACAGACAGCTCACACATTTCATACAAACACTCAGACAACAACATAACCTGACCAGGGAACTGACCTATATTGAACACCTCTGCACCAGAGAGGATCTACCCGCGAACGGTATATCCCGACTGTACAGAGAGCTACAACCACCACCTGACGACCCATATCCAACTTTCACAACCAAATGGGAAGAGGCGTTACAAATACCCATTACCCCCAAGCAATGGGATAAGATCTTTATTCTCACCAAACAATGCTCCAAATTCACGATCATCCAAGAAAATGCTTATAAGATACTCACTATGTGGTATAAAACCCCGAGCATATTACATAGAATAAACCCAGACATACCAGATATTTGCTGGAGATGTGGGATGGAAGGGGGAAACATGCTACACATCTGGTGGTATTGCCCATCTCTCAAAATTTTCTGGGAGGGAGTCCGAGACATAATTGGGAAATTGACCGATACACAGATACCATTCACCCCAGCAACTTTCTTACTTCACCACACAAACCAATCAATAGCACATTACAAAAAATCCCTGACCAAGCATTTATTGAATGCAGCGAAACTAATGATCCCCTCTAGGTGGAAATCATCAGTCCCCCCAAGTTGCAGGGAATGGCAGCTAAAAGTGGAAGAATTAAGGTCTTGGGAAGAAATGTCCGCTGTAACAACGAAACAGAAGGAACGGTATCACCACACATGGTTTCATTGGATGGAATTCACATCTGAATCTTACACACAGTAGACCCTAGACAGCACACCTTAATGGGATAAACAGGGAACGAAGCGCAGGCACAATATTTATCCCAGCACAGTTAAGTCTCAGAGAAGATGCATACTTATTTTACAGTTGGCACTTATTATTGGAAGAAGAACCCACTCCCGACACTCACTTACCAAACACATGGGATGATATCTCTGTAAATAGAAAGTCGATTCCTTGCCAAGGGGGTTTTTCCTCCGACAAATGTAATACTGTACTGATATAGATATGATTTGTATTTTCAAACTTTACCTGTAATGTATTTGATCCAGTAAGCGTACCCCCCAAAAAACGTTTATGCTGTGCTTAAAAACTGTATTCTATCAACTGACCCCTGACACTACCCTCACATATTTATTTGGACCCAAGCACTAACGGAGGGACTCGGGAACCTCCCTGCCCCTTCCGATTACGGTGTGATGGAATGGGACGGGAGCAGTACTGGTCCTCTGGAGGGGCGATGGATCGAGATTCCACCTAAATATTGGAGATACAATTTTTCCCCATTGACCCTGTCAGGGAGTGCTCACCCGCTTACAGAACCGACCTAAGTAATAATTTAACCAGAGACTGCATTAAGTATAAATACGCTAACAAAGACAATTATTGATTATTGTGAATTCTATCTTGTATCCTAAAGTAAAAAAGTTCCGATGAAAATCATTGTGGGAATCCTCTCCCCTCCCCCCCACCACCCCTTTCTTCTATACAAAACCCCCCCTTTTTTTTTTCTCCCTCCCCCACAATTGTACATTGTGTTGATTGAATTAATGTGACCCCTTTTATGTACCCCTTTTCTTGTTTTCTGTATCCCTTACTTTTTTATTTTTCACCAAATAACAATAAAAACAAAGTTTTGAAAAGATTTTTTAATCATATCCTATAATATACTATAAAATATGATGAAACATTTTGTAAAAAAATAAACACATTTGTGTGAGTGATACCACCCATGCATAGGTTTATCGGGTTGTTTGTGGTAGTAATTTTCTGTGTTTTTTTTTCACATACATTGTACTTCAGAGATCAATTCACAGATTTTGGTATGTGTCACTGCCAAACAACACCCCAATAGCATCTCCTTAGCACAGGGATCATCTCCTTAGCACAGGGAAATCACCCATGCTTTGTCAGCTTGTTTGGGGGTTAAAAGGCCACATTTGAGAGGTGTGCTTTTTGGTTTTCCAACTTGGAATTTTAACATGCAAAAAAACAGCGCCCATGTCCCATCTGGGAGATATTTGAAGTCAGCCAGTTTACAAATATTGATCTGACCAAGCGAGTGGCGATGCTCATCTGAGCAATCACCAAACCGCCTTTCCTGTTTATCGGCTGTTACTGATCGCTATACATGCGCTCAGACAGCTTGAAAAAAAAATTACACGTAATAATGCCTAGCGGGCATAATTAGCCAGCGCCCCCTAGAGCAACATATGTGAAAATAAATCACTTCCATTGCTCTTGCCAGTAGAAGGGAAGTGCCATCTCTACAGAGAACAGAGATGGGAAGGGGGGAGAGAACAGAGAAGGGGAGGAGGGGGAGAAAACAGAAATGGGGGGAGAACAGAGGAAGAGGTTGAAGAGAACAGAGATGGGGGTAGGAGGGGGAGAGAACAGAGATGGAGGAGAGAATGGAGGAAGAGGGGGAGAGAACGGAGATGGGGGTAGGAGGGGGAGAGAACAGATGGGGAGAGGGAGAGAACAGGAGAGGGGAGAAAACAGATGAGGGGGGGGACAGAGATGGGGGAGAGGGAAAGAGATTTGAAGAGAGGGAGGATAGATAAGGGATATGGGGAGAGTCATGGGATTGGGGGGGGGGGGGGAGGCACCAAAAAGCACTTTCGTATGTGTAGCAAAAAATCCTTCCACCGGCCCTGCACACACACACATACCTCACATACACAGCCAATCCCATACTCACAAACACACACACCTAATATACACAGCCAGTCATATACACACAACGCGCAAACACAGCCACATAAAAAAATATTTACTGCCTGATTTAAGAATTGTTTCATATATTTACATAAAGTACAATTACTAATTAAAAATTCTGAAAACTACCCCTCGTCTTATAATCGAGGTCGTCTTATAATCTGACCTCAAATTGAGGTCAGACTATAAGACTGGGATGCAGGTCCTCAGCAGAGTTGCAGGGGACCTGGATCCCCCTCTCTAACAGCAGGGGATGTCTGCGCGATGAGCGCAGACTCCCCCTGCTGCCGCCCGGCACGACCACCGGGACTTCTGTGATGAAGCCGGGTACTTCCGGCTTCGTCATAAAAGTCCCGTCTGTCGTGCCTGGCGGCAGCAGGGGAGGTCTGCGCTCTTTGCTCAGACATCCTCTGCTGCCCCACTAGCCACCAGCGAGAATCGGGCAGCCAGGGGATGTCTGCACGATAGTGCAGACATCCTCCATGCTGCCTGACACTTCCGTCTATTATGACGGACCGGCTGTCCGTCATAATAGACGGAGGTGTCGGGCAGCATGGAGGCTGTCTGCACGTATCGTGCAGACATCCCCCGGCAGCCCCCACTAGCCACCAGGGAAAGAGAATAAGGTGAGGGGGGTGGAGGGAGGGAGGAGGGACCAGAGCAACAAGGGGAGGGAGGGGGGACCAGAGCAACAAGGGGAGGGAGTGGGGACCAGAGCAACAAGGGCAGGGAGGGGGGGCAGAGACAAGCGGAGGGAAGGGGGGAAGACACAGAGAGAAGGGGGGAAAACACAGAGACAAGGGGAGGGAAGGGGGGAAAACACAGAGACAAGGGGAGGGAAGGGTGGGGAAACACAGAGACGAGGGAAGGGGGGAAAACACAGAGACAAGGGAAGGGAAGGGGGAAGACACAGAGACAAAGGAAGGGGGAAGAGAGAGACAAGGGGAGGGAAGGGGGGAAGAGAGAGGGAAGGGGGGAAGAGAGAGACAAGGGGAGGGAGGGGGGAAGAGAGAGACAAGAGGAGGGAGGGGGGCACAGGGGGGAGAGAGAGACAAGGGGAGCGAGGGGGGAGTCAAAGGGAGGGGGAGAGAGAGACAACACTAAGGGGGGGAGAGAGACAAAGTTGGGGGCAAGGGAAAGAGAGAGGCAGCATTGGCACATAAAAGGAAATAAATACAATAAATGCATTTTTTGATATAATTTTTTTATTAAAAAAGCAATTTACATGTTAATATATACAAGTTTAACTTTTTTCCTATAGGGCAGTCTTATATTCAGGCTTTTAGTTTTTTTCCTAAAGGAATATCCAAAGTTTGGGGGGTCGTCTTATAATCAGGGTCGTCTTATAATCGAGCAAATACGGTAATATTAATGTTATTTGAAAATATTTTTTTTTAGGCATTGAACTTTAATTTAGAGCCATCTTGAAACATACATCTGCAATAATTTCAATATCCATTTGCTGCAATGTTAGCCCAGCCCATTTCCTTATATGGGCAGTATTCTAACCACACCCACCATTGTTTGTTAAGGGGCTGGGCAACGCATCACAATAGCTTCAGTGTATATATAGGATAGGCTTATACTACTATGTCAGTCCGTGGACACATCAGGACCCGGGAGGAGCCAGGATGATCATGGCCAAAAAACATGTGCCAAAACTGGCACTGTAAGTAACTTTTATTTATGCTGAGTTTCTGGGCTGGGCTACTTCCTGTGTGAGTATTACTAATTCACAGGTCATTTCTTTTTCTAGATCAGCAGCCGGGATGATCAGGATAATCTTGTGGCCAAGGAGCACCACAGAGTGGGATGCCACAATGGTTGCAGGATAGATGTGTATAGCATAAGTTATAGTATAAGTTGTTTAGTATAAGTTAAGATCTTTTGTCTGCAGAATTAATGCATAGAGTATAAGTTATACAGCTCTGATCCAGGGTTAAACAGCCGATCGCTGGTTTTCAGGGTCAGGAAGGATTTTTTTCCCTGTTACTCAGGGTTTTTTTTGCCTTCCTCTGGATCATTTGTCTTGGTTTGGGCTTTAAAAATGAAATAATAGAATATAAGTTTTATATAGCCCCGATCCAGGGTTAAAAAGCCGAATTCTGGTTTTCAGGGTCAGGAAGGAATTTTTTTTCCTGTTACTCAGGTTTTTTTTTCCTTCCTCTGGATCATTTGGCTTGGTTTGGGCTTTAAAAATTAAATAATAGAGTATAAATAATACAGCCCCGATCCAGGGTTAAAAAGCCGATTGCTGGTTTTCAGGGTCAGGAAGGAATTTTTTTCCTGTTACTCAGGTTTTTTTTGCCTTCCTCTGGATCATTTGGCTTGGTCTTTAAAGTGTCAAATAAATCCATTATCATCCATGGTCAATAGGCCGGTCCAGGATTATACAGTCGATCGCTGGTATTCAGGATCAGGAAGGAATTTTTTTACTTGTTACGCAAGTTTTTTCGCCTTCCTCTGGATCATGTGCCTTCAGACCCCAGTAAAATACAATAAAAGCTATTTAAACTTTCAATCCTTGTTGTTGTCTCTCTTGTTGGATGGTGTATTCAATTTACTTGTTGGGTCATGGTTATAGTCTGGATAATCAAGAGTTGCCAAATATGGCAAGGTCTTGTCCCCTGAAAGATATATACATTCACATATACTTACACACCTCACATACACAGCCAGTCACAAACACACACACCTCATAATACACAGCCAGTCACAGTAGACACTAGGGCTGTGCTGTAAAAAAAAAAAAAAACAGATGGTAGCGTGAAGGGGCTTCCCATGAATAAAAGCACATGGGCGTCCACAGGAGTTTTTCCAGGGGGGGCAAAATATCAAAGCAGGAATGGACTGACGGCGTGTAAAAATGTATTGAAGAAAAGTGTTGCGAGAAACCCATGGAGTCAATAACAGTCAAATTGATATCGTGAGGAGGCAGAACTCAACTTCTGACAGCTCAACGCTTTTCACACTATTAGCGCAAAATCTCCTCACCAGTACCCCCAATACCTCCCTCTACGTCCTACCCATTGTTTACCTTTGTAGGCTCAGGAGAGGGGTTTCTTGGTGGGAGGCAAATGTTACCCATTATTAGGGAAATTATATAAACATGGTAGTAGTAGTAGCTAACAGACCAGCATATACCTGAACATTATGGGAAGTTTGCAATACCTGGGGTGATAAAGATTAACCACTATTTCCCCAGTCTACAGTCTACAAATCCTATGGTATTCATCCAGTAATGGAAGCTGCGGTCAACAACAAAAAAGTTAGTGTGCAGTGTAACAATCCCAGTTTGTAACTACAAACCCAATAAAGTTAACCCCTTCCCGTCTGTAGGACCTTCCATGCCGTCCTACTTTTTAGTGCCAAGATTCTAGTAGGACGGCATGGTAAGTCCTACATTAACCCCTTAAGGACAGAGCCTTTGAAACATTTTTGTTCTTTCTGGACAATGGCTATTTTAACATTTCTGTGCTGTTTGTGTTTAGCAGTAATTTTCTTCTTTGTCATTTGCTATACCCACACATATTATATATTGTTTTTATCGGGACAAGAAGGGCTTTCTATGGATGCCATCTTTTTGATCATATCTTATCATGTTATTAAAAAAAAATAATAAAATATGGTAAAAAAAAAAAAACCCACAAATTTCCTGATTTTATTTGAAACAACTTCTCCTCATCGATAAATGCGAATGAAAAAACTTGCTAAATAGATTCTACTATTTCTCCTGAGTACAGGGATACCACCCATGCATAGGTTTGTTGGGTTGTTTGGGGGCTAAAATGCCAAATTTGTGAGGTGCATTTTTTTGTTTTCCAACTTGAAATTTTTACATGAAGACAGCCTGCACCCATGTCACATTTGCGACATATTTGAAGCCAGCTAGTGTATTTAACCCCATCAACCCATATATTTTTTAAAAGAAGACACCTTAGGCTATCTCAAATGGTGGTATTTTAACACTTTCCATGCACTAATTCTACCACCAGCCTTTGTCAAAGTTTGTGGTAGTAATTTTTGTGTTGTTTTTTTTTCACAAATATTGTATTTCAGACATAAATTCACAGATTTTGAAATGTGTCACTGCCAAATAACACCCCAATAAGTGTTCAGCAACATCTCTTGAGTACAGGGATACCACCCATGCATAGGTTTGTTGGGTTGTTTGGGGGGTAAAAGGCCAAATTTGGGAGGTGCAGTTTTTGGTTTTCCAAATTGAAATTTTGACATACAGACCGCCTGCACCCATGTCCCATTTGGGACATATTTGAAACCAGCCAGTGTATTTTACCCCATCAACCCATATATTTTTTAAAAGTAGACACCCTAGGCTATCTCAAATGGTGGTATTTTAACACTTTCCATGCACTAATTCTACCACCAGCCTTTGTCAAAGTTTGTGGTAGTAATTTTTGTGTTGTTTTTTTTTCACAAATATTGTATTTCAGACATAAATTCACAGATTTTGGTATGTGTCACTGCCAAACAATAACCCAATATGTGTTCAACAACATATTCTGAGTACAGGGATACCACCCATGTATAGGTTTGTTGGGTTGTTTGGGGGCTAAAGGGCCACATTGTGAAGGTGCGCATTTTCAACTTGGAATTTTGACGTGTAGTCAGCCTGAGCCCATCTTTCATTTGGGACTTTTTTTTAAAGTAGGACAGTGTATTTTACCCAAAAAAGTATATATTTTGTAAAAGTAGACACCCTAGGCTATTTTAAATGGTGGTATTTTAACACTTTCCATGCACCAATTCTACCACCAGCCTTTGTCAAAGTTTGTGGTAGTCATTTTATTGTGTATTTTTTCCCACAAACATTGTACTTTAGGCACAAATTCACATATTTCGGCATGTGTCACTGACAAACAATACCACAATATATGTTCAGCAACATCTCCCGAGCACAGGGATACCACCCATGCATAGCTTTGTCAGCTTTGTTGGGGGTTGAAAGGCTACATTTGAAAGGTGCGCTTTTTGATTTTCAAACTTGGAATTTGAACATGTAGAGCAAGGAAGGGGTTAATAGCTCTCATAAGAGCAATTGTAGTAGGTACTTGCCTTGGCCTCAAGATTTTTTTTTTCTTTTCATTTCAGGAGGACTTCACTGAAAATAGCCGAAGTCCTCCTAAATGAGTCCTCTCCATAGAAGTCTTTGGGAAGGAGGATAGCCATTTTGGTTTGGTGCATTTCTGGCTTATTTTAGCTGCATTTGGATTTAGAAGCCATTGGCATGTAATCTGCTATGATGTCTAAATTGTGGACCATTTTGGAGCATATTGGGTAGCTTGATATTCAGGTCACAATATGACCCTGACGTGGGCCAAATCATTCAGGACTTTGGAGGCACCATTTCAGGCTTGAAGGTCGGTGCATATTTAATCTCACCTTAAGTGTCCCTTGAATGGCCTTTCCCTCTTTCCTACCTATTTTCGCGACAATGGACGTGTCAGGCACGTCCAGTTAGCAAATCCTTTGCCGACAATGGACATGCCTGACACATCCTGCGGTGGAATGAGCGGTTTGCGCGATCAACGATTATAAAAACTTCTCTGATGGTGCTGCTCTATTGCCTTGATGTTGAGGAAATTTCTGTTCTGGGCACCCACGATCGAGTGATCGTTGGCGCCATATTGAAGAGCAGCATGCTCCTCCAAAATGGCTGCTGCCCTCTTGTGGGTAGAGAGTAGGAAGTGAAAAAAAAATCACTTTTGTTGCTCTGATGCTGTTGCTTGACTGCCCCTAGAGGCAGTCAGCAACATTGCAATAAAAGAAACTAGGGTTAGGGTTATAATAGTTGTTAGGGTTACAATTAAATTAGGGTTAGCATTAGTGATAGGGTTACAATTAAATTAAGGGTGAAAAGGTCACTGTAGGAATAAACAAAAACCTCTTTTAGGTTTTTGCCTTATAACTTGCAAAAAACTGCAGAAAAACATGGAAACAAGCATATTTCTGAACTAGGGACAATTAATAAACTTTTTAGATGATTGTATTTGTGTAAATTATTTTTTAGGTCAAGGTTAGAAAAAGTGGGTTTTTTATTTTTTCATCATTTTTTGTAGTAAATTATAAGATATGATGAACATAATCTAATGAAAGCCCCTTTTATGACGATAAAAACAACATATAATTTGTGTGGGTATAGTATGTGAGAGAGAAGAAAATTACAGCTAGACACAAACACCCCAGAAATGTCAAAACATTTACTTGTTACCTTGTTACCAAGGGAAAGACAAGGTCAAAAGGTCATGTCACTAAGGGGTTAAAACCACCTAAAATGATTAGCATTGGCCTCCACCTAGACACAAACCATCCTTCCTTGACTATATGAAATGTTAGAAGGAATGTAATCTGCTATGATGGTAATTTGTTTGCTGGGGGAGAATAAGATTTTTTTTGTGTGTGTCTACCTCTCATCTATTTTCTTTAGAGATGCTTATTTAAAATGTATATTACATACAGAGCTACTATCAGTAAAATGTAGACCATCTGCAGTCCTCTTGGCTTTCCCCCATGCGCCTCTGAAATATGTATAAGGTTTTTTTTTTTTACACCCTCCTTGATTAAAAGAACAATGAGGTTAGTACCTTATTCATTTGCATGTTGCACTTCATGTAATATTTGCCTGTACAATTTGTTGTCAGTTTGTGAAAAAGTATTAATGTGTATTAATAAACACAACAAAGAAACAAAGTAACAAAGAAAGAAAGAAAATTTGCTGCAGCAAAATATTCGTTTAATATAAAGGAAAGCTTTACTACCACACAATATACTCTGTTTTTTATGCTGGGTAATATTTACCCAATAACTTCACCAGCCTTTGTTTCAATCCAAATAAATATGCACAGACAGACGAAAAACTACATTACCCAGAACCCTGCGCAGGTCGACTGCCTCTTGCTGCTCTCCCGTAGTATTCCCCAGTGGAAGAGTGACGCTCTCAGAGCGTGCTGCGATTGGTTGAGGCAAAGCTCGGCTTGCCATTTATGGACAGGGATAACCCGAACGAGGGCATTGGTTTTCATTGTAAATCGCATGACTGAGCAAGGAGGGGGGGGGGGAAATATATTTAAAAAAAAAAAAAAAAAAAAGAACCGCAGCCAGGACTGTGTAACTTCAGCATCCCACTGGGAAAAGAGACTAGAAGGCAAAGCAGACAGATCCTCTTCCAGGAACTGAGAGAGTCCACGTCTGCCAGTAAGAGGCACACATCGGAGACACTGCCTCTCCTCTTGCACAGTGCTTTGTATACCTGGATGGCAACCTTCCCTGCTCCTGCTATCCTCGACCTCCTTTCTTCATGCTAACCTCCGGCAGGGCGCACAGTGGGCAGACGACAAAAGTGCAATCTCTTTAATTCCATTTCGTATTATTTGCTGTAACTCCAGCCAGCATTATGGTAAGTTAGCCCTTTTTATATGTCAGTGGTGGCTAACACTTGGCACTCCAGGTGATGCGGACTGCGGTCTCCATGATGCTCAGCTATTCTCTTATGTGTGGATCACCTTTCCTCATGGATGTGATCAAAGGGTTGAGTGTGAGATGTTGTTCAGAAAGTTCTGCTTTCGAACAAATCGCTTATGAGACTTTTTATTCTGCATTGATTGTGAACCTGAGCGATGTAAATATCAGGCAGATGTCCCTTGGGTTGGATGAACCGTGGCATTATGGTGCAATATACGTTTCAGGTTGTGTTCAATTCAAAGTGTGTTCTGAATCAAGTCATAAATAAATGCTAACTAGCTGGCATTTAGTTCGTAAGTAGTTTAACGTTTTCCTAATGACTCCACTTGTAGAAATTTACCTAGAATTACCATTTTTATAAGTGTCATTAGGTTTCGATGACAACAATATTACTATTCTTTTAATAAGATTGACCGCATTTATTGTAGAATAACACGGTCATAAGTGAGTTTTACATGTAATCATATCACAAGTATTTGTAATGGTTAACAGACTTGTACTATTGCTTTTATATCAGGTACTGTAGTTTTTTTTACTATATTTGTTTGCACACCTGGCTCTTCTCTTTTACATAGCTCCTGAGAGCAAGCTGATTTCCTAGTATCTATGACCAGGTAGTTGCCTAGTGCTTTGTAATAGAGAAACAGAAGTAAGAAACAATACAACAGAAGAAGTAAATCTGATGCCAAACATGTCATTCCCATAATCACCTACATTACACATTATTCACAATTACTGCATGGTGACATTAAAGACACCTGGCATTGGGACTTCTGTCAGAGCAGATCCTGTGACAGATTTAAAGATAAACATCATAAAAAAACATTCATTTAAAAAAAAAAAATACTTTTATATTTATACTTTTATAGTTCAGAATATATGTTGTTGCTCTTGATGGTACTCTGCTGCAATACTACTTTAGTGGATTTTGATTTTAGAAAGAGTTTACTTAAAATGAGAGGAAATTTAAATGGCAACTATAAAAGTCAAGAAATGTTCCCTGATTTCTAAAAAAACGTGCATGTGTTTACTATAAACAAAGATTAGCTCTTGACAGGAGATTATATATTGTGTGAATGTCAATTCTCTGCTAGACTGGTGTTTTTCCATGTACAGCTCCCAAATTATCAACAGCAGTCGTGTCAAGCAACTAGTCTGCAAAATTGTATTTTGTGCACAATATGTGACAGATATAAGTCTGATTTTTAATTCCAGTTTCTAGGTTATCCAAGCAGGGCTGCCTATGCACTGGGCAATTTGGTACTTTGCCCCATGGCCTACCATCAGCCATGGGCCTATAGCCATATTTATCCCCCCCAATCCGTTGCAACGGTGAAGTAAATTCAAGAGGGGCCCTTTATTCCACCAGTGAACAGGCATGCTACTAGATGGGATGAAGAGTTTCCATTAAAAAGAAATGCTGGAGGTGCAAGACTGAATGTTGAGTCGAGATGTAATACTTTCTTCTATCATTAGTTTATTTTTTGTAATGCTTTAATATTTTTGTAAGTGTGGCTGGGATTGACAAGAGAGGGCGCCCACCGCTGAAAGTTCTACCCAGGCCCCACTAATGCCTTTAAAAAAGATACTGCATCCATGAACATTACATTAACATTTATTTGATAGTGCCTAAAATGTACCTAGCGCTAGGTACAGAGCATAGAAGGGAACTACATACTAAGTTAGACAAGAACAGACTGGTACATGAGGTGGAGAGCCCTGCTCGCAAGCTTACAATCCAGAGGGAATGGGGAACATGAAATATATAAGGGAGTGAAGAGGTCAGAGGGAAGATAGTTACAGTAGTAGTAACATGACCGGGACACAAATAACAGGTCAGTAGAAAATGAAAATAACTTCTACAACAAAAAAATTATGTTCATATTGCCATAAAGGTATTTTTTTTCCCCCCTCAGAATACCTTTGTGGCAACTTGAACTTAAAAGGCAACATGTGGCCTTTTAAAGACTAAGCTGTGCCAATTTTCCCATAAAGTTGCAGTCTCATGAATAAAATATTGGGTAATAAACATGAGGTTTAAACTTTTTTTTGCTGTAGAAGTTAATTTGAATTTTCTACTCAAGTGATTTTTTTTTTCCTATTGCGGTCATGGTTTTATTATTGGATCGATTATCTATGTAATCTGGCATTAAAATTGGTTATATTTGTACACAAAATGTCACTTAGAGTGCACTATAACATTTGCTGAATAGTTGATTGGCATGGTATTCCTACGGAATGAGGGTACTTTTGAGTGGAAAAACACTACTCCAGTAGGGGGTGTGGTATTCAACATTTCATGGCTAAATTACTTTTTTTTTGCTCACTGTAGCAATATTTTACTTTTCAATAATCTATGGCTTTTGAAACATTTGACTTTGAACCTAATAATGTTAATGGATGTTACTTATTCAACAGCATTTGAAGAATATTAGTTTAAATCTTATTGGATGTATGTGGCAGGCAACAGTGCTAATAAGTGGTGTCATGCAGAAGCAATTGAATTGCTTTGTGAAATCTCAATTTACAGATTTCCTTATGGATCATAGTTTGTTTTTACTCATTCGGTCATGTATGAACATTTCACAGGTTTTACCCCTAATGTGTGTTCAGTCATAGGCCCTAGTTGGTAAACATAGTTAAGAATATATTCATTTGACATCATTAGTGCCTTATTATAATCCTGGTTTGTCACTATAACAGTACCACTTTATGTTCCACTTGCAAATTTATTTTTTTGGATTTCCACTATTCTGTTTCAAATTCCCTCAGCTTGTGAAAATGAATTGCTATTTTGTTTCCAGGATAACTTTTTCCCTAATGTCATGCTATTTTGATTTCCCTTAGTTTTAATGGGAATAAATGGATAAGAAAAGGTAGCTGATAAGTGTTTTTTTTTTTTTTTCTTTTTTTTTTTAAATTCTGTGTACAATCAAAATTATTAAATGGTTAACCTACTAGTCTGCTGTTTAGTGAAGGGACAGCTGGATTGAATGTCTCTACTTAAAGAAAAAAAAAAACATAATTGTACTTGCTTCTCCTTCACTGTACATGTTGACACTATTTTCCCACTGGGTGAACTAGAAGGTAAATGGATGCAGTGTTCCAATAGCTGGGTGTAAACTGTACTGTCTATAGCCTGCTACAGTTTCATGGATGACTCAGTGCTCCATCTTGAGAGAGAGAAGCCAAGGTGATCACTGTGTAAAAAAAAAAAAGTGATATATAATCTCTACCCAGTCCAGTCTGGTTTTGTGCCATTATTGATAATGAACAAATAAAAAATGTATTTTGATTACCAAAATAAAATCATACTTGCTGTTCCTTTAAAAACTACAGGCCTTGCCTGTTACTTGGTAAAGGGAAGGCACCACTCTTTCTGCATGTATATCTAGTTATTAACCCTTTTTAATGGTTATCCCAGGAGCCTAGCAAATAAGTCCCACTCCTTGAATGCATCAGCTTGGGTATCATTTTCTCAAGACCTTAAGCAAGTAGGTGAAACTAACTGGCATGTATTATTAAAATAGGAAAAGTCTTCACTTGGGCAGAGTAAGCAGGTTGTCTGAGTCATTATGTGTCTGCTGCCGGAATGACAGGTGTGTCGATTATCTGCATGCCACAGGTGTGTAACTGCTCATCCGGTATTTACCCATACCCCAAATCTCTACTAGAACAGACAGGAACACATTACTGCACAGCTTGGTGACTAGCACACTGCTCTGTAATGGTGTGATATCTTACAAATTGCCTAACTTTTTTTTTCTTTTAAACTTGTTAGACTTTTATTATGAAATATGTATGTACAAACCCCAAATAAACACTGCACCTTGTTGCACCAACAGGTCAATGATGTTATCAAAACTAAACTACAATCACAAGCTGAGTGATTCGATGCAAGGTCTTGTTACTAGTGGGGTACCTCAGGCATCTGTACTTGGACCCATTCTCTTTTATATTTTTATTAGTGATATTGCAGAAGGTCTTGTTGGCAAAGTATGTGTTTTTGCTGATGATACAAAGATTTGCAGCAGGGTTGATGTTCCTGGAGGGATAAACCAAATGGCAAATGATTTAGCTAAACTAGAAAAATGGTCAGAGCAGTGGCAACTGACATTTAATGTGGACAAGTGAAAGATTATGCACCTTGGGCGTAAAAACCCAAAAGCAGAATATAGACTATTTGGTACAGTCCTAACCTCAACATCTGAGGAAAGGGATTTAGGACTAATAATTTCAGAGGACTTAAAGGTAGGTAGGCAATGTAATAGAGCAGTAAGAAATGCTAGCAGAATGCTTGGTTGCAAAGGGAGTACCTCTAGCAGTAGGAAGAGGGAAGTGCTCATGCCATTATACAGAGCAATGGTGAGACCTCACTTGAGTATTGTACGCAGTACTGGAGACCATATCTTCAGAAGGATATTGATACTTTGGAGAAAGTTCAGATAAGGGCTACTAAACTGGTTCATGGGTTGAAGGATAAAACTTACCAGGAAAGGTTAAAGTATCTTAACATGTATAGCTTGGAGGAAAGATGTAACAGGGGGGATATGATAGAAACTTTTAAATACATAAATGGAATCAACACCATAAAGGAAGATAATTTATTTAAAAGAGGAAAAACTACCACATTAAATTAGAGGGGCAACGATTTAAAAGTAATATCAGGAAGTATTACTTTACTGAGAGGGTAGTGGATGTATGGAATAGCCTTCCAGCGGTAGAGGTAAACTCAGTCAATGATTATAAGCATGCATGGGATAGGCACAAGGCTATCCTAGATATAAGGTGGGGAACTGGGGACTAATAAAAGTATTTAGGAAATTGGGAAGACTTGATGGACCGAATGATTCTTATCTGCCGACACATTCTATGTTTCTATCATTAGTAAACTAAATACTGAAATACCCAACCTGCTTTCCTGTGTATTCACGTAATGTACAGTATAATTATGTATAGCGGCATAAATGTGTTTTCTCACACGGGTACTTATATCATAAAACCCTAAAGTGTGATGGCTGAAAAGTCATTGGTCAGTGAAGTTAAAAAAGCGGGCTTATTTTACGCATCTGTTCTTCAAGGTAGCATTACACTCATCCAAAGAATTCTTTTTTTCTTTTTATTACATTTATTGGAGGGATATTTTAAGTATCTTCTACCCTCCTTTTTCTTCACAATTGCATTTACTTTATGTACTGGGGCAGTTATGCAACCTTCGGCATTCCAGATGTCATTGTGGACTAGCTGTAATGCGGTCAAAGCATTAAAGGACAACTGTAGCAAATAATGAAATTATATTTATTGAAAGATTGTATCAAGTGTAAATGATATATAAAGAAAATTTTTAATGGAAGAATACAAATAAAGTCCCTTATTGAGCCTTCTTTACTCCATATCGTTCCCTCAGGGGGCAGACATCTTGTTTAGAAACTTGGGTCAGATCTTCACTCACCTTGGTTCAGATGAAGATCTGACCTATCTAACCAAAGATTCTAAACAAAATGTCTGCCCGGGTGGAGCTAAATGGGGTAACAATGACTCGATAAGGTAACTTAAGGTAAAGAATTTCTATACAAAAATGCCTACACTTTATGCAATCCTTTAATTAAACACAACTTCATTTTTTGCAACAGTTGTCCTTTAAGGGAAATGCAATCCACAACATCTGGAGTGCCGAAGGTAAACAAAAAAACACCTTTTTATACAAAACTTGATAATCCCTAAATCCTGGACTGTTGGGTGGGCCTTGAGGACTTACATGGCTATAAATCAGCGGTGGCAATCCTATGGCACGTGTGCCACAACTGGCACGCCGAGCCCTCAGTTGTGGCACGGGGCCAGGTCCAGCTCTCACCGCATATCTGCTCCGTCTGAGAGGAGCAGGCATCAGTGGTTAAAAGACAGGCGCCAAGACATTGGTTCTTCTCCAATACGAAGAAGCGTTCAAGTCGGAAAACAAACGGTAAATTGCTTTCCGACTTGATCGCTTCTTCACATCATCTGGAGAAGAACCAGATAACCGGCGGCGCCCATCTTTTAACCACTGATGTCTGCTCCTCTTTGATGGAGCAGACAAGCGGTGAGATTTGAACCCAGCCCAAAAACGTTCGCCATCACTGCTATAGTTTGTCTCTTGCCTCCAAAACCTTATAAAAAGGCAGATTAAAATGTTTTCTTTTTTTGTGCCATAATTTTACACTACAAGATGATCACTTTTTTTTTATTTTGGTACTTTAAAAAATATATATATTTGGAAATAGATATATATATATAGATATATATATATATATAATATATATATATATATATATATATATATATAATTAGATGATCATTCTAGTGGTTTAATAAAATTGTGTAGTGCCAGCAGCTACAAACACATTAACTACACCTTTTTATCTTGCTGTAATTTGTTTTGTTGGGCATCTAATGAAAGATCATTTTAGGTTGTTTAACAATATATCCCACTCTTCCCCTCCCCCTAAGCATTGCTGTTAGCTGGTTAATATGCAAAGGTCACTTTATGATTACACGTTGATTTAATGTACACCATAGCTGTAGTTACACATTAAGCCAGTTTCTTCAACAGAGACAAAAAGGCTGCAGTATTCCTTAGCAGCAGTGAGAGCTTGTCTGCTTGTGAATCGCCATAGTGCAAGAGATGATCATCTCGTCCCATACTGGACGTGTGACAGACCCTAAACCATGCTTTATGTGATGGCAGCCTGGATCTCTCTATTTGGGGCTATTCACTAAAAGGTGAGATAAACATTTAATCTCACAAATGTTATTATACATTGTCCAGGGACAAACCTGCTAAGCAAACTCAATAGGTTTGTCCCTGCACAATTTTATAGCTAAATTTTAGTGATTAGCCCCTATGAGACTCCCAAAAGACATGGGGGGGATCACTTCTGAATAGGTTTTATGAAGTAATTATTGCCAGTTTAGTCTGGGTTTAACAACTTGTGCTGCACAATACTGTATACAGTTTTCACAGATTGCTTCTAAGGACGAAGATCATTGGTTTAAATGTAGGGATATCTGTGGGGAACAAATGATCAGTACACTTTGTGTAATGAATGTCCTTTTTGTTGCAGCAGAAATATGGTATTCTTACCGAGACCCTTGGTTCATTTAAAAACCATGCCTGTGTTCTGTGTGGAGCTTCGGAAGCTAGATGTTATCTTTTGATATGGAGTTCATGCAGCCAGCAGGAATTTCCTCTCTATTCTATACAGCAGCAGGAAGAGATTGCAAGTCAGGGTGGACCCAAAAGCAGTTTGCTAAGTGAAAGTTAGCACATTTGATTTGATATTTTATGATTTTCAAGTAACTTGCCATGTCCAGAAGAGGGTGTTTTTTTTTTTTTTTCCTTCAGAGTGCTCTGAAAATGACCCGGTGTTCTGACGAATTACTCGAGCAAATTCTCCTGCGCAATCGCAGGAGAATTTGCTCACTGCGCATGCGCAGAAAGTTACAGCTGATAACTCAGCAGCAGGAGGATCACAACTCCCATGAAGATGAGGCAGCCCTCACCACAGTGCTTACCTCTCTGTTGGCTCCTTATGTCCCCCCCCCCCCCCCCGTGTTACTTACCAGCGTTTTGTTTGAATCCAGCCACGGACACAGCGCATTCCCACACGGCTTGATAGCCGCGCGCATGCGCTGTGTACCACCGCTGTCCGATCAGCTGGTGAGAAGGGGTGTGCGGGAGGCGGGATGTGGGTTGGTTAGCTCGCGCATGCGCGGTGGACATAAAGTTACAGCTGAGTTATCAGCTGTAACTTTCTGCGCATGCGCAGTGAGCAAATTCTCCTTCGATTGCGCAGGAGAATTTGCTCGAGTAATTCGTCAGAACACCGGCACCAGGTCACCTGCAGGGGTGTGGTCCCAATACCCAGTGCTGTGGTGCTGCAATATGGTGCAGGGGCAAGTCCTCTGGGTGCTTCAACGTGATGCAGACGTAATACTGAAATGGAAGCAGACAAATAAAGACGAGAAATGTGTTTTTCAATAATTTTTTTGTAACATATGGAAAACCTTTTACATGTAAAGCAATTTTTACTAGCAAAACTTTTTTTTTCCTATTCTGTAGAATTACCTTATAGTTAGGCTTTTTCATTATTTCTTTTCCATGAATTTTAAGATTCAAAGGTTGTGAGTTTTTGTCTTTTATTCGAGTAAATCTAGATGAAAATGTTTAAATTCTGCCTTGCTGGAGCAGAGAGAATGCATGGAAGAAATGGCCTCAGGTTTCCTACACTGTTTTAAGGCATACACAATCCTATTGCTTGTGGAACCAGGAGACAAACCATCAAGGTTTGATATACATATATATTTTTTAAGATATCCAATGATGACTTATAGGGAATGTGATGGGTAACTAAACTCCCTGACTAGTTGTTTTGTATTCTGTACCTCATCTAATGTGGTACTTGCGGTACTTGTATTTGAAGTGTACATCAGTTGAATGCAAACCATTAATACTATTTGCTTATCAGCCAACCCTTTGAAATCCGTGGCACAAGACACTATAACTTTACCATGCTGTCCAGGTTAAAAAAAAAAACAACAAAAAAATCATCACTGCAGACCTTTTTTTCATAGATGAGCTATTACCGGTAGTAGTTTCGCAGAACTTGAGCTTTTTGTGAAAAACTATGAGTAAGTATCTCTTGCTCCAAGTCTTAAAGTCACAAGGATTTGACTTTCTGGGTGACTAGTATGTGAGCTGGTGTGTGTCTTATTGTTCAAGTCTGTGACCTCTCTGTTTTAATCTCATTGTTAAACCAAGGAGTGGTTAAAACTGGGAGCCTGGCTTGTTCACTGACCATGAGCATGGGGCTATTTTTCTGCTGCCTTACCTTACACCAAAGATCAAGTAAGTTATGTGCTGGGTATAACTGAGAGAGCATCTTAAAACCTCTATTTTTTTTTTCCCCCCCCATTTACATGTAGTCCATCAGAATGTGCCCAATCCTTGATCAGATGTGATTTTAGGATTCTCACCATTTTGTTAAAAAAAAAAACAATACATACAAGCCTTCCTATTGCATCAAGCCGGACGATCACTTGACCCTGGCGTTCCGTTGTAGAAGTCTCAACGGAATTGCCAGGCAGCATCGGAGCATGATGTCGTGCATTGTGCAGACATTCACCAGCAAGCCTGGACTGGGACCACAAATAGGCCCGGGCATTTTAGAATGAGAGATTAAATATATATATATATATATATATATTTTTTTTTTTATGTGATGCCTTCACTCAATTTGAATATAATTTAAGATTTTTAGCAGGCCATGTAAGCTGCTTGTCATTTTACAGTGAATCATATTTAATTACACCAATTAATACATCCCAACCTGCTTATGGAATACACCTTTTGTGATTATGTCTGTAGAATAGGCGTAGTTACAGGATTGTGTGACCCGCTCACTGGAAAAACAAACATAATTTCAGCTGATATTCCTGATAGCAGAGTATTTTTGATATAAATACAGTAGCCTATGTCCTAGATGGAAGGGATGATCAACAGTGACATATTTTTAGTATAGCATAGTGGTGCACTAGTAATTCTGTAGCGTGTATTCACAGCCCTAATGACGTACTTTGGAGGAACAATTCCTAAGCCAGTTTTGTTGGTCTCCTAAAATAGCTTTGTGCATTTGACATGGTTGGCACACTTTATAAGACCTGCAGTTTAACCTTGTCAATTTTATTGGTTTGTGAAAACCTATTTTTAGTGAGTGGGACAATCCAGGCTCATTAACTAATGTTTTTCATACCTAGACTTTTTGGGAAAACGGCATGTCTTCAAAAAAGAAATGTCGCACTTCACTAAATTCATCATATCATGGCACAGATATAAAGATGATGACATTTTATTTCGGAATGGTGATGAACATCTTTTTGATGAATTTAAGGCTTAAACCAAAATGACCTTGACATTCAGCTAATGTTGGTCATCAGTGCCTTTTGAACTGGATTTGACGAGTATGAAAGCAGCTGATGGGGAAATGAAAACTACCCTCCTACCATAAAAGTACTGTCACAAAGAATCTCCTTCATTGGCATTGTCCTCATCCTACCTTACCAAAAAGTGGCATTCTGATTGGGCAGTACCTGCGACTAAGAAGCAATTGCAGCAATGCTTAAAATTGTTTTCATAAGGCCAAAGCACTCAAAGAGAACTTTTTTTTGCCATAGGTTATACCAAAAGGCACTAAAAACGCCTGTCTTAAAGAATTATGATCTGTCCTCTTCACAAATGATAAACATGTGCATTGGCACATTTGATAAAGCATGGTCTCAAGTTCTGTAAATTTTGAAAAAATATTGACCATTTTTATCATTAGACGTGTTCTTGGCTGATGTCTCAACAGAGAAACAATTGGTAATGGCACAAAGAGGCAACCCGTAAAAAATGTTGTTACTGTTGTGACCGCTACAAGGCACAAAAAAGGTTGTTACTGTTGTGACCGCTACAAGGCATGTACCTTCATTACTCCTTCAAAAACATTTGCGGTCTGGAATGGAATATAAAATGACTTCCGTCATCAACTGTGGTACTATAGGAGTGGTTTTAATGACCTGCATTTGTGGTTAAAAAACAAACAACAAACATCTGAAAGACCAGGAGGGAATTTAACAAAACGTGTATTGGAAAATATAAATAGGTATATTAGTATTAGGGTTCGGGGCAGTTAGTGTTAGTATTAGGGTTTGGGGGGTATTTTAAGCATTAGGGTTTGGGGGTTAGATATTAGTGTTAGGGTTTTTGGGGGTAGGTATTAGTAGTAGGGTTTGGGGGGTAGTATTAGTATTGGGGTTCGGGGGTTAGTATTAGGGTATGGGGGGTAGTGTTAGTATTTGGGATATTTGGGTTCAGGGTTTTTTATTAGGGTTGGGAAGTTAGTATGGGGGTTCGAGGTAACTTTTAGGGGGGTTTAATTTACTGGGGGGGGGGGGGTATGTAAGCACTGACAGTTCAGAGTTCAAACTGCCATGCTGAACTGTCAGCAGTGAAACAGCCATGAAGAACTGTCCTAGACGCCCCCCTGACTACATAAGTTTCACATAATTTGTCCGCTCA
Source organism: Pelodytes ibericus (assembly GCA_036172795.1). Taxonomy (NCBI): domain Eukaryota; kingdom Metazoa; phylum Chordata; class Amphibia; order Anura; family Pelodytidae; genus Pelodytes; species Pelodytes ibericus. The sequence goes on from CM069858.1 coordinate 155,544,215, forward strand.
TGGTGTGTCCAGCAGAAGTGGTAGAGGTAAACACAGTCAAGGATTTTAAGCATGCGTGGGATAGACACAAGGCTATCCTAGCTCTAAGAACGGGAGACTAATAAAAGTATTCAGAAAAATTGGGCAGACTAGATGGACCAAATGGTTCTTATCTGCCGACACATTCTATGTTTGGTTACCAATCTTCAACTCATTACTTACCGGCAGAAATAAATACATAGCCGCTCTCTCGACACAGTACGCCGATTCGATTCACAGTCTTGTCTTTTTGTGGGAATTACCCTTTTTTTGGGAAACCTGTATACAGCACTATATTAATAGCATGTGTTTTTTGTACAACAGGTTATGGGCCAATGAACATGTATTTTATTTATCCTGCATAACTCTTCTAATTTCTGCTTGGGGGCATTATTTGCCTTACCATAGACTGATTGATGGTTCTGTTCTAACCAACCTTATCAAGGTGGTTTTGCTACTAGAGTGCTCCATTACCTCCACTTGCCTCAAGGTAGACTATTGACAGGTAATCATACAAAACGTCTAACTCTCCATGGGAATGTATTGCCCCATATGACTTAATTTTGTACCCACGGCGTCTAAGCTATTACGTTTTGTATAGGGGTTATATATTCTATAACACTTTAAAGCTTCTTATTCTTCAACAACATGACTTATCTGGTTATTTTCAGTAGACCTATACAATGTAGAATTTTGTACAAATCCTTGTTAGCGCATTAACCATCACCCTGTGCTTAAAGAGTAGAGTACTGTATTGCTGGACTTTAAACTGAACTTTGTGACTTTCCCAATTTATGAACTTGAATCCTATGTTGGGTGACCATTTTGAAAGCCTTTCTGGTCACATTAGCATTCCAGCACCAATGTCTGTATGCTGCATCAAAAGAAACGGAGCTCTATTTTTGATTTTATAGTTATTTATTTTCACTTTTTTACATTTTATTTGTTGTTTTTTCTTAGTATACATTTTTTTTTCCACATATTTGCAGGAGCTGTTTGGTCAGTATTTTTAACAAATATAGGCCGAAATTTACCAAATTTCAGGCTTTTCAAGTAAAAAAAAAAGTATGGGTGTCCAGGGCAAGTAGGCCACACCGGCAAGAGACAGGGCTACACGAAATGTGGGAGCAAAGCTACATAGAGCTGACAGGCAGGACTGCAGGGTGCATAGGTCGCAGGGTCAGGGTCAGAGATCCAACCCAAACTAGGAGGCAAGATGGCAGCCTTTGCATGTGAAATTGTTGCAGCTAAATAATAAAAAGGTGAAAAATTGTGTACCGGTTTGTTTATTTCAGACAAAGCTACTTATGGCATGACCGTTACATTTCTGAAATCTAACTATGGAATCTGTCTGTAAATGAAATGTGTTTATATCTTACACCCTCACACTAATAATATCCTGTTCCAAAACTGGTAAACCTGTCATATGTGGATGACTAGTTCTCCAATAGGGAGATCTGTTTTACAATATAAATCTTTAATTGCATAAAGCTTTCTCCACTTATATTACACAAGGTTCTGCAAGGAATAGCCAACCAAAAAAAAAAAAAAGCGAAATCTATTATATATTTTTTTTTTTTTTTAGGTTTTTAAGGAAATTTTGAGTCCCTTTTTTTTAAATTGGGGCATCAAAACAGCACTATAAAATTGATGTGTGAATAGTTGGTTTTTGTGTTTAGCAACTTTACCGAGAGAGTTAAATCTGCAATCCTTCAGTCAAATTAACTTAATTTTTAACAGCACTCTCTATTAATCAAACAGGGTTACACCCATTACATGTGTATCCAGGTGTAAGTAGATCTAACCACGCTTATAAAATATTAGAAAGTGGATTGTAAAATATGATCTCTTGCACAAAGTGTTTTCCTGTTATTATTATTGAACTGTATGTGATCTTTACTCTACGTCTGCAAAAAGACAGTGATGTTCTGAGAGGGGTGGCTGGTTTTTCCCCTCCCTCATGCAGTCTTATGATTGTTTTACTTGTCATATTATTTGTGCTGACCGAGACAAGTTATTTTTAGGACATAACAAGGATTATAAATAGTGTTTCTGAATGTAGGATTTTTTTCCCAGCTGGCTGCCTTGGTTTGCTTTAGTTGTTCCACAATGTGATGTGCAGAGGTGAAAAAAAGAAAAAATAACCTGAATCTACTGAGATGTATGGATACGTTGTCTCTTAAGGTCAAAGGAAAAAGGAAAAGTTTAAGGAAAAGTTAGAACTGCCCAGCATAGGGTAAAAATGCATAGCTATAGCACAGAATACATGTAGCTGTAGTAAAAACATAAGCAATAATTAATTGCAAGATTGCATTAAGTAAAGGCATTTTTAATAGAAATGTTTTATTGAAAGAATATAAAGAATGCACCTTGTTGAGCTACAATAGGGAGCGGACATGTTGTTTATAATCTTAGGACAGTTCATCATTCACCTTGGTCCAGATGCAGGTAGATCTGACCCAAGATTCTAAACAACATGTCTGCCCCCTGTTAGAGCTAAACAGAGGGAAAAAAGGTCTTAATAATGTACATTATTTATATTCTTTCATTAAAACATTTCTATGCAAACTATATACACGTGATACAAATCTTTCAAATATACATACATTTTTTTGCTACAGTTGTTATTTAACATCAGTCAAAGATCCCTTCACTTGGCACGACTTTTATGTATGTCATGTGTGTGTGTATATGTATATGTATATATATATATTTACCATCCTATGCACTTCTAAAAATCATGTAATTAAAATTACAAAATTTACATTATAATATGTTTTTTATTCAATTAAACAAATGTTTTATTGAAAATTTTAAAGCTAAGAACACTAATAATTAAATATATATTGCAAATACCTGCCATAGTTAAGTAGACATATTGGAAAGACATTCAACCCAAAATGAAGAAAGATCGGACCCTTGTTCATCCAACAGTAGCATTTGCCATGGGCCTGACCTCTTGCCAGAAATCATAATACTTGGGTCGTTGCAACTAGAGTTGAGTGGACACCTGGATGTTCGAGAGGTTCGACTGAACTTCGGAAAAAAGTCCGGGTCCGTGCTCGAACTTGAACCTGAACCCCATTGAAGTCAATGGGGACGCAGACTTTTGGCCACTAAAATGCCTCTAAAAAAGTCCTGGAAATGGCTAGTGGGCTGCAAAAGGAATTAAAATGTGGGTAAGAGTAGGACAAGTGCCCTGCAAACAAATATGGATAGGGAAATAACTTCCAAAAACATAAAATACATACAAATTAAAAATACTGTACTTTTTAGCACCCAAAACTATTAGAATTTTTCCAAGTGCGTTGTAAGCACAGTATTTGATGGTTCTATTTGACTCTCAGATGTAATACATTTAATGCTATTGCTATTTCTATAAACTGAAATAGAGTCCCCATTCATACGAATAGGTCAATTGAAATTCTTATGAATGGGGACTCTATTTCGGTTTATAGAATAGCAATAGCATTACATGTATTCCATAAACCGAAAGTCTATAAACTGAAAGACATTTTGGTTTATAGACTTTCGTTTTATAGAATACATTTAATGCTATTGCTATTCTATAAAAAGAAAGTCTAAGACTTTCGGCTTATGGAATACATGTAATGCTATTGGCTTTCTATAAACCGAAATAGAGTCCCCATTCATAAGAAATTCTTATGAATGGGGACTCTAGTTCGGTTTATAGAAAGCCAATAGTATTCAGTTTATAGACTTTTGGTTTATAGAATACATGTAATGCTATTGGCTATTCTATAAACCGAATGACTTTCGGTTTAAAGACTTTCGGTTTAAAGCCAAACCTCGAACTCCAACACGGACATACAGTGAAATGTTCGTGGCACGGACACCGTAATCGGGTTCGCTCAACACTAGTTGCAACCACATGGTTCACATTAGTTGAGCCATATTTTCTTTTTTCACATTACATTCATTTGCCAATGTAAATACATGGAAAATATCTTTGCTATGTCGTTAGAGCATGTGAAAACCAAAAGCTCACTAATGGAGCTTTTTGAGTTGTTGTTTTTTTTCTTTTTCTTAAGCTAGTCACAAAATATATTTATATATACATTTGTTTTGGTGATACTCTTCTCCTGTGAGAAAATCCTGAGTGAAAATAAAATCACCTGTACATCAATCAGTACATGATGTTAAAGCCACTTGAGAAAATAACCCTTTTGCTCACTAGATTGTGAATATGATATATACCTAAATAATACAGATTGTGCAGTACTGCATAAGTAGTAATAACAGGTGGTGGAACTCCCCGATTTTGAATAGCAGCTTACATTAAAACTTGTGCCCCAGTAACTACTCTCTCACAAGTTTGCTCTCTTTCTAGTAGTCTCTTTCCCACTGCCCCTGACAGAAGAAGGCTAGGCGTAAGAATAGTGCAAAAAATGCAAATCAAAAACACCGTTCCAATATATACAAAAAACCCACAGCACATTTCACAGTTGATTATGTGCTATGTTTCAAGGGTCGAGAGTATCCAGAAAGTGCTACCTCTGTAGTACCACAGACGGAAAACAGGCTTTTAGTTATCACCAAACAGGTATTGTTCTTTAGAGTGACTGTTTGTAACACCCCTTTTTAAATTCTGTACCAAGCTCTGCATAAATGTCTGGTTAATGTTAGGAATAGTCTAATAAGTTTGATGGGGGACGACGACAGTGAGACTCCAGGCTCCACTTGGTTATTGCACACATTTTGAAAATTCAGAAGGGCTTCACCAACCAAAGACCGCCACATCTCACCCAGTATAAATAAAAAGACGGGTCAGGAGCTCAATTCCATGAATCCAAATACTCCATGTAGAAATATTATGTGTGCGTATCCTATTCACCATACAAATAGTAGAAGCATGGATCATGTCCAAGCAGCACCTGAAGGATAATTGATGACACAAAATTAATTCAAATCTTTAAAAATATATTTGGGAGACAATCTGGTGTTTTTTAGGAGCAAGGGAAGTGGTATATCCACATAACCAAAAGCCCTGATAAATCTGAACTAGAGGCTCCTAGAAATTCTACCATGAACCTCTAGTGTTTAACATGACTAGTCCATAAAAGTTGAAGTGTCAACAAACACACACTTCAGTTCTGGGATATCTCACTGCAAAACGTAATAATATTTCAGCTGCAAATCTCTATAGTAAGTATGGTTCAATTCTTAAGTATAGGTTGTATTTTCTTTGCATTCCTTCTCATGTTGTCTAACTTATTCTGTCAGAAACACAAACACTGCAGCAGCCTGAGGTTTAACTGCTTGCACAGCCCATTGACTTGGCTTTTTACAGGCCTTGGTACAGTCTGACTGCTGCTTTTCCTGTTTGGGAATTGGAGAAGGTACAAGCGGCTGGGAATGTACTATATTTGTTTTAAAAAAATGTCTGGGTGGAGCTTTCAAGAAGAAACCATTAACATTTTATGAATATGCAGCTAGCCCTAAAGATTATGTTTGAAGTTAAAGAGACCAAAGATTTCTGCACAATTCCTAGTAGGCTATGCTAATTCATTGCACCAGGATGCCAAGTAAGCTTGTGCCAGATAAATATTTACATCATCAATGATGTGTGATGAACACATGCTTCACTTCCCAGTTTTTTTTTTTTTTTTTAAATACAACTGCTATGCTAAGAAGCCTGTATGAATAAATATGCATAATTCCAAAAATGGAATGAAATTGCATTTTTATCTTGTCACTTCAGCAATATATACCCATATGCCAACTGTATTACTCATCCGTATGGTTTTTATTGCTGAATTTGATTTCCTTGTGAATAGGCTTTTTTTTATTTATTTTTTTTGAGCTTGGTTACATATTCGTTCTTTTAAGTAGCTCAAAATAACTGTAGTATAACATTTTTTCACTCCCAAAAATGTCCAGATAATAACCACATAGGTATTTTTTGTACAATTGTAGGATGCCGATACCAACCAAATTATTTGAAATTAATGCTGTAGGGGAAATTAATTTGTATCCTTTTGGTGGGGTTTAACACATAACCTTTCCTACTGTGCAAAAAAAAAAAGAAGCTTTCTTGCATTATGTGTGTCACATTGCTTAATGGGGAAGATTTGAACCTGGTTCCCTCTCCCCCCAGCCCCCAAGTTAAACTCGAGTGCTGAATCTTACTCGACTTTTTTACTTTAGTCTCAAAATGAAAGTCGGCCTCCTCGAACTTTGCGAATTTTGACACATGTAATGATATGTATTAAGGTGTCTGATTAGACCTTGTGCCTTTTCTCAAAGCAGATCTGTTAAATACAACGGTGAATGACTTTTTCATTCAGCAACAAAGCACAAAAAACTGCAATGTTGACATTTTATTGATTTATTTTTAGACCTCTAACATAATATATACCAAATAATATGTATAAATGAAAAGTCAGTGCTAAAATACCTAATTCAAGAAACTGACTGCAGAGTTTGTTCCTTTTCAATACAAAATGGGTTTTGTGGTATTGTGGTATTAATTTAGTTTTTTGGGGTTTCATAACCAAAGTGTTTCAATTAGTTTTTTTTTTTCTTTTCATATCATGGTTACTTTCAATAACTATTGTTCGCTGTTAGAAACCTCATCGTGTTGTACCACTTGAAAGAAGAATTTGTAATTATGTGTATGATCATGCACTAATTACATTACATTAGACATGACAAACCCTGGTCGCTATCCAACCTGGTACCCAGGTATCATGAGTCCCGCATGGTGCCCTAGCCACTGGGATCTTCTTCTTCTTTTTTTTTTAAACTTTAATCCTCTGGCGCGTGAGGGAGTAGAGTGTGTGCACCGACTGCACAGACTTCCTGCTCCACCCCCTTGTGCACCGCGCTGTAGTGCCAGAGTACAGGGCTGAAGTAATAATTGTCTGTGCATTTTTAAGAGTCACAGACCAACATGGATCGAACATGTCCTCCCTTCCCTGCAGTGAGGTCTAGCAGTAGGGAGGGGGGACTCATTGATGGATTAAAAAAAAAATGCTCCAGATTAAAAAAACACTCACTTGTATGTCTGACTGTATATATAGGAGTCACTGACGGACTGTATGTATTTGTGTGACTGACTGTGTTTGTGTGTGACTGATTGTATTTATGTGTATGTGACTGCGTGTCTGTCGTTGTCTGGCTCCTAGATTTTCTTTTCCTTTTTTTGCTGGCTCCTAAAAGTCAGTTAAGTGTGTCAAGCACATGAGGTATCCGTAAAAGACACAGCAGAAAACCGAGAGGTTTATGAAATTCTATAGTATTTTTAGTATAACATGTAAAATATCTATATATACAAAACATATTGGCTTTCCAAGACACTTTGCTTTGTCAAATGCTGTTAACCTAAATTTGCACCCATCAAAATATCCCTTTGAAATAAAAAAAGTTATTTAAATAATGAACAAATGATTTCTTTAATGGCAACTTCTAGAACAATTATGGATATCCTATAATATTTTGTCTAATGGAACCTGCCCAGAAATCGAGCGGGTGGATTTTAAACTATGCATGATGTGGTTACATTATTAAAGCTTAGATTTTATTAGTGCTGGATGGAGTGGTGTTTCTTCAGTATAAATAATAAATGGATCACTACAGAAGCAGTTACCTCAAGAAGACTGTACCAGCCAAGTCAATTTGAGCTGTGCATTTGCAGTCTACAGTTCTAACCTCAGACAACCTCCAGTGAACAAAGGTATTCACTCTCTAGCAAAGGAGAAGGGGTTTCGAATGAATCAGCCGTGTAGCAGTGTCCTAAACGTCTGACAACATTTGCTATTTGCTTGCGTTTTTAGTTCAGTTGATTGAAGAAAACATTCTATTTTTTGTGATTGAGCTTGACTTGTGAAATCCTTAACTGCCCTTTCCTCAGCAGCTGTGTCTCCAGATACATTTACTTGTCCCATTTAAACGTATACAAAATGCTGATTGTGAGGTCCGGCCATAGCACTTTATATTTAAATATATACAATTTTTTCTGTCTAAACATTTTTACCCTTTGCTGTTTCCTAGTTCATATTGCAAATTTGTGCATTTTTGGGGCTATTCCAGTTATTTTGTTTTTTTTTATTTGTTTTCATTTAGTGTGAAAAGAAATGAAATACACTCTCCACCCCCTAGCTGCCATAAATCTACATTGTAAGCTTTTAAATTGAATTATACATGTGATAAGGTAAAATAAAGTCTTCATATATACTAATATATTTATTATTATTATTATTACAATTTTTTTTATTTTATTAAATGACAACTATAACTTTGTTTGTTTTTTAACAGGGTTTGGGTTTTGGGGGGGCGGGGGGCGGCGCTTACTTTATACTTTTTTTTTTTTCATTCAGAGAGTCCCCAGACCTTCCTACTTTTATTCACTGACACAAATGAGCCAAGGGACCAAATGTGGTATCCTAATTGGATTTCTGACACAGCATGTGTCGGGAATGCAATTCAGAAGATGGCAGATTATGAACTGTGCATGTGCAGCATTATGAATGGGAACTGCAGCATTATGAATGGTAACTACTATTTCCCAGGAAGCCTCAATCTTCTGAATTAAATTTTCTACACAATTGTCAGCAATGCAGTTTGGATGTAACAGTTATAGAGTCCCTAGTAATTTGTCTCTCCCCTGATCAGGTATCTGCCATAGTCTTCCTGGTTTTGGTGCTTGTGTCGTCTGGGACGAAGGGGTTAACAAGCATTCAGTTAATCAACCATAAACAAAAATGAAGTGTTTTCAGTGGTATGAAATTAATAATTGTATATTTTACATTTGTGATCAGGAATTTTCTTTTCCACTATTTAATAGACCTCATAGGAGGGAGCTCCTACTATATACAGTGTCTGAAAAAAATATTTTTTAGATAAGTGTTGCAGTACTTATCTGTATCCTGTAGCAAAAAGAAACTTGTCAGATCTTCTTCCTCAACACTTCCTCTCTCTTAAAACCTGCCTATAAAATGCAAGTTACTACTATTCCGGTAGCAACAGTGCCGAATATCTCGCCCAAGCCTTTCGTATACATCTGTTACTGGCTGAACAGTGTATCAAAATACCCATAGTGGCAATACTGAGAACTAATTCTGTACCACCAATGAGACCATAGGTGATACAGTAAACATACAGAGACACCCAACCTGGTGAAGTCCAAGGAGGAGCTGCCAGTTGTTGTGGGGCCAGTCCAGGTCATGGTGCCCCATCATCTGATATTGATGGGATTGGAGGGGACACAGCTGTAGATGCTAGGTGTAAAGTGATAGAACAGTGCTAATACATATCAAATGACATAGTTGACACATCAATGGTTGTTCAGTACTTCTGGTCCCATTTCATCCTCCACCACAATGACTGATTCAGCCCCCATGGCCTGCAGTAGCTCCTCCTCAAAGTCCATCAGTTCAGCCAGCTCTGGAGAGACTCCACAACGATGTCTGGAAGCAGTGGCCTGCCTCCACAGACCAGTTATTCCCGACACCTTTGTTGACTGCATTTACAAACTCCTGCCAGATTTCCTCCTCAAGCTTGTTTTCTTGACTTCACAGTGATTTGCTGTAAGTTGATTGTAACAATATTTTGTATCCATTTAATTGAAGCTGGGCCTATTTCCTATGGAGGTTGTTTATTTCAGAGGATTATCAGTATTGCTGGGCATTTATTCTTAATGTACAAAAGCTACTATAAGATATAATTAGGCGTTTCAGCTGCTTTTGGAATACCAGATATTGGTGTGTAATCAACTATAATATTTCCTAATTGTGGACATATTCGAAGGCACATCGGAGCTACCTGACTAGCATGGAATTCATGTTTTTTCGTTTCACCAATGTGATCCAGATACATCTTCGGAAACACGATTCCGAAAATCCATGTATGTTGGGTTGATGATTTAGATGGTTTTTGAAACCAACTACGTAAGACACTAACTTATGTTCGCTCTCAGATATTACCAGTGAAGGAATTGCAAACTTGGATAGACATGTAACCAAATGTCATTATAGACTATGGTTTTTTGTTTTTTTTATAACCCAGTGTTGTCACATACTGGCTCTCCTGATGTTGAAGGATTGCATTTCCCAAAGTCCGCTGCCAGTCTCTTGTCCAACAGTATTATGTGAGATGTAGGCCAGGGCTGCAGTTTGATGCTCTTAACCCCTTGGCGACACAGGACGGACTAGGTCCGTCCTGTGTGCCGAGGCGTTAGTGACACAGGACGGACCTAGTCAAAAAACGAGCACTGAAAGCGGAGTTTTTCCGCTTTCAGTGCTCTAAGGGTATTGTAACGATGCTTCCGTATGGAAGCATCGTACAATGCTAAAAAAAATGCCCGTCGGCATTTCGATCGCTCCGGAGAGTGATCGAAATGCCGGTTTTAAAGGCACAGTGCCTTTAAAACGCTTGCATTTCAAAAATGAGCATAGGAAGCGAATCTTTCGCTTCCTATGCTCAGAAAGTGTTTCTGATTGCCTCGCAAGTCGAGGCAATCAGAAACACAAAAAAAAAATGCACGATCTTGGTCACTGAGTGACCAAGATGGCGCTGCCCTTCTAAGGGCAAGAGCACAGGAGGCAGGAAATACCTGCTTCCTGTGCTCTCTGGCTGTCACACGATTGCCTCTTCACAGAGGCAATCAGTGACTGCCAGGCACACTGACAGTCAGTGGGGATGTTCTGCTGAACATCCCCACTGACTGGTCAGATCAATATTAACCCTATATTGATCTGACCAGTTATGATCTGTCTCCCTCTCCTCACATTTTTTTTAGTGAGGGAGAGAGACAAATCAAAGTTCTAAAAGTAAGTAAAAGTAAAAAAAAAAACAATAAATACACAACACACAAATAATAAAACAATAAAAAAAAATTTATTAAAGCAATTCCCTGCGTTTAACCCCTTCCCTGCCACTGATCTTGCATAAGCAGTGATCGTGCACATCAGCGCATTTATTTTTGCTGTTTGTGCATTTTTTAGGGGTTAATTTTTTTAGTACTGTAATTTATTACAGTACTAAAAAGGCTCTTCTAAGAGTTATTAACCCCTTCTTTGCCGTCTATCACTGCTTACGCAATGATATTGACGCCAAAGCAATTTTTATCTGTCTGCATATTTTTTTTTTTTTATTTTTTTTTTTTTACACATACCCGCTAGGGGATTACATGTAAAGTAAAAATATTTGAGATTTTTTTTTTTTTTAAGCTGTCTGAGTGCATAGCGATCAGTAACAGCGAATTAGTGGCAAAGGCGGTTTGGTGATTTTTCAATTAAGCTCACCATTCGCCCTGGTCAGATCAAAATTGGTCGGATCAATATTCACAAATATTGATCTGCCTCCCTCTCCTCACTTACATTTTTGTGACGGGAAGAGACAGATCAGTATTAGTGATATAAAAAAACATTTTATAAAATTGGCAGGTTTTATGAAAGTCTTTCACTGTGTATTAACCCCTTCCCTGCCATTCATCACTGTGTAAGCAGTAATCTTGCACAGCAACAGTGTGTTTTGCTGTCTGCACTGTTTTATGGATTAATTTCTTTGTACTGTAATGTATTACAGATAGGCTCTTATTAACCCCTTCTTTGCTCGAGATCACTGCTTACGCACTGATTCTGAGGCCGCGGACTCAGGGTTCGATTTTGACCCTATTCAGCTTTCTGATACATCATCTAGCGATGTATCGGTGGCTGCTGAGCCCTTGCCACAAGTAGTGATGGGGGTCTACCGATAAAAAAATATATGGTTTGGTGGGGGTAAATTACATTGGCTGGCTTCAAAGATATATCCCATAAAGGACACGGACGCAGGTTGACTACATGTCAAAATTCCAGGTTGGAATTGCGCACCCCCTAAATGTGGAATTTTAGACCCAATACAAACCAACAAACCTATGCATGGGGGGTATCCCTGTACTCAGGAGATGTTGCTGAACACATATTGAGGTGTTGGTTGGCAGTGGCAAATACCAGAATCTGAAAATTCCTGCCTGAACTACAATGTGTGTGGGGAAAAAATGACATCCCAACCCTTTGACATAGGTTGGTGGTAGAATTAGCACTTGGAAAGTGTTAAAATACCACAGTTTTAAATACCCTAGGATGTCTAGTTTTCCAAAATATATGGTTTTATGGGGTAAAATACTTTTGACAGGCTTCAAAAGTGTCCCAAATGGAACATGGGCGCAGGCTGACTACATGTCAAAATTCCAAGTTGGAAATGCACCCCCCCTAAACGTGGCCTTTTAGCCCCCAAATAATCTAATCTAACCTACACATGAGTGGTATCCCTGTACTCAGGAGATGTTGCTGAACACATATTAAGGTGTTGTTTGGTACTGACACATAATAGGATCTGTGAATTCATGCCCGATGTACAATGAATGTGAAAAACAAATTACTATCCATAACATTGACATAGGCTGGTGGTATAATTAGTGCATGGAAAGTGTTAAAATACTACCATTTGAAATACCCTAGGGTGTCTAGTTTAAAAAAATATATGGTTTTGTGGGGTAGAATACACTTTCTGGCTTCAAAAATGTCCCAAATGGAACATGGGCACAAGTTTTCTGCATGTCAGAATTCCAAGTTGGAAAACCAAAATGCGCACCCCCTAAATGTGGCCTTTTAGCCCCAAAACAAACCAACAAACCTATGCATGGGTGGTATCCCTGTACTCAGGAGATGTTGCTGAACACATATTGAGGTGTTATTTGGAAATACCCCTTCACATTTTAAGGTAATGTTTACCTAAATTGCAATATATGTGAAAAATTAAAAAAAAAGATTTTTTGCTGCAAACTTTGGCATAGATTGGTGGTAAAATGGCTACATGAAATGTGTCAAAATACCCCAAGTTAAATGCCCTGAGTGGTCTAGTTTTCAAAAATATGTACATGTTGGGGGTCATTCATGGATTTAGTACAGAAATCAGTGTTACAATGTCACTATCGCTAATTTTGAAAGAAAGGATTTTAAAATAGCTTTGCACCACTTATAGTTCTGGCCCTGTAACATGAATAAAAAAGCACAAAAACATGGGCTATTTCTGAACTCAGGACATATATTAGAAACTTTTTAGCAGTGTTTTTTTGTTGTCTCTTGTACATGAGTATACGATTTTTCAAATAAAAGTCATAAAAAAATAATTTTTTTTGCCATATTTTATTTTATTTTTTACATCAAATTATATGCTATTATCAAAATAATGGTATCAAAAGAAAGCCCTTCTTATAACGATAAAAACGATATATAGTTTGTGCGGGTACACTAAATGAGACAGAAATAAATTACAGCAAAACACAAACACCTCAGAAATGTTAAAACAGCCCATGTCACCAAGCGTCGGACAAGCCAAAAAAGTCATGTCACTAAGGGGTTAATCTAGACTACTCGACCCTAGGATTCTCTCCATAATAAACTACTGGTAAATACCAGAAGCTCCAAGCCAAACCCAGAGAGTTTCTCCATGTGCTGATCTTTCTTTTCTTTTTGTAGAAATCTCCTCAGGACTTGACCATTTTTCAACCTGCTGAACAAGCTTGTGAAGGCCTATGATGATTATTAATTGACAGCTGTTATATTGCTCATTGTTCCTAAAGGCAAATTCTGACCCTGAAAGGAGGAGATCATAAGTGGCACACACCTTTCAAAAAGTCACAGCTTGCACACATATGTATGATATAAATATAGCAAAGGCCACTGACTCACCAAATTAATTATATTTTTGAATACAAAAAAATGTTGTGTAATAGATCGTTGTCTCCCTTTTAGGCATTATGTTTAGGTTTAGTTTTTTCTTGTAGAACCTCATTGGGTTTTCATACAAACATGGTTTGTGTCTTTAGAATCTCTTCTCACAGATTTGTACACAGAGGTCTGTTATTCCTTTTTTTATTATCGTTTTCTTTTATCGTTCTACACATTAAGTGTTTTTTTTTAGAACCAAATGCACAGGACACCTTAAATCATTTTGAAGATTGGATTTCTGTGCATATAACTGGGGATATAGCTAAAGATTCTAGTATACAGTATTAGAAGGTTTTGTTTGTTTGTTTGTTTGTTTTTCTATTTTTAGTAAAGGCATTTTATTGTGCAGTCATTTGTTTTTTAGGTCCTGATCTAGAATCTCAAGATATGAAGTATTGCTGTCCCCTCCTCTGTTTCTGCATCTTAATGAAAGTACTTACTTTAGTAATCGCCACTGGATACTTTTTTTTTTTGTTTTTAAGCATCTTTTATTTCACAGGTGTCATCAGTAGAAGGGAAAAAAAATCACATGAATATTTTTGTGTGACCAATTATTAGCTAATCAACCTGTGTAACAAGGATTAACAAATAAAGGAGAAAAATATTATAAAACTTTTTATATACACAATCTGAGTATCTCCATCACATCCAGACTTTTCTTGAGTCATTTTAAATATGTGAAATAATAATTTCAATGATAGATAAAAGCAAAGATGTTACCAAATAATGAGACTCTTCTAAAATAACTGGTTTGTTATAGATACTTTTGTATTATGCATACTATAAGGGCCTGCAAGTTTAATGGCAAACTACTTAAAGCCCAAGCAAATAAACCTAATAAAATACACAAACTCCCATTTTAATATAGTATAATTAATTTTGTTTATATTTATGCTGTGAGATAAATATAATAACTAAAATGTTTTCTATAACATTTTAGTTATATTATATTTATCCCACAACATTGTTCACACATGGTATATTTAATCCCTCATATACACCACCTGTATAATGCAGAACAGGGAACTATACAGCTGGACCACCAAGAGAAGATACTTTGTTATTAGGCAATGCAGGATGTACACATATTAATTAAGGAAAACAAATCTGATTGAAGCCTTGGTTTAAGCCTGCTGTAATCATAGTTTTCAATTTATGTATCTAATAGGCATCTCTTTTAGAGACCCTTTTTACTAAATCACTTATCTTTTGATTATCTAGGTCTCCTCTGTTGATCCTCTTTGAAAACAAGGGTCTCTCTCTGCACCAGCACCTAAAAACTCCTTCTTCTGAGCCCTTGATCTGATTGTATATAGCCAATCTGACACTGCGTTATATTTACTTTGGAGGAATGGACCCTATGTTTTTGCAAGGCTTAAAAAAACTTTAGTTGTCCTTAACCCCTTAGTGATCAGACAATGTCTGTTTTAACACTTCTGCAGTGTTTAGCTGCAAATTTATTTATTTTTCAGAATAGGAAAAGCTTTTTTTTATATCCCATTATTTTGTTAATATCATTTATCATTAGAAAAAATTATACAAACCATGATAACTTAATACATTTAAATTCTAACTTTTATTTGAAAAAAAAGCCAACACAAAAATCTGCTAATACTTGTCCTGAAGTTTTTGCAAATTATAAGGTAATAAGTACAAGTAGCCTTTTCCTAACCATTTGTTTCCAGTATTACCTACAGAGATAATGTAGACCTAACCCCAAGCCCAAGTTTAATTTTTGGACAATAAAATCTGGGGAGCAGTGCAAGCTGCCTATACAGTAATTGGGCAGTGTCTGGCACGTCCTATGTTATCAAGGAGTTAATCAGGCAGAATGCCATATTGTGTACACACACACACACACATATCTATTGCCCATAAATTGATTGCAAGCAAATAGAGTTCTTGATGTGGGATTAGTGGATAATAGGGGATTATGCTGCATTTATAGAGCATGCAGTATGTGCCTGCCAAATTTCTGTAATCTGCAGATTGCCTAGTGACGTAAACGTTAACAAGAGTATAGTGTCTTACCATGAAAGAGTTATTTTTCCACTCTGGTTTCCTTCATCAGGATAGGAGTCGACCAATTCATTGGTGTTTAACGTGCACAGTATTGTTTAATTGGTTCAATTTTCTGAACTGCATTCAAGTCTTAACTCACTTCACCTGATGAATCTCACACTTGATGAAAACGTTGAAGGACAGATGACATATTTAGCAGGTTTTAAAGGGCCTCAGTCATCCTAGAATGAATGAACCAATAGGCAAACTCCAATGTACAGGGTCCTATATAACTTTACTTACTGAATTAAAAGTGTTGTTTCATGGCATAGTGGGCAACACTTTGGGCCAAATGCAGGCCTGTTGGAAGACCTCTACCAGTGAAGAGCAAACCAGGCCAAGATGGATAAGTAATAATTTTGAAAGATGATGGACCTACTTTAATGGTGCTGTTCCACATAGATGTTTTTTTTTTTACGCTTTATTACGTGTTCACTGCATTGTTTGCTTTTCTTGTGTGTGTGTGTGTGTGTGTGTGTCTTAGATAAGCATAGTCTTTTTGGTTAATGGTTAGCCGTTATCTCTCAATTTTAATTGTTTAGAATTCCATGTTCCTAGCAGTTATCCTAAAATCATAGTGGAGTGTATGTGAGAAGCAGCACTGACCCATATGGGCACTGCTTGGAGCAGGAGTCTGCAGAGTCCTAAAACCCTCCCTCTACACTTCTTTGGTTTGCTCTGTGTCCCACCAGGCAACCTGGTGCCCTGTCTGTAAATAAAAACTGTGTGTAGATTCTTGTTGCATGGATGTCAGTATGTGGGTGCATGGCTGTCTGTGTATGCATTTTTAGTGCATTGATGTAGCTCTGTCTATGGGTGGATGTCTGAGTATGCATGTGGGTACATGCAATGATGATCATATAGCCGTTTTATTCAAGGTCACTTATGAAAATACATTTTCCATGCTGTAATCCGTAAAATGGAGACTGGTGTCCAGTACTTATTCTACCTAACATTAAATAGTTTTAAATATATTTTTTTTAAACATATTGACTTCCTACCTACACATGCCAACAGCCCCAGATCTGTGAACCATTTGTGTACAGAACAATACCCTCTGCACATACGTCTATGTAATAAAACATGTAGTGACCCCCAAATTAATTTACATTGTTACATGGTGTGATTAAAAAAAAAAAAAAAAGTAGTAACCCCAGTACAGATTGCTTGTAATATGGTGTGTTGTGCTGATAACACAGATTCATCATGGCAATCCTTCTCATTTGCCATTCATGTGAAAGCATTGTATATGGAGCTTTGCTGTTCCACGCGAACTAGCGTGAAATGACAGGTGGGATGGGTTGTAGGAGTTCTCCTTGCAGTGAGGTCACCGAATCTTGCCATAGCTTTTTTAATTTTTAATAATGGGACAGGGAGTATTAAGAAACAAACTGAAATGCTGGATCTGTTCCTTTAGCTTCCCTTTACATGATGCAGTCATCACATGGAGTATTGCAACATGGAAAGGTGCTGTAATGCAAAAACAGCAGAAGTGCCTCCAAGAGGTACCAAATTTTAAGAAAAATGCAACATACCCCCAGCTCTCCTTATGAATTGAATCCCCATTTTAGACCCCTACTTCTTTGCAATCTTTATATATTTTGATTTATAACATTTACTAGATTCCTGCCTAAACTAAATTAAAATTTCACATTACGCAGATTCAATCTTGCAGACTTTGTGTAAGTTTAACACTTTTTCCAGGCAAGAAGCCTGCACAGTAGCACACACTGCTCAATGCCAGTAAGTCAAATAAGGTATTATAGAGCAGAAAAGCTGCCATTGATATACAACCATTCTTCATACTGTCACCTTTAAAGTGTCAGTAAGGTCTTTTTCATAATAGATTCTTATCTTGAAACATGTGAAGCATTTCTTTTTGAAGTGTATCACTTTGTACCTATTCCACTAGGGTTGCCACCTTGGCCATTTTGTAACAATTGAATGGGTCATCTTCTGCCACCTACCTATCTCAACTTTTGCCCCCTGCGAATGAAGACACTGGGGGCAGAGCTTGGGAGGTAGTGTCAGTAGAGTTTGCACATACACTACTGGATGAGCCACGGTTAGTTTGCTGCCTAGTGTGTCCATTTGATGCCCACTATAGCATTAAAAGAATTATTATTCTCTCTTTGCATATACCATGTTTGTACCTGATGATATTGCTATTTTTATATTTTGGTGCTATTCCACGTTAGATGTTCTTGATACAGCTCGCTTTCACCACCCAACATATTTTTCAGATTTTTTGGTAAACAATATTGATTTATATTCTGAAGCGTTGCCTGTGTTGCTATTTTTCTCAGTCATGTTTTATATTATTAATTTTGTAAAATATTTGTTTCTTTTCGTCTTACCCTTTAGAATTAGAATTGCTTTTCTTTAAGGAAGTATTGAATATGTGCAACTAACCATAAACAAGTTATAGTTAATAAAATTATTGTAGTAATAAATTAGTGCATGTAAATATGTATCAACCTTTTGTTAATAGCAATAGTATTTGGGATAGAGAGCTGTTTGTTTAATGTTTGTACGAGGGCAATGTAAACATGGGTGTGTGTAATCATTTTTAAGACGGTCCAAGACCTCCCTAGCTAACTTTTCTTCACACCCCTTACAGGGGATGATTTATACTGAATTGGTATCAGAGGGCTCTATACACATGCTCATTTAGTTCTCTAGAACCATACCACTGTTGTTCTTCTATGTAGCACTCTGATACATTTCAGTGTACAGGGATACACTGAGGCCACACTACAAAGAAGTTTCCTTGTCTGGACAAATAGGTCATTTACTGGTTGGCTTCTATTTGGCACAAGTTCAGGTAATGTGAAGATTGAGGACATAGCAATTTACAGTACTTCACTGAATCAGGGTGTAACCTAGTCATTCTTCTATGGGACCTTTTTAATACTCAGAAACAATTAGGTCATCGTTGCTAGAATTCTGAGCCAACATCCTAATGACTAACTTCCTTCTTTTTCTCATGTAAGTGGCAAATATTTCAGAAACAAATTGAACAATTTTATGATTTTGGCCACAAACAATTCTCTATTGAAGCTAATGTGGTTTAGTGTGAAGATTAGTAGAAATAGGGGTCATTTTAAAATTGGTTGACGTGTTAAGATAAAGTATTAAGTAAAATATGTTTCATAAAAACGAATGGCAGACTCCTTACAAGAATAGGGAATAATCTATGTTAAAAAAAAAAAAAAAATATAAAACATTTGTTCATATATAAATTTTATGCATATTGCATATTTGTATGCTTGTGTATATGTATACATTTTGGTAGTAAGGTCGATGAAGAAAGCAGTAACCCGGCGATGAAACAGTCCGTCGCTGGAAGACGGTCGATGAAGTGGAAAACGTTCAAACCACCGCGATGAAGTATCTGCGCTGAAGTGGCAGCGCAGAAGAGTCCCATCCCCATTTTGGTATACCTCCCATCATCCTGCTATTTTGTTGCAACAGAGGTTTATAAATACACACGTGTACACGACCTTTCCCTGGGATCACTCATTGTATAGATTTATTTTTTTGTTGTAGTGGACATTCATATGAAACATGTAATGTAATTGTATTAATTAATGTTTCATTTGTATAGATAATGCACGGATGACAGGTCCACTTTAAGTAAATAAAAATAATAATTAAGGCAATTGTTACATGACTAACTCCCAAAACCTGTGATATTAATACATACAAATATATAATTTTCTGTGATTTGCAACACATGCATTTAAAGATTAATGATCCTTAACAGCAGTCATTATATTCTACATTTTAACTGACCCATTCACTACAACTTGAATATTTTGGGTGGAGTTTTGTGTGTTTTCAATGAAATTTCACAAAATATCAGCCTGTAGATTGCCCCCAAAAAATGTAACATGGTAGAATTTGTATGTACAATTTCACATAGTACAGTATACCTGATAACCTTAGTTTTCCTGCCTTCTCTTACTTTCAGTGCTGTGTAATGAAAGAAACACATGTAATGTATCTGATCCACAATAAAAGTTACACTGCCAATTCATGCATTCAAAGCTTCACTCATCCTATAGCATGGCATCAGTCTCTTGTGAGGAAGGGTATATGCATTGCTGTGCTGTTCTCAGTTATGGTTGGACTGTTTATAGGACCAGGGGAATTGGATGAGGGTTATTTTGATTTTGGAAACTACCAAATGCAGATGTTGTTGATGAGTAAGGCATAAAAAAAACTGCTAGCATGTTCATTTATGAGGGCGAATATCCTGTTTTTCTAAGGAAAGAAATGCCACATTACAGGCCATTTCTAAAATAAAGATTACTCAGGGAGCCGGTGATACAGCTCACTTTGTAAATATATCCACTATAGTTAACTGGGTCAATACAGCCCTTCATCCTTCTGAGGTTGATACAATTATTACATTTAAGTTTTAATAAATAGTTTTTTTTTTTTTTTACTAGGAAAGGTATACTGAGATGTCTCTTTTCCATGTACATCCCATAGATCATGCCTTTGTCTAACATTCATGGGTTGTTTCTATTAACCAAATTAATTGTACAACATTTTATTGACCTTTAGAAGATTGAAAGGCTGAGTTGACTTCCCCAGGAATTTAATCTGCAAGTCTGGGGACTGAACAGATTCCACAACCTGCTGTAAAATTGCTGTTTGACTGAACCATTTCTCTTATCCTACTTTAACCATGAATATGCAGTTATAATATTAATTACACTTGGTCTACAATATATGGTCTATCATCTCACTGCTTAAATTCATTCTGACCCTGTGCCCTAAACTGCTTTGAGTCTCCTCTGGGTGAGACGGTCTATATAAAAATATTCTTAAATTGCTTTGGCCACTTTGTTGCCTGAAGGCTCTTCTGTGTATAAGTCTAAGTTATATGATGTAAACAATATTTTGTAGTGTTTTTAGTTTTATAGCAGGTTTATATAAATGTGGTCAATTTTACCTGTTTTTCTAGTTGGTTAACTATGCACTATGCAATACGTATTGTTTATTTATTTTACCGACCAACATTAAAAAACGTTTTGTGGGAAGGGTTGTTGGCTTACCTGAACAGTCTGTTTTGGCTGTAAACCTGTGGAACAGGTAGTATCGTTTTGCATAATACAGAGCAATTTTTTCCTACCCATCATGCCTGGCTGTCCACAATGTAAACCCATCACTAATGGTCAATAATACGCTTTTCTCTTATTCTTTAGTAAAGGGAAATCGGCCCTAATCATGCTCTATGCAGAAAATCTAAGAATGAGAATTTAGATTGTGGGGAGAGCTGGCACAGGGGGCAGGAGACCATGCTGTTCTCTAATCTCTCTCAAAAAGGCTGGTGCTGTATCAATTTTGACTTTAAAATGAACCCTTCTGTAACAGTTTTGATATTTCTTTCCAATTGTGTTGTGTGCCTATCAATTTCTGTGTCATATCTGTCAGCAAATCTGTCTTGAATTTATATATGTGTCAATCTCGATGATATCAGGTGAGCTGATAAAGTAGCACCAAGAGCAACTATATTGCATTTGCCCCCTCGTGCCCCAGACTGATGCCAGGCCACCCCTGATCTCACGGCACTAATAATCTACCAATTTGAGCCATGATTCTAACCATCAGTTGGTTGGAAGTTGGGTTCATAGATGAGCGCAAGTAAGACACCAGTAAGAAATATAAAACTATAACTTAAACTGTAGCATGAGGCGCAGGAACGAATGTGTAAGGTCTTCAAACAACTTCTACTAAAAAAACAGCAGTTTAAAACATTACTCTTTCTAATTGTGTGTGTGTGTGTGTGTGTGTGTGTATGTATGTATATTCTTATTTATAGCCGTAGTAAATCCCTATAATAACCCATGTGCCTCCAGATTACATGACTGAGCACTGCTCTGCTCACATTCAGATTTATCTTTTTCAGTTGTGACCTTGTGTACATTAGACTGAACAAAACTAGCTTGTATTTGTCTAGCAGACTTGATATCTTAAAATAGTTCAGCAAAATATTAAAGGCTAAAAATCATTATTCGCATCCACCCAAAAGAGGAAGAACAGGTTTGTGATGAAGTGGATATATTGTGTGTTGTTTTCATGTGATCTGCTGACTACATAATGAGTCAACAGTAACATTTATAGTAGGTATTTATACTGTAAGCAAAGGAGTTTTGAAAAAGATCAGCAGCTGTAACACGTATATGAATACTCATGCATATGTCATCATATTGAGTTCATTTAATTGACTGAATATACAGGTTATTCAGGATTTTAAATAAAAAGTGGATCAAATCCATAGTAGAACAAGCAGGGTCACGACAAAATCAGGAGTAGCAATGAAAACTGGAACAAGGCACTGCATATAAGACAATCCTAGGCTGAACTTCAAAGGAGGGTTTATATAGGAAGACGATCAGCTGCAGCAGCATCAAGGGCAAACTAGGTCATGTGAACAGAACCCATGTGATGAATAGGTAGAGAGGCAAATCTTGGGTTCACACATTATTTCAGTTATGCATTGGTGTAATGGCTAAGTTGCTGGACCTACATGCTGAGAATCTCATGTTCAAAACCTTGATCTGCTAATCAATTGCATTTATGGGGTCCCACCTTGCAACTTACAGGACGTAAAGGATCTGCTGCTTACACACACAGATACACTTATACAGACACACACAGATCCACTTACCACTTACACAGACACCCTTTAACAAACACCTGCAGAGACACACTTATCACTTACACAGACGCCCTTACACACAGAGAGACACACTTACCCCTTACACACTTACAGATATCTTATCTGTCTGTGAAAAATGTAAACACTTGCACATAGAAATTGGTACTTTGAATATTCCTGTGGTGGGAATGTTCATGATATGAGGCAGCAACCAGAGCAAGTCTTAAAAAATAGTTGTAGATTTTAGGAGCCAGACGGGCTAATTCAGGCGCCAAACCAGTTTTTTTTTTTATATTTTGGAGCCAGCAAAAGGGTACTTCTATAGAGTTTTATGTAAAACAATCAAAAACGTTAGGACCCAGCAGTAGAGATTTTAGGAGCTATGGCTCCTGGGAAATGTCAAGCTCTGAACTAGAGTTTATAAAATGTTATCAAATTGCTGTGTTTGTTCTACTATTGGAAACTTTCATTGCATTCTAAATTCTGTGGCTATCTTTGCCCATTCATCCAGTAAAGCATTTTCGAGGTAAAGCACTGATGTTGGACAAAAAGGCCTGGCTTGTATTCTCCATTCCAGTTCATCCCAAACTTGTTCGAAGGGGTGGTTGTCAGCGCTCTGTGTAGGCCAGTCAAGTTCTTCCACACCAAACTCATCCAACCATGTCTTTATGGACCTTGCTTTGTGCACTGGGGCACAGTTATGCTGCAATAGAACAGGGCCATCAACAAACTTTTCCACAAAGTTAGGAGCATAGTCCAAAATAACTTGGTATGCTGAAGCATTAAGATTTCCCCTCACACAGACTTGCCCATCACACTTCCAAACAGTGAAGTCTTCAGAGAACATGCTTTCACTGCTCCAGAGTCGTGCTTTACACCACTGGATCCGGTGCTTGGCATTGTACTTGGTGATGTGTGGCTGGCATGCATCTGCTCCGCCATCTTAAACCCATTTCATGAAGCTCTCTCTGCACAGTTTTTTTGCTGATATTAATGCCAGACGAAGTTTAGACCTCTTCATCTATGGAATCGGTGACTTTACGTGGTCTTCCTCTTCGTGGATGAGTTGCTGCTGTTCCTAAATGTTTCCACTTTGCAATAAAACTGTTTAAATTAGACCGTAGCAGGGGTGTGCCTGGGCAGCACACAGTCACTATGCTGCTTGCTCACCACAGAGACTCTGGCCAGTTCAATTGTTGTGTGTGCAATCCAGTTTTCTTACTTTGATTCACATGACATTGGTGTGTGTGTGTGTGTGTGTGTGTGTGTGTGTGTGTGTGTGTGTGTGTGTGTGTGTATATATATATATATATATATATATATATATATATATATATATATATATATATATACACACACACACCATGGAGAACATGTATAAGTTAACAAACTTCAGATTTCCAGCAACATTGTGAAATATGCTACCTGCACCATACAGTACCCACAGCGCTTGCCATGCACCTATATTGCACCCACAGCACTTGGCTTGCACTCATATTGCCACAGTGTCAATTTGCCCCACAGAACATAGCACAGTGTCAATTTGTCCTACAGAACTGCTCCTGCAGAACAAGCCAAAGTGTCACATTCCCCCATAGTACATGTTATTTTGCCCCACAGAACGTCACAGCATCACTTTGCCAATTAAAATAAGCCACTGTCACTTTGTCATTAACAAATGCAACAGTCAGTTTGCCTATTAAAATATGCCACCATTAAATCTGTCATAGCGTGCCCATTAATTAAATATGCCAGTATTTTGCCATTAATATTTCAGTATTACTTTTGACATTTATATGCCAGTGTTATTTTGCCATTAATAAGCCACAGCCAATTTGTGCAATTATATGCCAGTATTATTTTGCCATTAATAAGCCACAGTAATTTTTTCCCAAGAATGTGCCAGTATTTTGCCATTTATTATGCCACATCCAATTTGGCCAAGAATATGCCAGTATTATTTTGCCATTTAATATGCCCCAGACAATTTTCCCAAGAATATGCCAGTATAATTTTGCTATTTAAAATGCCCCAGCCAATATGCCACCCTCCTCCCCCTCCCCCAGTACTCGCCTTCTCTCTGATCCGTGTCCCCGTTCGTCATATCCCTCCTCCATGCAGGAGGGAAGAAATACAGTCACCGGATATGATGTACTGTCATATCCGGTCACAATGGGGTTTTTTCCCCATCTTTTTGTTGCCCTGCAAAAAAACAGTTCAGGAGCACAATTATCTGCAAGGGGGAATGCTGGCACCATGGGTGACACCCCCGCTGGGTGACACCCATGGACAGCAAGGGGCCCCCTCAACTAGTGGGCCCTGGCCAAGTGCCCAATTTGCCCATTGGTTAAAGCAGCCCTGATGTCAAGGCAGGCAGCACAGTGAGCCATAACTTTATTTTAAATTTGCCTGATCCAGTGGGGGTAATGGCCACATAGGCATTTTGGCTCACTGTTATGGAGTAGAGAATACATCTGGTGCACATTATACCTCGTGTGTGTCTAAAATCTCGGTCATTTGTTTGGAGTTTATCTGATTGCATACTTAAAGAAATGCTCTCTATAAAAAAAGTATTATTCAACCTTTTCAGTTCATGTCAGTGAGGTTATTGACGTGAATTGCAATAGTCATATGATCTCTTTGCAAACAACTTTTTATGAAAAAGTGCAGTATATCACAGGGCTAGTGCTTTGTAAAATGACAGTTACATTGTACAGAAAAACTGTTTTAAAAGCCTGAAATTTGATTCAAAGCAGCAATTCATGTAACACATTTTGGAATACTTCACAGTATACATATGCTGGTAATCGTGAATTCTGTGTTGTTCAGAGTATGGTCAAATCTCAATGAATCTGTGTTTAGACTCTCTGGAGGAGGATTGGACTAGGAGAAAGCAACTCGGTTGGTGCTCAAAATTCCAGAAATTCCAGAAGAGAGGCAGGAAACTGCAGTTAAAATAGGAAATGTATTGAGGAGTAGAATTACTAAAACATTTTGTTACTTTTTTTGGTAAAAGTCGTGTAGGCATTAAAAATAAGAAGGGGAAAAAAAGAAAAGGCCACATCACCAGACTGAACTGCGTACCATAAGGTTTACAACATCTGTATTACATCTGTGCATTTGCAGGATCCTGATTTTCTGCACACATTCCATGCCCATAACTAGGAGAAGGATTTATTTCTGGTCTGTTTTTAACCTCTACACTACCATTAGTAGTAGTTATGTGGTCATGCTCTTGAACTGGCCATTAGTTATGTCATTGGATTGTGAGAAAGCTTACTATTACAGTGCAGTGTGCAAATGTGCTTTGATTTAACCTTCATGTGTCAAGTGTACATGTCCATACATATTACTGGGAGGTCTATGGACTTGCACCAGTGACAATAGAAAAATTGCTGGTTCAAATGTAGATGCAACTGGTTAGAACATTGGAGATGTCACCAACCAGAGGTGTCACTAGAGTTGGTGTCACCTGGTATGTTAACTCAAGGTGTCACCCCCAGGATCTCTGCCCGTAGAAAGGCCATACAGAATCCGTAGCAATGTTTTTTTTTTTTTTTTGTACTTAAGTACCGTATTTGCTCGAATATAAGACAAGGTTTTTTTCAGAGCAAATGCTCTGAAAAAGACCCCGTGTCTTACATTTGAGGTAGTCTTATAATCTGACCTCAAATCGAGGTCAGACTATAAGACTGGGATCCAGGTCCCCTCGCAGAGCTGCAGGGGACCTGGATCCCCCTCGCTAACAGCCGGTGGATGTCTGCGCGCAGACTTCCCCTGCTGCTGCCCGACACGTCCGTCGGGACTTCTATGATAAATCATATGTGAGGTGTTTGTATATATGGGTATATGTAAAGTAGGTGTGTGTGAGGTGTTTTTATGTATGTGTATATGTAAAGTAGGTGTGTGTGTGAGGTGTTTATTTGTTTATATGGGTATATGTAAAGTAGGTGTGTGTGAGGTGTTTGTTTATATGGGTATATGTAAAGTAGGCGTTTGTGTTTATGAATTGCGTGTATGCTTGCGTGATTGTCTGGCTCCTACATTTTTTTTGCTGGCTCCTAAAATCTAATTAAATTTGTCAAGCCCTGATATGTATACACAGACACACACAAATAGATAGTTGCAGTGATACATATATGATCTTTATATAATATAATATAATATTATAATTAACTATGTACAGATTGCGCTCAGAGGACTTGCCCCAGCACCCAGTTTACGCTCATAGGACTAACCCCAGCACCTGTAACCAGGTGCACATACTTCAGCTGCCTGCTCAATCAGTTGGGGACCACTGAGAACTGTAACTTTGGTTGTCACCTTACTGAGGGTCTCACCACACTGTGCATTCTCCACTGCTGCACCATCCTTGTAACGCCACAGTCTCCATCCTTCTTTTTTATATCCTGAATAATCTTGGATGACTTCTTTGTAGGCAGAACTTTACTTATGATATGGACGTTTTATGTTTCTTTAGTTTCTGCATTTTTGGCTTAATAAAGTTATTAAAACTTACCAAATTTGCCATGCTGTACATAATTTATTTGCAACTTTGACATCAGTCGTGAATATCCAGGGTCCTTTGAATCCAAGGAGCCATGAGTGGCTTCATATGTTACATAAAAGAATATCAGAGCTTTTACATGTACAGCTGATCATAATAATTACAGATGTTTGGTGTCCTTTATTACTAATGTATGCAAAACCTTGTATTCAACAATAGCACATTTAATTGGGTAATAACAGCCTGGGGTTATACCCTGTAGATCTTTTGGATGCTCCTTTCAAATTGGAGCAATTAGTTATATTTTTTTTCGGTAATGAAATCTGCATTTCTTGAATTATACATTTTCTCCTGCACTAAATGAAGTTATATTAACTGTATCCTTTCATTATTAGTTTCTTTGTTCTTTTTATCTCATAGCCTTCTGTCCGCCTCATGTTTTCCGTATCTCACACATTTTATTTGTTATCTTCACTTTGATGCTGTCCATTATGATTTCTTTAATTTATATTTGTAACATTTTCCTATTAAAACAATGTGGTACACAATATGCGTTCTGAAGCAGGATGTCTCCTGTCTTCTTTGTGGTTTTTAAAGACGCCTTTAACATGCAAGCCAACGGGTGAATAGACAAAAAAGGAGGTACACCAAGGTTACCAGAAATGAACATCTCTAGATCAGAAATGAGCCGTTTGAATTGTAAATGTGTCTGCAAATAGGAATGAGATGTTTATTTTGTAATGCTGTGTATATTGTAACAATAATAACTTGCTTGGCTACTAAAATCTACACATATTTGTCAAGCCCTGCCTTAGTAAATCTTTTCTTTTCTTTTTTCTTTTCGTTTTTTTTTTTTTTTTTTTAACTATTGTCAGGAAATCTTGTCATAGACCATTTCAAAAACACATATCCTGAAACAGGGCACATATGAATACAGAGGTGTGCCTACAATAAATATACTAGATATCTATTACCAGGATTAAAGTGGTGTGTTTTACATTTTTGAGCATATAATGGTCTCATAAACGTATTTTTTACAGTCCTTTTAAAATGTGTAGGAATATGGGGCTTTTCACAAAAATTTGAGAACTAGAATTTGTGAAATGGCTAGAGGAGGTCAATTTTGACATCACACCCCCATCCCGTAACTAGTAACCACTAAAGGTAGTGAGTTGGATTAAAAAATAAAAAGTAGCCCTGCACCCCATTCTCCAGCTTATAATAGAAACTGTATATTCTGCATATGGACATTGGGAAAGCCCCAGGATTATTGACATATGTCGGGTGGTTAATAATGACCAGCCCCATCACTGTGTGAAACAGGTGTGGAATGACCATTCATGGGGCTCCTGGGCAATAGAAGATCATGGGGCCCCCTTGTGCCTGTCCATGTGCAAGCCAAACCTGTACAGAAGCCCCACCCATGTCACTGCCCCCTCTCCACCTCCTGTATAACTTTATTAGTCAGGCTGAATAGTCTTCTAAAATTTCAGGGTCCTCAAAGTGGCCATTTAGGGGCAGGGCTGCCATCCAAATGTTGAGGCCCCAGAGCAAATGGTCTGCCCCCCCCCCCCCCCCCCCATTTCTTCTGCACTCCTGTCATTATTGCCCTCACATCCCTTGGAATAGCACCACCTTGCATACTCGGGACATGCCCAAGCACTCACATTGCACACCCATGACTTATCCAAGCCAGCACCCACCTTGCATCCATGGGACATGCCCAAGCATCTGCACTGCACAACCAGGACTTACCACAGCCTGTAACCACTTTACATACCCAGGATATGCCCTAGCGCCCACATTGCATACCCAGGACTTGCCCCATCACCCACATTGCAAACCCAGAACATGCGCAGTACCCACATTGCACACCAAGGACTTACCCCAGCACCCACATTACAGACCTAGGACATGCCCCATTACCTACATTGGACACTCAGTAATTGGTGTCTACCCAAGCGCACAGACATCCTTGCATGATGCCTTTTGCACCCCTGCGTGGTCTGACATCTGAGTGTCTGAGAGGTCATGTGACCAACTAATTTCATTTTAATGGGGTTGTGGTGGTTAATAACATCCTGAGACCCTCGGCAAATCCCTGGCCCATTTCTATATTGGGGCTGGGAACCTGCCAAATAGTTCATTAAAGGTTGACTGGAAGAACCACCTATAGTGTGGCATCGGGCAGATCACGGCACTGTCTCTATTATAGGTGGGGGCATACATGCCATGACCCTCTATATGTGTTAACCAGTTTTACTGCTGTGTGGACCAGGGATGTGAATGTGTCTGAATGAGCACTCATTTCAAACTATGACTTCTGTGGTGGAAGTTAAGGTAGAGAGATATTGTGATTATGTTCTCAGTACTTCTTAGAAACCCTTTTGGGTTGTATTTGACAATTCTTGGCTGCAGTTGCCACATTAGAACAAATAGTTTAACCTATGACATATCTATCTGCTGATATATACTGCAATCATTAAATTAACTATGGATGTTTTGGCATTTATCTATATGTGGAATTGTTTACCATGTTTCCCCTATCTTTTGCTCAGCGTAGCTGCATCGTTGGCTTATGTCTCAGCAGGTGTAGAGTAGTCCTTTTAAAAGGTTACTAAAGACCATCCAAACAATATATATTTTTTCTTTTTTCAAACTCTTTGGTGTCATGTTCCTGAATTCAAAACTACCGGTATACTGTTTTATACTGGCCTAGATATATATTTATTTTTCAAATAAATTCAAGGTGTGATTTTTGATTCATGATATTTTTTATTTGGCCTACTTATGTTTAAAGATGTATTTAATACGTTATCTAGTTGCCCTTGAGAAAAAAAGAGAGCAGCAACCGCTTATCATGCAGCTGTGTCCAATACTTAATGAATTCCAAATTGTTGTAGGTTCTTCCAGAGTGCGCCATGATCATCACTGTTGCAAAACACATGCTGCAAAGATGTCATATGAACTTTTATTTTTGTTTTCCAACAGATATTGTTTAGTTAACAAGTTAGTAAAGTGTCTCGTCTGATTAATTTGCGACTATGGTGCCAAACTACATTCCTCTAGAGACCAGCAGGACATATTTTGTAACATCTTTCCTCTGATAACTATGTAGTTTGATACATTATTCACCTGTGAGGTGGGATTTTGTGATGGCCTGTTGTGCTATGGGGGATATTTGTGCAGAACTATTCTGGACAAAGTCATTCAGCAGAAATGTTCCACTTTTAGAACTGTGCCATCAGAATTAGGCTTTAAAAATACAGCCTAGTGTTGCCAAATAGTAAAAATTGAAAGTATGGGTCTGGGTAGTAAATCAGTTAGAAGATTCACCAAACAAATTGAATTTTAATTTCCCAGATCCCTAAAAAAATTTTTTTAAAATAGTGTTCTTCCTTAACAAGGATGGTGTTTAGGACTATATAAGACCATATAGCTCCAGTTGTAGCTCGCCTTCTATAAGAGCACATCTGGAGACTTACTCCATCACTTCCATGATGTTGGAATTGACAAGGTGCCATATTTGTTCACGCCTGAACATGAATTTTAGTTGGCTACCATGGATCTTCGTTCACCGTTATAAGAGCACAGCTACCGGCCATATACAAAATATGGGACTTGCCCTGTTGCTTCCATAATATTGGTATGCCTAGGGTGTTGCATGTGTCTAAGCCTGAACCCTACTGCCATCGATATATTATGAGCATAGCTTAGAACACTAGAATGTTATTGATGGCTCTCTGACACGCCTCAGTGTGGGGGAACTGTACTTGCTTCAGTCTAGTTCCACCTACTTTCAGACAGAATTACCCCACTTTTCTGCAGCACCACCTCAACCTCCAACTGTCTGGAAAGTTCTTTTCAATTATTCTACTGGTTCCCGTTACAGATTAGTAAACCTGTGCCTTCAGAAGGGGGCAGGAATTGATTCCTTTGGCTTCCAAGAAATGTGTCACAACTGAAGCAAGACCTATTTTTTGCTGTATTTTTATCAAATTATTTCATTGGACACTCAGTACTTACCCCAGCCAGCATCCACAGCTCCCTGGCGTCTAGTGGTAGGCAGCACGGTGTTTGTGCGCTACCCAAGCGTCTGGCAGGTCACATGACTGCCTAGTCCTGGGCAGCACACAGACACCATGCTAGGGGAGGTCAGCTTTATTTATTTATTTATTTATTTATTTAAAGGGTAGGTGTGCTCCCCCCTCTGGCCCTTATAAAGCCCATGGGTTTTATTTTAATGGGGTTGGGGTGGTTAATAATCAAATTATTAATATGATCTATTATGCTGTATTCTGAGAAAAGAATGACCAGTGCTGAAATACTGTAAAACTTTGGATGGACAGCATTTTAAAATAAATACTTCATGGGGCAATACAACAGCATATTTTAGTTTAGCCCCTCAGAATTCTACTCCAAGCTGATTTAGGAGATTGTACATGTATATAGGATAGCATGGACAATGGTTTGTCATCTGTTCTTTGTTACATTCTTTAAAGGACAAAAAACATGAATAGCAAGTTTTTATTTAGTGTATAGGCATTTCAAATCAAAATGTTTTAATAAAAAATACAAATAAAGTGTCTTACTGAAGAACTCTCTTTATAGTAATATCCGGGGGAGATATGTTTAGAATCTTGGGTACGATCTTCCTTCCTCCCAAGATGTCTCTTATAGAGCGATGCAATCAAAGATACTTTATTTGTATTTTTTTATTAAAGCATGTAAATTTAAAGTGCCTATTACTTGATTAAATATTTACATTAAACATAACTTATTTTATTTACTCTTTTACCACTGTGCACAATTGTTTATACTCCTGTTATATGATATCACTTCCAACCCATGCGTTCAGTGCTGTTGCTTTTGGTCAAGAAAAATGTAAATATTTTTATGGATTTTATATAGAAATTGTGATTCTGTCGGCGCCCACCTTCAACCTGCAGCACTTGAGATCTCAAGTGTCCTCCCCTTGGTAACAGACACACACAAAAAACCCAGTAGCATACAAAAAGAAGAAAGTGATCAGTGCACTGGTGCAAACCTATGTATGGATAATGAAGGAAGTTGAGCAAGTTAGGACGCACTTTGGTTGAAAAAGGAACTCCAAAGTAGTATCCAAGTCCAATAAAAAAAAGATATGGTTTATTGCAGGGCTCGACAAACCCCAGGCGCCAGGTCGCCATGGCGACCAGGAAATGAGACCTGGCGCCTGGGTGAAGTTACCTTCCCTGTCCCCTTGCCGCTGCCATCCGATATTTTTTTTCTTTTTTCGTAGCGCGAGGGGGTAAAGTCTGTGCGTATAGCACAGACTGCAAGCTCCGCCCCCTCGCGCAACGCGTGTCTGAGTGCCGGGTGTCGACACGTGACATCCGGGCACTCAGCAGGCCGATGAGTGAGGACATGCTGCAGGACGGATGTCCCCCTCCCCTGCAATGAGGTAAAGCAGCAGGGAGGGGGGACACACCAAGAAAAGACTGTGTGAGGTGGGTGTGTGTTTGTATATATGTGTATAATGTAAAGTAGGTGTGTGTGAGGTGTTTGTATATATGGGTATATGTAAAGTAGGTGTGTGTGAGGTGTTTGTATATATGTGAATATGTAAAGTAGGTGTGTGTGAGGTGTTTGTATATATGGGTATATGTAAAGTAGGTGTGTGTGAGGTGTTTGGATATATGTGTATATGTAAAGTAGGTGTGTGATGTGTTTGTGTATATGTGTATATGTATGTAAAGTAGGTGTGTGAGGTGTTTGTATAAATGGGTATATGTAAAGTAGGTGTGTGTGAGGTGTTTGTATATATGTGTATATGTAAAGTAGGTGTGTGTGAGGTGTTTGTATATATGTGTATATGTATAGTAGGTGTGTGTGAGGTGTTTGTATATATGGGTATATGTATAGTAGGTGTGTGTGAGGTGTTTGTATATTTGTGTATATGTATAGTAGGTGTGTGTGAGGTGTTTGTATATATGGGTATATGTAAAGTAGGTGTGTGTGAGGTGTTTGGATATATGTGTATATGTAAAGTAGGTGTGTGATGTGTTTGTGTATATGTGTATATGTAAAGTAGGTGTGTGAGGTGTTTGGATATATGTGTATATGTAAAGTAGGTGTGTGTGTGTGTGTATATATGTGAAGAAGCCGTGTGTGTTTATGAATTGCGTGTATGCTTGCGTGATTGTCTGGCTCCTAAATTTTGTGGCTGGCTCCTAAAATCTAATTAGATTTGTCAAGCCCTGGTTTATTGGAAACGACTTTAAAAGGTAGCACGAGGAGGCAGCAGTCTCACGTGTTTCACCGATACAAAGGCTTAATCATAGACCTCTATAAAGATTTATAACCTGATGTAATATAATACGGTCAGGGCTTCAGCCACATATTGTGTATAAAATATATATCCTCAATTCTACATCATTAAAAAATAAGTACAAAAAATCTTGTATAACCAGTTTATTAAATAACTTCCTGACCGGTTTCAGCACCCGCATTACCATTATCAAGGTAATTGAGTCACCATGACAATGACATTGTGGACTTTTCTGCTTATACCTCAGTGCTAAGTTGTATATAGTGAAAATTATGTGCATTTGGACTCTGTTTAAACCTCCTAACACGTGATTACACCAGTCTTGTGCATCTGTGTGGTGCATACAAACTGAGTTTACCGTAGTTGTTGGTGTAGCCAAGAAATATGATCTGTATAGATTTGCATCAGTACGCAGATTTTTTTTTTTTTTTTTTTATAAACGTCTAGTGCAGTGTTTCTCAACCTGTGTAATCTCAGGACCCACATGTGTCCTTAGTCATTAAGTCACAACCCATACATAATATATTCCACAAATTCGTTTGTACACTATTCAAAACGTGAACACAGGGATTCTCTGCAAAATGAATAGTGCAATAATTGCAGTGTAAGTGAAAATTTAAAGTGCTGTTGAGCTAAACACTAATTAAAAAAAATATTTAAACACATTAGACTAATTAGTAAAAATGGCAAAATTTAGGATGCTTTTTGCTCCTGATTAGTGATGGCAGCTAAAGCAACTCTGAGGTTGTGTTCATTGCCCATTCTGTTCCTATATTTTGTCTTCAGCTGGACCAGAGCTGAGCAGATAGGCAAATAGGCTACTGGAAGAGATATCAGCAGCACTATCGAAAAAATGCATGTGTCGCTACATCATCATTCCTCCATCCAAATCAAAAGTTAGACTTTATGATGAAGCGATCCACTTTTGGGTCAGGATGCACCAGTTGAGAAACACTGATCTAGTGGATAAGTGGAAATATTCAGCTTTGGGACTCTTTTCTATAAAAAAAACAAAAGTTAGTCAGAATGAGAAATTCACCCTTCTGTTGCAGTCTAGTGGTTCATTTGAAAAAAAAAGTGTTTACAAGAAAGTGAATTATTTTTTTACATGAGCTCTGGACCCATCACTCAGTTAACATTTTGTGTGTCTATTATGTTGTGTTGTGTAAACTGTTGAAGTATGGCAAATGAATAGGTATGTATGTATATGTGTGGAATTTATTTATATATTACACAAAGATGAGCACTCACAGGATTTGTTGAAAAGTTGATCTGTGGGAACAAACCATCAACGTTTCAGTCTGTATTCAAGACTTTCCTCAGGTTACCCTACTAAGTTAACTAATCCCCCTTAAATGTGTTACATGTGTGCCCAATCCCTCCCCCTAACCACTAAGTCCCACCCCTCCAAGCTGTAGTGTGTGTTAGGTCTCATGTTAATACATAAACGCATAAGCGTAGATCGGGGCCACGGCAGCTCCCATTGAGGTTCCTGCAGTTTGATTGTAAAAACAGTTATATGCTGTTATATAAATTTTTTAATGTCTGGCTATTGTTTCTGTCTCCGTACAGGGAAGTAAAGGACACTACAGATATCACTGGCAAAGCCACAATGTGAAGCACAGCGGAGTGGACGATATGGTCCTGTTGTCTAAAATCACAGAAGATTCCATTGTAGATAACTTGAAAAAGCGGTACATGGACGATTTCATTTTTGTATCCTTTATGTTGTTCATCTTGGGTAAAGACTTGCATCAAGCAAACATAAATGTTTCTACTGTTGTATTATTTGTACCCTGAGAACAGGTCTGACTATAAGACTGTGATCCAGGTCCTCCCGCAGAGCTGCAGGGGACCTGGATCCTGATCGCAAACAGTCGGTGGATGTTTGCGTAATGCGCACTAACATTCTCCGGTGCTGTCCGGCACTTTCACAGGGACGTCTATGATGAAGCCCAGAGGTCACGTGACCTTCCATCATAGAAGATGGAAATGTCGGTCAGCATCGGAGGATGTCTGTGCGCATCTGTGCAACACTGGCTAAGTCTGCGGTAGGGTTTGGGCCGAACATTGGCTAAATTTGGGGTAAGGTTGGGGGGCAACATTGGCTAAGTCTAGGGTAAGTGCGGGAGGCAGCATTGGCTAAGACTGGGGTAGGGGTGGGGGGAAGAATTGGCTAAGTCTGGGGGAAAGATGGCTGTGGGGGGGCAGTGTTGGCTAAGTCAAGGGGCAGCTGTGTGGTGGTAATATTGGCAACGTCTGGGGCAGATGACTGTGTGGGTGGATGCATTGGCTCAGTCTAGGTGGCTGATGGCTTTGTGGGAGGATGCATTGGCTCAGTCTAGGGGGGCAGATGGCTGTGTGGGGGGCCAGCATTGGCTAAGTCTGGGGGGCAGATGGCTCTGTGGGGGGCAGCATTGGCTAAGTCTGGGGGGACAGATGGCTGTGTGGGGGGACTGCATTGGCTAAGTCTGGGGGGGGATGGCTGTGTGGGGGATGCATTGGCTAAGTCTGGGGGCAGATGGCTGTTTGGGCGGATGCATTGGCTGAGTCTGGGGAGCAGATTAGCAAATAAAAGGAAATAAAAACAAGAAATGCATTTATTTTTTTCAATCATCATTTTTATTAAATATGAAAAAACTATTTACATGTGAATATTTACAAGTAAAACCATTTTCCTAAAGGATATACCTTTTCTTTTTTTCTTAATATACAAAGTTTGGGGGGTCGTCTTATATTGAAGCAAATACAGTACTTGCTGGCATGAAACAGCCAGTATTCTCACAAAGCCAATGTTTTTAAACTCTGATGGAACAACACAGACTGGCATCTTACTGTAACCCAATGATGTCAAACTGGGGGGCCCTCAAGGATTTTTGCATGACCCTCATTCTGTATGAAAAGCCCAAATGTTCTGTGGTATTATCTCATGGAATTGAATAATGTCCAGCCCTTGACCTACGTTTCTGCATCATATCAGTCCCAACAAAAGTTGGAAAACACTGGTGTGTAACCACTTGCAAGTTATTAAATTGGGGACATGAATGTAAGTGTGACTACATATAGGGCTCCCCAGTGTGGCCATAATAGTATATGTACTTTCTGGCCCAAGCAATATGTTCCCAGATTCCTCTGATAAGTGTGGAGTTGATGGACATAGTATGTAATGATTGCTAGCAATTAAAGTTATAAAAGCCCAGGAATTATAGAAAGCATGATACAATATAATGCTAATTGGAAACAATGGCACTTAAAGCAAGGTTCGTTTCATGTTGGGCAGAAAGTAAACAAAATACTTGTATTTTATCAGTAGATTTTCCTGGAGTGGGGAGCACTTAGCAGAATTGAATGCTGGAAATATTTATTATTTTTTCTCTTCGATCAAAGCCTGCCATTTGTTTTGCTTTGTTTTTAATCCAGTTTGAGTTCTAAAAAGAACTTCATGCTGTACTATGACCTCTTTAATTTAAAAAAAAAGGGTTCTGATCGTCTGTTAAACCAAATCTCAACTGTAGACTTATAGTAGATGCTGTGTTAAATTCAAATAAAAAAGTTGATTTGCAAACCATAAACCACAAGTTAACAAATAATAAAATGCATGATACTTCCCTTTAATAGTACTCTCTCGATGTGCTTTAAATGGATCAACAATGAGAAATGGGACAAAAGATGGCGTGGGTTCAAAAAAGTAATGTGATGGGTAACCACAGGTGTGCGTTGTACTCGCAAAACACTATATATGTTTTAGGTGTTTTCTCTTATTGGGCTTTTATTTGTGGCATTTCTGTGGACTAAAGAAAAAAATAAGGACATGATACTGGTGCCAAACACAACGAGATACAAAAAATCATAGGATTTTAATGCAAAATAAATGAATATGCAATATCACAGTCCACTTGTTGTTCTGCCTTATGGCTCCACAGATGGTGAGGTGATGTGCAGTTTTTCCACAAGCGTCTATCTGTTATGGGTCTCCATTTTAAAGTACAAAACAGTAGCTGTCAGAATAGCCTAAATATATCAACATGTTTCATTGTGGTGTGTTTTTGCCCAGGATAACTTCCATAACAGTACTTACATATTTTGTGGTCACATACAATGGAGAACAAGGCTTGACAAATCCCATGGCAACCAGGAAATTAGACCTGGGGCCCAGGTATTGTTATCCCCACTTCACCCCTCTCTTCTGGTATAAATATTTTTTATCCAGCAGAGCATGAGGGAGCAGAGTATGTGCTGCACAGACATCCTGCTTTGATCACCGCACTGTAGTGTCTGAGAACCGTGTGTCACATGACAGCCCGGCTCTCAACAGGGCTAGAAGTGAAGATGGTCTGTGCCTGTGTGAGAGGCACAGACCAGGCTGGAACAGAAATGCTGCCCTTCCCTGCAATGAGGTAAACCTGTGTGTGTGTGTGTGTGTGTGTGTGGTGTATGTGTGTGTGTGCCATTGCCTGGCTCCTTTTTTTGCTGACTTCCCTGGTGTAAAAGAATACAATTTGTGAAAATGACTAAACACACTATTTCTGAATTTATCTGTAAGATTAGCCTGCAATTTTGCCTACAAATGCACCATCTCTATACCAACGGTTTTTGAGTTAATTGTAAAAATCGATAATTCATGTTAAAGAAAGGGACTTAAAACATTGTCTTGAAAATGTGTAATCTTTTTTGGCTAACTGAGAAATTAATATTTTCACTCTACTTGTTTCACTTAATAAAATGTCAAGTTCAGCTTGTTGAAGGTATGCCCAATGTTCAGGAAAAGTGTCAAGGACTGTTCTTTGTGGCCTTTCACCACGGAAGTTACAGCGCTGAGAGTTTAGTGCAACTGTTTCGGCTCTGAACTGTCAGCACAGTCAGTACTACAAGATTATTTTTTGCACCAATTTGTACACTTTATTAGAAGATCATATTCACAAACCAAGAACATGTGGAACATTGATGAAAAAATGCACTTTACGCGTTTCACGTTGAACGCTTAATCATAAGTATAAACTAGTTGATTGTGGACAACTTCACTAAATACATGGTGTTGGCCAATAATGTAAAAGGTCAAACTGATTGTGCAAACCTTTCCAACATCTTCACTGTATTTCCTATTCATTTTGCAACTCATTTGAGGTGTGGGAAAACAATGAAATTTCTAAGTGACCCCAAAGTTTTGAATGGTAGTATATGCCTGTGTATATGTGTATGTATGTATGTATGTGTGTATATATATATGTATATGTATATATATATATATATATATATTACACACACACACACACACACACACACACTTTTTATATGTGCAGAATAAAGTAGGTATTGAAGCAGCTAATCTTTAAGCTTTATTATGTCATTCATGATATAATAAACTACTCTAGTTTTATCAAAGTGAAGGAAGTGCGAAAATAGGCTTGGATTTATGACCTCTGGGTGAAACATAAATATGAGGTCAAAAACAAAATCAGAAGAATAAAGTATTGCACAATCATTTCAGTTCACAGCAAACCATGAATCGGCTGATTGTTTAAATGGCTGGGAATGAATGGGTGTTAATCTGTGCCACTTGAAGCAGGGATTATTGGACACGCGATCAAATGGTGCTGTTGTTTATCTACAAATAACACTGTACATGCAAGATTTCTAGTAAAAGTGCACGTGCTCTCATCCATGTGACTGACCAAGCAGATCTACCATCATTAAAGGATTCATGGTTTTGCTACTTTATTTTGTTTTGTTGCATTGTTTTATTGTTTTGTTGTTGTGAGTTTTTTTTTTTTTGTTGTTGTTTTAATCATTTGGTTAGTGGTCTGGCTCAGAATTTTAACTGTTTGAGTTCAAGCATGGTACACTATGCAGAATAGTAAAGATATTACTATACGCAACAAATTTTTGTTGGTTGCGTATAAAGAAGTTATGTTTAGATTTAAATGTATAGACTGGATTTAGTAGGGTAGATACTAGGCTGTTTAGACATTGCTAGCTGCACATGTTATGCTGATATATGCAAGTATAAATCATGTAGAGGTCTTTTTACCCCCTTGTGTAATTTTTATCATACCCTCGCAGACTTTTATAGACCAGGTCCTCCTATTGCATGTGCATAGATCAACCTGGCCTTCCTCCACTACTAGATGTATTTATTACATGAAACGGCAAGCATTTTTCGGAGAAATGTATGACCGCATTCAGATCTGAAGCAGGGTAGCATTTGCTTATCTACTCCCCTATATAGAAAAGGCCTCTGCTACCCTTTTAATGTAAGATTATTTTTTTGTAGAGCTAGAAGAAGAAAGAGGAGTTCAGGACACGTAATTCTGTAGGGTTTACAACAAAAGGGCACACAAATACATGGGCATGTATGTATGTATATACTACCGTTCAAAACTTTGGGGTCACTTAGACATTTCCTTGTTTTCCACACATCAAACGAGTAGCAAAATGAATAGGAAATACTGTGACGATGTTAGAAAAGTTTGCACAATCAGTTTGACCTTTTAAATTACTGGCCAACACCATGTATTTAGTGAAGCTGTCCACAATCAATTAGTTTGTTCTAAACCTTATGGGTGAGTTATCCGCTCAAACCATTAAAAAAAAAAAAGTCAGATCACAAAATATAACTTTTTAAAGGCAATTTAACAAAACAATGAGACGTCCACTTTAACCTCTTTACAATTAAGACTGGAATGTAACTCAGCATTGGGAGTGGTTGATGTTGGTGAGCTCAAACTGTCTTCTGTTTGTTCTGGATTTCAATCACTGGCTTTTTTTCCTCTCCAGTATTACTTCCCTTTCTGTCAATTACGTATACAATAAATCCTTTGGATTGATGTTTGTTTGAAAGGGTCATGTTCCCTTTTCATTGTGGTATTTTTTTCCAGCTCATGCGATATGATTTATCCAAAAGGAAGCAAAGTACAAATTCTAATTAAAGGGACACTAACATGAAAATGCATGTTTCATTTTACTTTGCACTTCATTATAAAATGTTCAACTAACATATTTATTGCTTTCATAAACTGTGCAACTTTTTGATTTGTTTTAGCTCTTTAATCATTTACCCTGTTAAGAAAAGGCATACTACTTTGCTGTAAACAAAATAAATCCTAGTTCCAGTGAGCAATATGTTTGATGCAAGAAAAGTTGGTGTGTTATTAAACACATGAAACGGTTTCATTACCTTACACTAAGGGATTAGAAATATATAATGGGAATTAAATTGAGGGTTTCTCCCTCCAAGCCCTAAATCCGCCACCTAGGCAAATAAGGAAAAAAGTTAAGAACGGCCCTTTAAGGCAATACTAGATTTCCTTAGAAAGTGTTATTGCGCATGGGGGGCCGCTTCTGCCCATTTTCCGCTAATGCGTGTCTTCTAGCCAA
Source organism: Pelodytes ibericus (assembly GCA_036172795.1). Lineage (NCBI taxonomy): Eukaryota > Metazoa > Chordata > Amphibia > Anura > Pelodytidae > Pelodytes > Pelodytes ibericus. Next base: position 155,584,894 of record CM069858.1, read on the forward strand.
ATAGGGGTTTATAAGAGCCGTGCTGGAGACACCCCATCGGCGGTGGAAGTGCGGTCATGTATGCAGAGGTTGCAGGCAGAGCTAAAGACGCGCCTGGGGGACATTGAGGCATCTACATGACATTCCATCCATAGTGCACTTGTGTTACGCAGTGGCATGGCGGTGTCCCCCTCTGATAGAAGATGGAGAGGACTTTTTGTTAAAAGAGTGCATATCTGGCACCTGACGTCCAGGCGCCTGTGCACCCTCCTTGGTATGACTGGTGATTAGCTTTTTTGTTTTGTTTTTAAACAATTTACAATAGTTCTGTAGTTTTACATTGGAAATAATTTCACAGTGGCCTTTATATTCACTGACGTCCAATAAAGAGGGTTTAGGGATATAGCAGGACTGTATAGCAACAATAAATCTATAGCACTGGCATTTTTTTAGCACATAGGAAGAGGTAAGGGGAAAAAATAAAATGTTACAGAAATGTTTTTTTTTTTTTTTGTTTACATTTTTTTTTTTTTTATCCAAACATGTTTGATCAGACACTGTAGCTGTAACAACCCCTTTAAGTGTCCTCATTCCACACCATGAATGTATATATTCTTTCACTTGGCGTTTGTTTGTTTTTCCTTAACCATCTGTGTAGACATATATAGGACCTGTTTTAATCTCTGTGAATCCATTTAAGCAGATGCCTTACTTCGGTGAGAAGGAAATTGAAATGTATCAAGGAGCTGTAAGTATGAAACCTTTTTGATTTGGTGCCGTACATCAAGTTCTTGGCTAATTTCTACAAATGTGCTCACCATAAAATGATAAAACATAGTGTCACCTTTCAAAGTGAAGAACATTTAGTTCTGAGCAAGCCGCAAGTGGAATATTACAGCTCTCCATAGTGTAAACAAACATGTGAACTCAGACTATTCAATGTTTAAGGCACGAATAGCACTTGTAGTTTTCAAAATTATTGATGGTTAGTTATACACTTAATATTAAAGTGATAATTCAAGCCAAACCAAAGACTTTGGGTTCATGGGATGTTAGATTGCCCTTAAATTAAGAACAACCCAATATCTCTTTTAGCCAACATATTGATAAACCTGCATCCTCCTGTTGGTGCTTTGTACAGCCCTGTGAGAAATCTCATTGTGTAACTAATGCTAGTCATAGACTATAGGAACTTATTTATGCATTTGCACCATAGACCCATCTCTGTAAATTCCAAATTATGTATAATCCACTTGTTTATTTATTTTCTTTTTCTTTGTTTTAACTATGTGTATTATTGTGCTGGACTTTCTCTGAAGAACCTACTTGAATATGAAAGATATCACAATGTATTCCTGGTGAAACACTTGTATAAATAAATAAGGAATTGGAACATCCCTTAAATAGGACAGCTAAGGAAACTATACATACAAAACTATAGTATACTTTGTGTTTTTTGTTTTGGTCTCTCCAGTATGTGCTTGGATTTGGCAGCTTATCATTGTACAACCTATTGTTATACTGTTCCTTTTGTACAGAGAGTGTGCACTCTTTTCTACTAAAAGTAGCTTTACTGTCTTTTTTTTTTTTTTAAAGTTTTAAACTTCAGAATAAACAATTCTTTGGTGCAATGCATGTTCTTTTATGGGTTTATTTTTTTTATAGCTTTTGTTTTTGTTTTTTTTAATAGCTCTTGTAGTTTGAATATGGGTTATCAATATAGATTGCTTAACACAACTTAAAAAAGGACTTTACCCTCTGAATGAGACTTATGGAGCAGTCATTTACAGGGAGTCTGAATGTAATGTTTAGAACATGAACTGTATCCAAGCTGCATGAAACAACTGCAAATGGGTATGTTAAGTTTTTAGCAAGATCACTATGATCAAACAGACTTTGATAAGAAGGTAAATATGTTGTGCTCCTTTTTTTTTTTTTTTTTTTTTTTTTTTTTTTAAATATATGACAGTTGTGTAAAAAAGGAAATGGGCAAATAAATAAAACAAAAAAACTGCACTGGAAGAAAATGAGGGAAAAGAAGATGAATCAAACTTTTTGAACAATGAATCCAATGAAATCCAGCTGGGCACTTCCTCTCTCTGAGAGTAGAATAGTTAATCCAGACTCTGGTTCAACTTCTGGTCATATGAGCATTAGCATTTCATGCCCAATTCAGCTCATTTCTTTTATCTGAATTACACAAAGCCGAATATCACATGATACTGTTAGTCGCATCCACAGGCAGCACCAGTGATGCTGCCAAATGCTGAATCAGGTGGTTTTTTTTTCTTATTATTGCTGCATTTACAGCATCCTATAAAGGAAGGATAGCCAGCAGGTACCTTTTAAGCTGTTGGTCTGGAATACAGCTTAGTTAGGCATTGACTGGCCAAAGGCTGTCTGAGCATTATGTGATTGCTGCTTGTACGTTTGTGGTCAGTATAATAAAAGGCACTATTATTTTACAAGTAGCTATGTAGTAGGAATCTACTAAATCAAATAATACTATAGTAAAGTATTGCAATTTCATTGGTTAATATATCTACATCACATGACTAATATCTAATAATATATCTACATCACATGGCTTTGCTTGTGATCTTACTTATAGATATAATCATGTAGGCTGTAATGTGTTCAACCAAACCAAATGCCCACTCTTACCCCAGAGAAGAGATTAAAGAATGTATTTTATTACTTGTTGCAGTTAAAAAGTTAATTTTTTTTGCATGAATTGTGGTGCCATTATATTGCATGCTGGCAGAAGTAGCTTAGCAGGCAGACTGACATACATAAAATAGCTGCATCTGTCAGATCACTTGTATTTCGTTTTTTGTAAAGTGATGTTTTAATGTTTCCTAGGCGCAGTATGAAAACCCACCACACATCTATGCACTAGCTGACAATATGTACAGAAATATGATTATTGATCGGGAAAACCAGTGCGTCATTATAAGGTAAGACCTAGCTGTTGGTATACTCAACAGTAATAAAACCTTGGCCATGCATTTGGCAGTGATAAGACACATGCAGCATGTAAACCAAACATGGACTCTTCCATGCTAACTTGCACAGTTAGTAGTTTCTATTTGTTAGACAAAATGTGAATTAACAATTAGTAACTACCTCACCTGCTGTCATTCCAATGAAGCAAATGACAACTGTAAATGATTATAATTTAATTTTAGAGTGGAGCACAAACTATACATGGCTATTGAGGGTCATGCGAGGTGGACAAAATCATATTATTTGAATAATGCTTTTAATAATTAGTATGGTTAAAGATGACAACATATTGCTGTGTCAGGAATTCTTTGCAAACTTAACATTTTAAAATAAAGGATCAACTCAATATAGACTGATCTGGCTCAAAATGGGGCCAGATTGGTCATAGTAGCCAAATTTCATAATTTTCCAAAATTCACACTCCGTGTAACCAATTTGGGGTTTATTTTGACCATATGTGGTTTAGGGATTTCAGCACTGGGAATCCTATGGATTCACCCTACACAGTAAGCGCTTAAATTAACCCGAAATTGGCTAAAACAGTCACATTTTGTGCATTTCCTTTTTCCAATTAGAAACTGTAGTAGTCAGTTTGACAGACTATATGTCCCCAAACAAAATTTCATTAGACATCCATCATCCGCTAAGGTTGAATGTACAGTGGAAGGGCTCCATCAAGTTATTTATCTATAATTTTTTTTGCCGGCACAATATATTAAGAATAGGTGAATTTTATTTGCCAGTGACTCCTTTGTCTGTGCCGAAGATGAGGATCAAGTGCATCTGGGATGGCGTGGGACATTTTGAAAAGGTTAATTTCATAAAAACAATTATACAGGGCAGTAATTTGGTGCCAAACAGGTCATTTTATTTTCTTGTTTAATTTAATTAATTATTTTTTGTTTTGGGAGGACTTCAGCTATTTTCGCAATAGGAAAAGTCCTTCCAACATGAGTCTCTATCCATCTTAGAACTCTATGGGGATGATAGAGGCTACTATTTCAGTGATCTGTACTCCAGACGAGTTTGGATCCCAAAATTATGGCAATAAAATTGGCCACAATATCCAATTTTCGTGATCTGAAGTGCTCTGAAACTTGGAGCTCCGATTTTGTTGACCCTTTAATTTTTTTCTTTTAAGAATAGGTAAACTTAAGATTATTCTTTTTTTTTTTTTTTTTTCATGAAGTGTGGCATCTTAAAATGTCTTCGGTTTCTGCTATAATGCCTTATTTTTTTCATCTGATGACAACTTCATCCTGTTTTCAATTTAATCCTTAACATTCTGACTCTTTTTAGCTCATACCTTTAAAAACTGTTTTTTGTTTGTTGGGTGAAAACCCATTAAGCAGCACGAAAGGCACACCACAGCATATTTTTAGCACAAATTTAATTAGCGGAAAAACTGAAATTTTCATTATAGAAACCTCTAAGGTCCTTGCTTTCATTTAGAAACATAATGAATGCACTTGAATGCTTTCTTAAGGAGATGTTACAGTTGGGTGTTCACCTGGAACAAAACCTTGTCTTACTAAGGTATGCATTAAATTCCCACAATGGGCCTTTCAAATTGACAGGTGTGTCGGAAAAAATAATGATATCCCTTGTGATCTGTGAACAGTTACCTATAGGAAAGAAAAACAGAAAAGGGACAGATTTTAATATGTATCGTAATGGAAAATGTTGGCCTTTCCATGGGTAAATTAAAGAGCCATGAATGCTTTATTATTATTATTACTATTATTTAGTAGAGAATGCTGTATTAAGCGTGATTCCGTTTTTTGCATTGTTTGCATGTTCAGAATGCATAGTGGGGGGTTTTCTGCCATAATAGAACTTGAAGAAAAAAAATAAGCATTAACTCACAGGCAGATTTGTGAAAATTGTAACATATAGTACATTCAAAATAAAGGAAGCTCTGTGAATGTTCAACATGGACGTGTGCGGTTCCTCTAATAGAGAACAATGTGTGTGTTAAATGTGCTTTCGGCTGATTGGTCCGAGAGGGACAGCAGGACCAGGGGTGGATCAATCCTTCCAAGAAATCCTAGAAAAGGAAAATTTGCTACATAAGTATTGCAAAAACTAGAATAAAAATATTTCCGGGACACTTATTTTATTCATTTGTTTTCATTAAAGCAAAAAATGTAACCTTAATAAAATCGTCATAGAATTAGTATTAAGAACCAAGAAAAAGCTTTGTAAACTTATGTGTGACATTCTTCAAAAGGAGGAGTTTCTGTAGTCTCACACTTTGTAACTCCCAGCACAATTTTATATGCTACACGGTTTGTAAAGAGACAATGGTGGAAGTGTTTCCTTTAGGTAATAAACCCCTAAATAGCTTTTGGCCCTTGTAATAATATTTCTGTCCAATTTCTAGGCCATATATTTAAAATTCTAAATGTTCTGCCTTGTTCTCCACAATATGGCAGCAATGTTGTATTGCTGCCTTTGCTAACTAGGGCAGCAGATGGAGGTGGGCAGCAGAGGAATCAAGGGGGCCACAGCAGAATCATTGGTAGCATTGTTAATGGCACATGCTCCCTCACTGCCTTGTGTAACTGCCACAGACAACCAAGCTGCCACCACTAGATCACCAGGGAGCAATATGGGGCAGTGGAAAGGAATGTGTGGGAGCAAATGGGATAGTGGAAAGGCATATGGGAGCCATCTTGCTCTGGATACAGTAATGTGGGGGTAATCTGGCGCTGTTGTAAGACATTTGGGGCACTCTGATGTAGCTGAAATGTTATGCAATGATGGGGTGCAGCCTGGAGAGGAAGGGGTGTGACAAATTAGGGTTGAGGGTGCATGAGTTTAGTCAGGCCTAGAGAACCACAAAACCTAAATACAGCAATGCCCCGCAGCTCTGAATGGTGCACGGCATCTGTGATGGTAAACACACATCCAACAGGGGAGTTTGGGAGAGTAATTTGTTTCATTGGCCCTTGTATTAATATTTCTGACCTATTTTCTAGACTATACATTTCAAAAGTCTACATGTTCTCTTTCAACTGCTGTTTGCTGACCTACTATATCTTTGAGGGAATTTTGACCACATATCCAAATAAGTAGCCCACATACCACATCCCATCCGGCATGCTCACTAACCATCTAAAAAAGTAAAATAGTTAAGGTCAGACTTAAGCATGTGAAGGAACAGTGGATAAATGTAATATATTTGAATTCATAATCAACATTAATGATACAACACATTTGCCCATGTATGGCCTTCGTGACCAAACCGTGAAAGGACTGGATGGGCAGTTGTAATACATTCCATCAGTATAAGGATTTTCAGCTTGTGTTTTTTAGACTGCATCTCGTTCCCCTAAAGCAGCACTGATGCAGAATAATCAAAAACTGCATCAAAAGGGACTAATTGCTCTAGTTGATCTTTTAGTCCGACAGAAAGCAAATGTCTGTGACTGGGCATGACTGGTGATAATGGTCATCTCCTCCCTGCTATTGGCTGTGCATAGCATTATTCACCAGTCATGGAGACAGTCGGTTACCCGATTGTATCACTGCTGTCAGTGATGCTCCATGAGGTAGATCATAACGTTTGTATCGTACGCCATTCAAATTAACACTTTTAATGGTGCAGATGCTTGATTGTCCACTCACAGTTCATAATTGTATCATTAATAATGTATGGTTGTTTGAGACCTGTTTTTGTTTTTTGTTTTTTTGTAGCAGTGTTTTCACAATGCATGAAAACATTCTAGTAAGTCATGGTAGCCTTCTAAAGAAATTCCCTTTTACGCTTTGTGGCTCAAAAATGGCAATATCTGTAGCTGTATATACGTTTATAATATTCCAAATACATATTTTTTAGAGGTAAATGTGAAGACGTGTAGTATATTTTTCTGTGGGGTCACTGACCTCATTTTATGCCATAAAATGTGTTGTTGGCCATGTGCATCAAATGGAGGGATAAAATGCACTCAACATGTACTGGTTTAAGACCAATGCTCCAAAGCCAATTTTCTTCAAAAATCTGATTATTATCTTCCTTAAGAGCTGTTTTCCTGCTGGTTCTTATTCTTAATATAGCCAAGTTTCCAAACACTTAAGTAAAGTAACAGAAAGCAAGGGAATTTTATGTAATTTTAGTATGCTTGGAATAAAGATTGCTCATGCTAGATTGCAAGCTCTCTCTCTCTCTCTATTTCAGTTTAATTCCTATGTTATAATAGACTAGTCCATATGTTAAAGAAATAGAAAAAAACAAAAAACATTAAGGGATTAGTGTTAGGTATAGTTCATGTTATAGACACCAATTGATACCATATCTGGTATTAATTTCGATTTTGAGCATTTAATACTCTTCACCTTCTAATACAGTTCATCAACTCTAGTTCTACATTTACGTTCTCTTGACGTATGGGGTCCATCATCATAATCATGGAAAGATTGCCATCATGCTGGCTATTTTTCTACACCACACAAAATAACCGTTTGATTTAAAGAGCTCAGTCAATAAATCAATTTTATAAAGCCTCTCAGATGGTGCTCTTGCAGTAAACAGAGGTAAACCCAAACCGATAGACAGACGAAAAACAAGATATACTATCGGCACTCCAAGTCGCCAAACAAGGCAGGATTCGTATAGTATAAAATTAGCTTACTTTTATTCCGGTCCTCTTCACACACAAAAAGCTGCCTCATAAAGCATATTTGTGCAAAATGCGTTAAGTGGAACATCCTAATGGAGTGATGACAGTATATCCTGTTTATTATTCTGGAATCCTACTTAAACATCATGACACCATAATTGAATGTCTATATGGGCCTGTTTGCTCACGGAGTAGAGGACTGCATATCATTCAATATGTTTTTTTGCTTGAGGACATTTGTAAATAATGGAGCAAAAGATGAGAGAATCTTTGGATATTTCAGGAAGAAGCCTGCTGTGTTCAAACCAAAGAGGTGAAAGGTTGGTTGCATGTAACTAGACTGGTAGCCACAGCATGGAGTGCTTGGATTGGCGCTTCATTACGTTGCTTGCCACTGTGACGACCTGACTGCACTATGATTCCAATTCTGCGAAGCTTACACCTAACTGGTCCATGGTACACCTAACTGGTCCATGGTACACCTAACTGGTCCATGGTGCACCCACCAACCATGAGCGTTTCCAATATGAACGCTATGTGGTGTAAATAAAGATGGGATCGATTTCCAAATTAGAAGAAGTATGCTTTATACTGAACATCCAAAGTTACATTATGTAAGTTGGAATAACTTGATTCATGTAGGCATGACATGGAATATAGCAGTACACAATATTCTGGTGTAGGGAACACTAGGAATTGGTTCTTCTCAGACTCTCATTCTCCAACTTTCCAATATCTGTCTCCGAGTTTGTGGATGTAAATTCATTCCCATAAAGTAACACAGTTAATTAAATGCAGTACCATATTTTTTGTTTCCTCTTTAGTGGCGAAAGTGGTGCAGGAAAGACGGTGGCTGCCAAGTACATCATGGGCTATATCTCTAAAGTCTCTGGAGGAGGCCCCAAAGTGCAGGTGAGTTTGATCTTCCTTTTTTGTTCATTTTATTGTTTTTAACTTCATACTTTCATTAAGCATACCTCTGGTGAATTACAGGGTCAAAACATCCTACACTGCAAATAATGTAAGCGTTGTGTGAAATATTTTGGTACAGTAAGGTTTAGTCAAAAGGCTTTGAACTTTGGTGAGTTACAATAATTTTATTTAAAGAGCTGTAAAAATACCCAAATTGGAGAATTTCTCAAGTTTCATTATTTAATTATCATAGGTCTTGAAATTGACTTGTAAGTTTGCTTTGGGAGTATATGACTGCTGGCCTTGTTTAATGTGACACAGTACTTGATGCACAAAGATGTTTATATCCATCTGACTTCCAGTTTAAGTAACTTCCGAGTTAACTGCAAGCTGTTAGCATTCACATACTATCTATTTACTTATATGAGTGATTATATGAGTTATAGAGCAATCTTAATGAAAACTTGCACAATAACACATTTTTTCAGCATAAGCACTTTTTATAGCAATTCGTTTTTTGTTTTAAAAATCGGTGAACAAGTCTCCCATTTCCTTTACTGTAGCATGTCAAGGACATCATTCTACAATCAAACCCTTTACTGGAGGCTTTTGGGAATGCAAAGACAGTGAGGAATAACAACTCCAGCAGATTTGTAAGTCACCTCTCTGTGTGGGATGATGTATGTTTGTCTTGCTTACTTTACTTTTTTTATTTTTATCCTCCAAGACAATTTAATTTAATGTATATTCATTTAGTCTGAGATGTTTGTATAATTATTTACTAGAGAAATCCTCTACCTGCTTTTGGATATACCGATCGAAACTAGCTTGCATGAAGCATGTCCACCAAAGTGATGTAGATTGAACAATATACCATTGTACCGTCTGGTATACGGTGGCTTTATGAAGCGAAATAGTGCCTAAATGTTAGAAACAGTTCTATATCTGATATCCCATGTGGTCATATCTGGAACAGAAAGCCACTGTTATTGTTTGGTGAATTATAATTCATAGAGCAGCCCTTTACCCATGACTGACTGCTACTGTCTACAGAAAAATATACAGTGCAAGCTCCTCAATGATGCTCCACTGGAATATTGTCAGTCTTAAGTTGTTTATATGTTTTTATTTTTAATCATTTACTGAATCCATGTTTGTCGCAATATTTTCTTCAGGACCTAACATTGTAATTCTTACTGAAATGCAAGGACTACTTGGAGTGTGGAATAGCCATATCGAGTAGGGCAATCTGTGATTTTCAGTTATATCACAATAAAAATCATATTAATGTGTGGGGAGAAATACAGGACAATATTTTAGAATTTGACAGTCTTTCATAAAACTTTTTCAGAATTGGAAGATCCATTATTAAAAACTGTAATCATTAAAAAAAGAACCTGTGTCCATATTAAATCAATATGTCCGCTCATGTGACTCTCTTCCTTTTCTTATTCCAGGGAAAATACTTTGAAATTCAGTTCAGTCCCGGGGGTGAGCCGGACGGTGGAAAAATTTCCAATTTTTTGCTGGAAAAATCTCGTGTTGTTATGAGAAACCCAGGAGAACGAAGCTTTCATATATTTTACCAGGCATGATTATTCATTTATTTTATTTCAACTTCTACTGTCTTTTGATAGTTTCATCTGTAGTTCTCAATGTTAACTAATGGGTAACTAATGTTGGTAAACAAGACAACCATTTAAAATATTGTAAACAAAAAAAAATCTCTTATTTGTTCTTTAATTAACCATATTTTATAAACTTAGCTTTTGAAAGCACCATACTAAAGTATTTATAGACTCTGTTAATCTAAACATTGCTTACATTGTGTATGCAGAGAATAAAAAATGCTGAAAAATTACCTATACATTGTGTTAGCAGACAAATGCATAAAATAAGAGAAATATGTGTTTTAAATGTGACTTTGGTGTCTCCAGCTTATGACATCACCATGTGGCTATATATGCAAATTACAAATTCCCTATTGGAAATTAGTTAATTTTGCATATCAAGCCACAGGTGACATCATGAATAAGAAACACCACAGACACGTTTAATACATATTTTCTCTTAACTTAAAAAATGTGCTTGCAATTCTGCTAACACAATTTATAGGTACATTTTCCTTTTAAGTGCAACAGTGTATTTTAATTCAGTGTATAGGTAATTTAAGAAAATAATGGCAACTGATTTATCATCACAATAAAATAACAGCTATTGATATCCTGACCCTCTAACTTTTTTCAGTAGAAGGTAAAGATTTATTGATAGAGAATGCAAGAACAGCAAATCTGTTTTTTTTTTTTTTATTTATTACTAAAGCCATTCAAATCCTAATGCTGTATTCAGATTGGCACCTGTAATATATAGAATATATATTTTAAGATTAATATGACATTTTTTTAATCTGCCTCTGGCTAATTATAAGGAGGCATTTCTTATGTCAGCACTGTAGATTATTTGCTCAGGGACTGTCAATTCGAAGGTTGAGTGGCAAAGAACACCTATAAATAAAGACATAGAAACATAGAATGTGTCGGCAGATAAGAAACATTTGGCCTTACTTGTCTGACCAATTTTTTTAATACTTTCATTAATCCTTGGCCTATCTAGGATAGCATTATGTCTATCCCATTCATGCTTAGACTTCTACAAAGTGTTGATCTCTACCACTTTCGCTGGAAGGCTATTCCATGCATCCACTACCCTCTCAGTAAAGTAATACTTCCTGATATTACTTTTAAACCTTTGCCCCTTTAATTTAAGACCATGTCCTCTAGTTGTGGTAGTTTTTTTTGTTTGTTTTAAATATACTCTCCTCTTTTACTGTGTTTATTTTCTTCATGTATTTAAATGTTTCTATCATATCCCCTCTGTCACGCCTTTTCTTCCAAGCTAAGACGATAATAATAGTTGGTTTTCTTTGGAAGAGTTTAAACACTAACCTCCTGTGTTTGTCAGCAGGAATAATTCACTGTTGACGTCATTTTAATAAACTGTTTCTTAGAATACTCCTCTGTGCAACAGATTTCCATGTTTCGTTTACTGTTTTGTCTTTTCATGGCTAGTCTAGTGTACAAAATAGTAAACAAGGCAGCCATCCAAGCAAATTACCGATCACACGGTTGCATCCACTGGCAGCTGCACTTTAGAGTTTGGTTCCTCCTTCAGCAGTTACGTAATGTAACCTCAGTGGATGGGTGGATGTTTTGGTTCTATATATGTGATTTGGTGACAAACACAAATCAATCCAAAACTGGAGTTAAGCTTCAGAATATATTAGAGCATATATAATGGTCACTACATAAACTGTCAATTGTTTGATTTTCCTCCTATTAAAACATATTTTCATAGTTGCCCCAGAACTAATACAGAATTGTGGTCTGGGTACCAGGGATGGCCCAAGACATTGTGCTGCCTGGGTCCAAGGATGAGAACAGCTTGCACTCTAATGGAATTCATTTGGCCAATAAAGCTCATGCTATAAAATGTTGCATAACTCTTGTACAAGTGACAGGTTTTTTTTTAACATCTCAGTAAAGTAATACTGCCTGATATAATTTTAGACCTCTACCACTTTCACTGGAATGTTATTCCATGCATCCACAACCCTCTCACCCAAGTAATACCTGATATTACTTACAAACCTTTGCCCCTGTAATTTAAGACCCTGTCATCTAGTTGTGGTAGTTTTTTCTAATTTTACACATACTCTCGCTTTACGGTGTTGATTCCATTTATGTATTTAAGTGTGTCATATTCCCCCTGTTACTTTCTTCCAAGCTCTATATGTTAAGACCCTTTAACCTAAACCTTTCCTGGTTAGTTTTATGCAATCCATGAACCAGTTTAATAAGCCTTCTCTGAACTCTCTCCAAAGTATCAATATCCTTCTGGAGATACGGTCTCCAGTACTGCGTACAATACTCCAAGTGAGGTCTCACCAGAGCTCTGTACATGGCATCTGCCCTATGCATCTGCTATATACATCTGATGTGCAGCATGAGCAAAAATTATAAACATACAAATTCCACAAACAATTTTAGTAAAACTTAGTTATAATAAATTACATTCTGCTGTTTGCTTTAGTCTGCAGGACACTGAGGATCAAATATTCACATATGCACAACAGATCATCATAAAAGAAAATGTAATTATTTAAAAGATGCAATCCTCTAAGTGGGGTGAAAAGTCTCCGTATTGGAAAAGTATTTTAAAACCTACCTTTTAATGATTATATTTTAAAATGGGTAATGAAAATGTAAAATGTGAATCAAACATTTTCTATGTGAATGATTGCATGCGCTTGATCTACATGATCATGAGATTATACACATTTTTGCAGTTCACTTCACCCCCATGCAAGAGCCTAACCTGCAATCATTGGATCCGATCATTGGTGGAAAGTTTTCAATCATGCCGCGTAGGGAGGCGGGGGGAATGATGTCTGCAGCGCACAGCACAGCTACTGACAGTGTTCAGTGTGCATACAGCACACCAAACAAAAACATGTCTTGGGCGACAAATTACCTCCCCTCTCAGAGTACCAACGTGGATTCACTTTGGACCCATGTAAGGGCTGGCTCTGCTGGTACCAAAAGAGCTCAGTTATGAAAGACAATGTGTTCCTGATGACTACAGGTTCAGTAGGTCCTCCTATGGGAATAAGTATGGCTCAAGGGGCTAGGCATCTATAAACCTTCTATATATCTTTGTGATACAAATTACACTGCTCCCTTTCCTTAGAGAAAAAACATGTGGAAAAAGAAAGGTGCAGCAGTGGAACTAGCATTACTTGACTTGTACAAATCATTCCACCAATAATTAGCATATGTTCAAATACACCTGCAAGTTTTTATATACTAGTTGCAATAATATTGTAAATTATATTTTGGGGGCTTGAGAGTAGGTTAAGTTATATCTTTGTTTAAAGTGAATTTCTTTGTGTGGAATGGAAGCTGTAAATGTCATTTTGTTACGCTAACATATACTTCCTGTTTACTTCCTCAGATGATTGAAGGTGCTTCCAAAGAACAAAGGAATACCCTTGGCATCACAAGCATAGATTATTATTACTACCTTAGCCAATCCGGGTCCTACAAAGTGGATGACATTAATGACAAAAGAGATTTCCAAGAAACTATGGTAAAAAAACAAAACAATATGCATTATATATCCTGTTGGCCAATATTTAGCAAGACAGACAAAGACTGTAACATCACCTAACTCACGTTCTATGTATATGTGTTTCACAGTAATGTGCAGTGTGTATCACAGGTTCTCCAGCAATAAAACAGCACCGAGATGTCACTGACACCCGGTGCTCCAACAGGGTCAGAGTGTGAGGGGGCAGAGCTTTATCCCAATAGTGAGGGGAGAAGGCTGTGCCCCCCCCCCCCCTCTCCCCCCACGCTCTGCCCCTGTTGGAACACCAGGTGTCAGTGATATCCTGGTGCACTTTGTTGGAGAGGCTCAGAGGTGTGGCTACTGCTGCCACTCTGAGGGGGGCCACACCTCTCTGCCAGCGGGCCACATGTTGGACGCCAATGTTCTAAATTTTTCCATCTAAAGCCCACTTTTAACAGTAGGTTTAACAGTATATCGAAGCAACTTGGGCTGATGAAGTGTTTAATGAAGATTTACACTACAATAAAGGAAAGTATACCATAAATATTCTCTATACCACGGGTCGCCAATACTTTATTTAATGAGAGCTAAAACAAAGTTCTTTAGTCTAATTGCAGTTAGTCAGTTCCAGATTGTACCCTTTTCCTATTCATTGCTTACGCTATCAGTATATAGTATGCCTCAGACTACTATCAGTATATAGTTAGCCAGACACAGACAGTAATCCGTCTAATCAGTATTTGGTAATAATTAGACAGTTGTGAATGCCCTTTTATGAGTATTAAATATAGTTTCCATGGTTTTCTTGTTTGTTTTTTGTTTTTCTCCAGCATGCAATGAATGTAATTGGCATATTTGCTGAGGAGCAAGCAATGGTTCTACAGATTGTGGCTGGCGTTCTACATCTAGGAAACATCAGCTTCAAAGAAAAAGGCAACTACGCAGCTGTAGAAAGTGAAGAATGTAGGTATTTTAGTTCAGCGAGTGTGAACTCTCGCTCTCTCTCTCGCTCTCTCGCTTATCCCATGTAAAAAAAATCAGTAGGAGAGAGATGCCCGACAGACCTGATCATGGGATAAGCGAGAGAGCCTCTGCTCTGATTGGTTGTGCACGCGCTCACACAGTCAGCTCAATTCAGCCTTCCCACCGGCTCTGCTGCCAAGACTAAATTTGCATATTGCTCTAACTATAGCTGTCCTTTAATTACTGTTTACAAATGGAACACAGATTTTCAGGACATATGAATTTAACAATGATAATGAATCAGTGTATGCTTTACTTTAAACTTTTTTGAAGGTAAATTGTCCGTTTTCAGTAGAATACCCACTTGGTTTTTGTTACATACAAGTTTAGTATTCCTAAAGTTTCAGAACCTATAAAAAAGGAGAACAATTATTTGAGACTTATTGCTCTTATTGTTTAAATGAATGTATGGCCTGCTTCTATGAAAAGAAGGATGCTTGGTTTGTATTTTACATTGGATTTCTCTTATTGTGCTGGTTCACATAGAGTTGCTTGGAAATGTCCCAAAATAAAAGTTTATTGCCATTGTGTGCTGTTTCTAACGACATGTATATTGTTTGAATATAATTGTTCACCTGCACTGTGAACAACAAGGAAGCATTACATTTCCTGTTTTCTGGTGTCTTCTCTCCCCTCCCTCGCTCCTGTTTCTTTTGCTGGACTGTAAAACCATTTTTCTTTGGTTTCCATGTGTTACATCCCTGGCCTGCTTTTCCTCTTAGCTGTGTCTGGGCTAGACACAAACATCTGGCATGCTTGGTCAGCGGGTCAGTCAGTATGGTATTGTGAAATGAGAAACAGATTTGTTTTTCTGTGCAGAAAATAGGGATTTAACTGTGGAGCATGCTTAACAGTCAAAAACCACACTTAGCTCATGTGAAATGAAGGGATGTGGGATGCGGAGTAGGTCTGCATGTTTTATGGGTTTGTTTATTTTTTTTATTATTGTTGTTCTTCAAGTAACAGGGCTGATTGTATTGTTGTGTCATGACTTCACTCCAGTAACCCCGAGGACAGGTTTTGGCTCTAAATCACGGGGTTTTTGCTTTAGTCTCGGGATGAGTAAAACAGACTGTCACTCCTAAATCCTGGAAGTGAGATTCATATTGTGCACTATTTGATGATACTTGAGCTTCATAATTGGTGCTTGTTCTTACCATGTCATAGTTACAATTAGAATCATACGAGATGGGCTACAAAAGGGGTAAATTAACGATCTCCAGATATGCTTCTGTATATGATAAGTAACTGACTCCTTGTTGCCCAGAACATGTGAGTCATTGTATCATTGTATGTTTTTTATACATTTTTATTATACTCTTTTGTACTTTTCTCTTGCTCTTATGATATAATGGCAGCTTTTATTTCAGTAGTAGCTTTTTGTACTTTGATTTGACTAGTTGGCATGCCCACATGTGATTAAAGGCAAGTAAGTTGTAATAACACCTCTGCTAGTGAAGGTTGACAGTTACCTCTAAGCAAATACTAATCTAACACAGTTTTATCATTTATAATAAAGGTTTCATTTTTTGTTCACGTACCTTTAATGTTCTAATTATCTATTTTTACATCCTTTTTGACAGTCTTGGCCTTCCCGTCTTTTCTTTTGGGAATAAACGAAAGCCGTCTGAAAGAGAAGCTAACAAGCAGGCAGATGGACAGCAAATGGGGTGGCAAATCAGAGTCCATTAATGTGACCCTGAATGTGGAACAAGCCTGCTATACTAGAGATGCTCTGTCTAAAGCTCTCCATTCCCGTGTCTTCGATTACCTGGTGGATGTACGTATGGATACAGAATGATTAAAATTACTAACATTATCTTAAATAGGCCACTTTAAAACGGAGGCCCAGCTCCAGTAGACTGCATACCAAATTTATCTATGGCATCTATTATGTGTTAAACCACAAAGCAATGTAATTATAATTCTTATAAAACACCTTAGTGTGTCGGGCCTGAGACTGCTTTAATTAACATCCACGGAATACTATAACACACAACCAACTCTATGGTTGCCACCTTTTATTCAAAAAAATACCGTCCATGCATTTAACTCCATAGACTTAACATTGGGGTCAAGCCTTTTTACCGGCCTGCTGGTAAAATACCATCAAATTGGCAACCACCTCTGAAAATGCATTCCAATGCAAACTGCTCATTAATACTTCCCTGCAGCACATAATAATATCAGATACAAAGCATGGCAACACGTTATACGCTGTTAAGATAACAAAGCACAAGTCGCATTCCCTATAGACCTTTTAATTACATTAAATTTTTCTCTCTTAGATTTTAACTTTCCCCACCATAATCTAAATTCTGCCATGGAAAGTGCTGCTTTAATAGTATATTCTGCTCAAATGTGGTCCAGGTTAGAAAGGACTTACAACAAATTAATTTGAAAGCTTCCGGTGTTTCAGCAGAAAACTATACCTGAACAGAATTTTGAAAACTCTTGCTACCTCAGTGGTGTAAGCTCTGACCTATGACCTCTGAATTGGACTTCTAGTTGTTTTGGGGAAAGGCACACCAGAGTTGAACTTGATTAGTAGAATACCAACAAGGAGCAGTGTTCACACAAGTACAATTTTCATAAACTTATTAAAAGATTAGAAAAGTGGTTTATTTGTGTGTGTTTCTTTCCCACAGTCCATTAACAAAGCGATGGAAAAGGATCATGAAGAATATAATATTGGAGTCTTGGATATTTATGGCTTTGAAATATTTCAGGTACATTGCAAAAAAGCATTATGCAGTTTTGGCAATTGCCATTTTTTTATTATTATTATTTCTCTAATACCCTATTATCTCTTCATTTACAGAAAAATGGGTTTGAACAGTTCTGCATCAATTTTGTCAATGAAAAACTCCAACAAATATTTATAGAACTAACCCTGAAAGCAGAGCAGGTAATTACGATGACCTCTTTTTTTTCATTATCCAAATCTACACAAGACCATACTTGGTTCTTGGCTTTGACTCTCATCTCAGATGAACGATAGAAATAAATGGACAATGCTATAATATTGAGAGGGAATTAAATAACCATCAATAAATAAAAGACAGCAAAAGATTTTTGATAGAAAAAGCAAACCAAAAAATATAATGTAATTAATGTAGATAAGCAGTGTGCATGATGTGTTAGTATTCATTTTAAACTAGTCACTCTACACCAGGGGTGTCAAACTGCAGCATAAATGTATGAAATACGCTATACAATATGATGAAGACCTTCTCAGGATTGGCAGTTATATACTATACCACATTGTTATGAAGGAGGTATCCAGTATCACACTAAGTATTTTCTCCAACCCCTGAGAGAACCATTCCTTAGCCGAAAGGGAGGGAGCATATCAAAATAAACTATACAATTGGGAAAATAAAATACTTTTTATGCAGATGGGATTAAAACATTTGCAATTCTTTGTAATAAAGCCTTTGTATTGTTGCCAACGTCACTATATACAAATTTCAAAGACTTTTTAGAATGTTTATTAAACTGTTATATACACTACTAATAAACCGATGGCCCTGTTCTGAAAATGTTGGGGTTCTCGTCATGTATTAGAGAAAAAACAACTGTTGGATAAATAGCATTACAATAACATTATTTATTAATATAGCCTGTGTATGTTATATAACCCTCACTACAGCACTCATCCTTCATTTTATATACGTACGCCTTTTCTTCAACTGATAGGAAGAATACGTTCAAGAAGGAATCCGGTGGACCCCTATTGAATACTTTAATAACAAGATTGTGTGTGACCTGATTGAGAACAAAGTGGTATGTGTATTTGGATTTTCTTTTCCTTATTGGCAAAGGTATGCAGATGATCAAATAAGATCAATTGTTCATGTGAAATGTTTGGTTGTTTTTCACTTTTCTTTTGTGAGGAATGGTAATGTAAATGTTAGAAAAAAAAATACTTTTAAATGTTAGATAATTTATGTAAAATCAAGTATTGTTGGATTTAAAGGGGCAGTTCCAACTATAAAAAAAAAAAAAATTCTAGAAAAGTACTGCATCTAGTAACGTTGCCAAAAAGGAACAAAGTAATACATTTGAGGCGAGATAAGTAACTAGAAGTAAATTCCACATAAACCAGAAACATGCACAACATACAGAAAATAACCTAGGTGGAACTCGCCCCTTTAAGGGAAGGTATAAAAGTTATTTATATTTTTCAGTAATTCATATAACTCTGCATAAACAATTATTTTACAAGGCAACGGCTTGAGATTACAGATGGGGCAATTTTATGTTGCCTTAAAACCTAAAGTACCTCAAATTGGAACGTGCAGACATAAATATTTGCAGTAGCATAATCCTGTCTCTTGGACCTAATCACTTTTGTAGCTATGAACACAGATTTTAGCATGGAAATGTATCAACAGCCCTCATTATTGTGAACTGTACTGAACTTAACTTTTGTTGTGGTTTCCCAGAACCCTCCAGGTGTAATGAGTATTTTGGATGATGTCTGTGCAACTATGCATGCTGTTGGTGAAGGAGCGGATCAAACACTCCTGCAGAAACTCCAGATGGCTGTTGGGACCCACGAGCATTTTAACAGCTGGAATCAAGGTTTTATTATTCACCATTATGCTGGAAAGGTAAATGTGAAAACCAGCTTCTATGGTTATTTAACTATGACAAATGCAAACAAATCTGAAACACTAAGGGGACAATATCTACGAAATGTGTGGTGTGGCCTAGAAGTGAAGGCATATATTGCTGTGTAATCTGATTAAAAATAGAAAATTAAATATATTGGTTTTACCGTACCTCTGGTCTAGTGTCTCCAATAAGATGGTATTATTATAGATGTGTAATATATCATACTCAGTCTAGGACTCTAGGTCATCAGGTTTTATATATTGTTGTTGCTGTTGTTGAGGGATTATAGTACTTTCTATTTTTTTTTTTCACAATTCCTTCTTGGCTCCAAAATGTCAATTCTAGAGAGTTGTACCCTCTTTTATATTTGAACATGTAATATTTATGACATTTGTCTATAATTGGTATGATTTTGTTTTTGTTTTTTTAGGAGAACAGGCTTTGGCTTAAATTAACATTACTAGGTAACAAAAAGAGAAAATCAAACTAGGAAAGACACCAAAGCATAGAAACATAGAATGTGTCGGCAGATAATAACCATTCGGTCCATCTAGTCTGCCCAATTATTTTTGAGTACTTTTATTAGTCCCCCGTTCCCGGTCTTATAGCTAGGATAGCCTTGTGTCTATCCCACGCATGCTTAAAATCCTTGACTGTGTTTACCTCTACCACTTCTGCTGGAAGGCTATTCCATACATCCACAACCCTCTCAGTAAAGTAATACTTCCTGATATTACTTTTAAATTGTTGCACCTCTAATTTAAGATTGTCCTCTAGTTGTGGTAGTTTTTCTTCTTTTAAATATACTCTCTTCCTTTACTGTGATACTCTCTTCCTTTACTGTGCCTGGGCTTACTTGTTCATATATACTCAGTGGATTTTTTATTTATATATTTAAAATCTATTTTTCATGTATTTTTATTGCATATATATTTACAATGTTCAGAAATGTAAAACAGTAGTATGGTTATATTAGGAGATATTTCTAAATCTTCGTATGAGCGCCATCCAGGGATTGTAGTACAAAGGTCAGGAGGAATCTTTATCCCCCTTGAGGGAATACACTCACAGACTTCTGGAGGAAAAATGTCACTTCAAATTAAAGTTGGTGTCAGTGGGATCCTGATGTTGCCGATCCTCAATTTGTTTTTGGCTCAAAAGACACAATGACAGACATCGAAATTAGTGTGTAAAAGACAGTGGTGTTTTAATGAATAAAATATCTGCTTACATAAAGGTTCTCTAAAGTGAACTCTAAAGTTCACTTTACATGGAGGAAGTTCTGCTTACATGGAGGTTCTCTAAAGTGGGCGCCACACGACCGCAGAGGGAATCCTTCCAGCAGATGCAAATAAGTAAAACAACGCAGCTCGTTTCGCCCCTCGTGGGCTTCAACTCAGGCGTCTGGACTCCCTGCTTCAGAATGGCGTTTTTATCGTTGGTGTCTGGATTTCAATTCCGCATTAGTCATCTCGCTAGATTTCGACTTAGATGTTTTAGTTTTTACTTTCATTTCGTAGCGTGAGCTTTCTGGCTCTCGTATAGCCATAATAGAAAACAGAAGGGAAGAGGAACAAGTGTTTTATCCTAGACTCAGTGTATTTGGATACTGCACACCAATGTGTATCATAATATCAGAGTATATACTCATAAAAACGGTATAATATGTAAAAAATAATATATTTAAAAAACAATGTATTTAAAAAACGGGATATTCTTTAATATGTATATAGAAAAAATGTCACTAAGACAAAAAAAAATAATATATATATATATATATATATATATATATATATATAGATATATCTATATAAAAACTAGTGGGCATATATATATATATATATATATATATATATAAAAAAACTATTCAAGATACATATATTGAGCTTACAGTATAAACATATGGTTGCATAAAATCACATAAAATTATGCAGATCAAAGTCTGCATTTAACCCTTGTGGTTTTAGGGTAGCCAGATTAAAAACCTATTTCATTTCTTTTTTTACCGATATTCTTGATATTGTCACCTCCCCAATGTTTTTCCACTTTTTCAATTGCGCAGAACTTTAGTCCCTTAGGATTTGACAATCTAAAAAATGTTTTGACAAACTATGGGTTGTTAATCCGTTTTTTATATTCCTTATGTGTTCCTCAACTCTCTTTTTAAGTTGTCTTGTTGTTCGGCCTACAAAGAGTAGGCCACACGGACATTCTATAAGGTAAACCACATTGGTTGTAGAGTATGTAATAAAATTTCTTATCTCGTATTTTTGACCATTTTTGGAAGAGCAGAATTCTGTAATTGGATATTTTTGAGGTATAGTTGTTTTACAAACTATGCAATTTAGGCAGCCATAAAAGCCTGGTTTTCTAGTGAGAAAATGACTAGGTGCCTAAGTTCGCCCCCAGTTATGCAAACTTGTTTATGTCCCAGTGGGAAAATACATATATTTGGGGTGAGCATGATTGGAAGGCGAACCTGGTCCTATATTACTGATATATCGATGACTTAATTTTTATATGGAAAGGTAAAGAAGATGATCTGAAATCTTTTTTTTAATAGTTTTTTTATATATATATGCCCACTAGTTTTTTATATAGATATTTCTATCTATATATATATATATGTTTTGTCTTAGTGCCCTTTTTTCTATATACATATTAAAGAATATCCCCGTTTTTTTAAATACATATATATAATATATCATTTTTTTTTTACAAAATACTGTATATATATATATACTCTGATATTATGATACACATATTGGTGTGCAGTATCCAAATACACTGAGTCTAGGATAAAACACTTGTTCCTCTTCCCTTCTGTTTTCTATTATGGCTATACGAGAGCCAGAAAGCTGACGCTTCGATACGAAAGTAAAAACGAAAACATCTAAGTCGAAATCTCGCGAGCGGATGACGAATGCGGAAGTGAAATCCAGACACCAACGATAAAAGTGCCATTCTGAAGCAGGGAGTCCAGATGCCTGAGTTGAAGCCCATGAAGGGTGAAATGCGTTGCGTATTGGACTTACCCTGCTATTTTTATATTGTATTTTATTTAAATACTTTCATTTTGCTCATTTAAAGTTTTTTACTTATTTGCATCTGCTGGAAGGATTCCCTCTGCGGTCGTGTGGCGCCCACTCCGTTCACTATAGAGAACCTCCATGTAAGCAGATATTTTATTCATTTAAACACCACTGTCTTTTACACACTAATTTCGATGTCTGTCATTGTGTCTTTTGAGCCAAAAACAAAGTGAGGATCGGCAACATCAGGATCCCACTGACACCAACTTTAATTTGAAGTGCCATTTTTCCTCCAGAAGTTTGTGTGTATTCCCTCAAGGGGGATAAAGATTCCTCCTGACCTTTTAAAGATATTATAGTTTCACCAATAATCACCTATAAAGGTGTTGCATTTTGTACTATTCCACAGTTTGTTACTAGCGCACTTTTTGTCCTTTTGTTGTATATATATATTGTTTACTTGTGTGGTTTAGGGACACACTACCTAAGTGCTGCTGTAGCTAAGATTACAGCGCTGGGTACACTTTTGCTCTTTTTTATTGTAGTACAAAGTTTAATTCCCCACAGCGTGAAAGCAATTAACCCAGGATGAATGTATGTGAGATCTGTCTCGTTTGCAGCTTTCGTACATTTTTTTCCAGTGTGTTCATTTTTTTTTTTTTTTCTAATGATGTCCAGATTCTGTGATGCGTGTTTCGTGTTTGTTTAATACTCCCCTATTCCTATCACTTCAGTTTTACGGCCTAAGAATGTGCTGACAGCGTCTCGCACACTGCTTTGCCCACTGGTTTATATAATCATCTAGCAGTTAACACAGTGAACCCAGGATTAAATTTTAATTTTACCACAGCACGCACTTCAGTTGAAACTATAAATCAAGAATAGCTGGTTACCAACTTTGCAAAATAGGTAGAAATTGTGAAGTTGAAGGTTTGTGTGCTTCTGTATACTTAAGCAGATAGAGTTATAGGTTACCATTGTGGTTGAGTGCATTGGCCTGCATGTTCAGTCAGCCATAAGCTATAAACACATAGCAGGGTGTCAGTCAGTCCGTCCGTGATAAGTGAATGGGGTCAGGAAACGAAACCAGAAAGGAGTAGGTCTCCTGCTGCCTTCACCCCACAACAACTGCACGATTGCACACTTGACTTGTTGCACAAAGCCTCATTACAGTTTGCAAAACACCAGCCTTATGCTGATGAGTTCCACACAAACTGCTAATATAGAAGCACAAGTGAAAATATGAGTGGTACTAGAAGGAGGATAAAATGGCATATCCTTTGGCCGACAGCCAATGCTTCCATAGCACCATTTTTGGATGCCACCATCAGAGGGGACTTTAACAAGGTTGCTTCTAATGGTGGCATGAGAATACATAGGTCTCTCTCTGTGTTAGCTGTTGGAGACTGTCTGTGACAACCGCAGCCCTGATGTTTGGCTACTGGTCAGCGGATAAACTGGCGGGTACAAGCCCCCGGTTTCATTGGCAGATACTGTCAGCATGGGTCAGCTTCAGACGAGCCGTGTCTCAGCTGAGAGGCAGAGCTCAGAGTAAATCTACGTGTATCTGCAATTATACACGATGGGTTTACTTCAGGAAGGTGGACGCTGTTTTTTACAATACCAAGATTTCAAGACTGTAGAGACCTTCATTTTGTTTTAAACCTCTGTGCTAAAATGAGCGTTATTATACTGATATTCTAAATATATATTGTGTAAGTGGTTAATAAATGCATGTAACCAGTACACAGAAGTTATTAGTCAAATGTAATCCCTGTAAATATTCAACATTCCTTTAATAGTCTTGGGATTGTGATCACATCTCCTAAGTGGCCTAGAAAGCATATGACATGTAATTTCACCCTTTTTGTTCTCGGTTCAGGTATCTTATGATATGGATGGGTTCTGTGAGCGGAATCGGGATGTGCTTTTTACAGACCTCATTGAGCTAATGCAAAGTAGCCAATTGTAAGTATTCATTATCAAGTCTAGACTGATACAAATGATACCATTATAGGCGTCCATTCACTGACAAATGACCTGTAAAATCAGATCGTCTACTCAATAAAGAGGGAATTGAGATGGGAATTTCAAACTCTAGGCCAAAGTATCATTTAATTTACTGTATGAGGTTAAAAAAAATGATTGAAAATAATCTATACATTGTGTTAGCAACATTACGAGCAAATGCCTAAATTAGAAGAAAAATATGTTTTTAGATGTGTCTGTGGAGTATCCAGTGTATGACATCACCTGCGGCCTGATATGCAAATTACACATGTCCGATTGTAAAGCAGTTCATTTGCATATCAGGCCACAGGTGATGTCATGAATAGGAAACTCAGATGCAGTATCTCCTAATTTAGGCATTTGCTCACAATGTTGCTAACACAATGTACAGATTATTTTCAATTGTTTTTTACCCTCGACAGATAGAGGAAATACAGTAAATTCAATGATTGTTGGTTTTAGTGAAATAATGTGGCATGTTAATTTTCATAGTTTATGCAATGTGTATGTAGTTTGAAGACCTCTTTGGTGTAATCGCAGTATATTCAATAAAGGGACTCTATCACCTAAACATCGTTTTTACTGAGAATAAATAAATATTAAAAATGATGTATACATTGTTTTAGCAGCAAGAGGAAAAAAAAAAAACAGGAGAGTCTACAGACATGTTTTAAAATCCATTAAGCTCCTAAATAAGCATTTGTTTGCAGTTTTTCTAACACAGTGTATACATCATTTTCAATATTTATTTATTCTCTACATTCACATTAAAAAATGTTTAGGTGATCAAATCCTTTTAATACTCGTATTGCTAGAGGATTATGGGGTGAGAAGGATGGCATCCACTGCTAATGTAAGAATTACACTTCACCAATAAGTAGAAAGAATGTGGTGAATCCAGATTGTTTCCTTATGTGAGAAAGGAAGACTTCCAGTATTGATTTTCTACTATGATGTCTGGTGCTTGCCTAGTGTTGTGTTATGTATTTAGGGATGGGCTAGATTGTGCTATGGTTAATGCTAACAGTCCATAACACTTCTGACAGCTGGATTCTGCAGTAATCTGCATCCATAGTGAGCTCCTTAGGGTAATAGACCTTGGTGACTTGCACCACATGCCGCCTTGGAAAGACTCCCATTGGAACAGCTTTCCCATAACGCAGGTCTTTCCGACTGGATCCAGAATAAAAACCACAGTAAGATAAAATAGTACTTGTGGTCTGAGTCCCAGAATAGCGCTCGAGTTTATTTTCCTTGTCCAACAAAGGGACATTAACCCCTTAAGGACCAGTGATTGTAGTGCGTCAAAGACCAAAACAATGGTCTTCATGCAAGTTATATGTTGTTTCTAAAAGGACAGTTAGATGTTTGTTTGGATACCATATAAATATATAAAAATAACAAGGAGGAAAATGTAAAAAATAAAAAATAAACTTTTATCCCTGCTAACTATTAAGAAGAAAAACTATGGTTCCCAGACAAAAATAAAACCTGAGCAGACCTACAGCATGAACCTCATGGGTTCACTGAACTTAATTTAATATGTATTAAAAACAAATTATATGCAGAAAATTAAATTTAGCTTTTTTACAGGAAGTACTGCTGTTACTTTTTCTACTGACCATGGCAAGACATTATCAGCGTACACCAGCATCCAGCTAAACTCTGCCTCATTTAAGAGGCAGAGTTCTGAGTATGCTCACATGTATCTGTAATGATAAGACGCCGGCGGTCAGCTTATCTGTCAGGCGACATATCTGTGTCTTTTCTTATGATAACAGCTGGGCTGGTGAAGATGCACCATGTTAAATGGTCTTTAATTGTCTGGTACCATGTTGCCAATACTCTTTCTCCCCTGCATTGATTGACAGCTCGTTCGTACATTATGTAAAACACACAATGATTGGGACTAAGTGATACCAAGGCAGAGAAAAGCTTTTATTCTCTTTTTCCATTTATACCATACAATTATGCCTTTTCAATAGGTAACGCAATCTCAATGTTTTTCAGTGTTATTTTTTTTTATAAATCTTTCTTTAGGCCTTTCATAAAAGCTTTATTTCCTGACAATCTCCAAGCAGACAAAAAGGGGCGTCCTACAACTGCAAGCAGTAAGATCAAGGTGAGATGACACAAGATGTGTGAATGTCCAGTCACATTTAAATATCATGTGCAAAAAAGTCTTAATTCCATATTTTTTACCATACTCCGTATTTTCATAATTGTTCTAAATGTTATTTTAACAGAAACAAGCAAATGATCTTGTCAACACTCTGATGAAATGTACCCCTCACTACATTCGATGCATTAAACCCAATGAAACCAAGAAATCCAGGGACTGGGAGGAGAGTAGGTATGTTGTGCAGACCTGACTTTTATTACCTGCATTAGTCCATCTGACCTTTTAAGCAAGTAGTGCAGGATCTCATACGTTCACTGTGGACATTGTTGTGTGGGGGTCCACCCCTGCTGACATGTCTTCTACAATAGACTAATAACCCCTGCTTCCCATTTGAACATTTACTACCTTATTTTTCTCAGTAATATGCTTCCTCTCTGCCTTTTACCGCCTCCCTCATTCTGTCCTACGGAAGCTGCCTACAGTTACGTATATGTCATGCTCTCTACAAATCCGTTATCTGTTTGCTGAGCGCTGACCTTTCCTCTGCAGGTTATTTCCCAACTAACTGTCCCAATTCTTCTCCAGGGTGAAACATCAAGTAGAATATTTGGGGCTGAAGGAAAACATTCGTGTGCGCCGTGCAGGATATGCTTACAGGAGAGTGTTCAAGAAATTCCTGCAGAGGTAAGAATTGGCTGTGGGATTTTAGTCCTTTTCAGTAACCGAAGGAGAAATCGCTGGCAGGTTACCCTGTTCTTTCCATTCAAAATTCCTTTTTCCTGACTGTTAAAGCAGAAAACTTGGTGAAATATGATAATGTAGTTCTGATGCCGGTTACTCCTTGTAAAACAAAAGCCTCGTCTTTAGGAAGTGCTTGGCTTATTGAGACGGTGCTGCTGAGAAGCATGGAACACCTAATGGCAGCCAGAAGGTGCTGAAAGCCCCTCCTTGCTTCTTCTACTATTGTCTGTTAAGCAATGAAGTAAATAACTGGAATTTCTAAAAATGATGGCAGGCTGGGTGTGAGGAATGTTTCTTTTTCCATCACAGTTTCATCGTCCGTTACCTACCTATTTTTCATAGAATGTTCCTGTTTTTTATTATCATCTATGGAACACAAGCAGTGGTGTATCTTGATTTTGTGCTGCCCTAGGCAGACAAAATCCGGGCACCCCCCTACCCAAGCTGCACACCCACGTTACACACCTAAGACATGCCCCATCATTCAGACTCACATCAAGCTCACACTCCCATCACACTCAGTCACACACTCCTACTCCCATCACGCACACTCCGACTCCCATCACACTCAGTCACACACACTGTCTCCCATCACACACACTCTGACTCCCATCACACACACTCTGACTCCCATCACACACACTCTGACTCCCATCACACACACTCTGACTCCCGTCACACACACTGACTCCCATCACACACACTGACTCCCATCACACTCAGTCACACACAATGTCTCCCATCACACTCAGTCACACACACTGTCTCCCATCACACACACTCTGACTCCCATCACACTCAGTCACACACACTGTCTCCCATCACACTCAGTCACACACACTGTCTCCCATCACACTCAGTCACACACACTGTCTCCCATCACACTCAGTCACACACACTGTCTCCCATCACACTCAGTCACACACACTGTCTCCCATCACACTCAGTCACACACACTGTCTCCCATCACACTCAGTCACACACACTGTCTCCCATCACACTCAGTCACACACACTGTCTCCCATCACACTCAGTCACACACACTGTCTCCCATCACACACACTGACTCCCATCACACACACTCTGACTCCCATCACACTCAGTCACACACACACACACTCTGACTCCCATCACACTCAGTCACACACACACACACACACACACACACACACAGTCTCCCACTTACCTTTCATTGGTGGCTAGTGGCAGGCAGCATGGTCCCTCCATGCTGCCTGTTCGGCTTCCCGGCGATTGTGCCGTCAGGTCACGTGACCGGGCGCGCGTATGACGTCAGCGCGCCCGTCACGTGACTGTCGGCACACTGCACAGGGAGCCGAACAGGCAGCACGGAGGTTTCTCCCCTCTCACCTCCGTATCTGCCTGCAAGCGCGGTCTTTTTTTTTTCTTTTTTTTAAAGGGCCGGATTTTTTATTTTTTTTTCAGTGCTGGGGGGCACTGCCTCCCCCCAAAAGTTGCCGCCATAGGCATCCGCCTAGGATGCCTCGCGGTAAATACAGCACTGAACACAAGTGTCTTACAATGTAGTATGATAGTTATGCTATAAGTTTTAAGTAACAGATTAAAGTCTCACAATATCATAATGTTGTACAAGTAGTGTGGCGTTCTATAGGGCTCAGGTCAGACTAACCCTGGTCCAACTCAGCAACTCCAGGCATCTGCTGCGTTGTTCCAGTCTTTCAGGGTGTTAAGCCCTGTAGGTGATCTTCAAGAGAAGAGAAACATATTTGCCTGTATGAGTTTGCAGTTATGAGAAATAAGTTAATTGCAGTAGTCCATTGCTTTTAAAAAGATTATTATTTTGTGAGATTATCCCGGGAAATAAATTTACGCTCTCTATAAAGGTCAATGATTTAAAGGATAATATAGAAGCACAAGTGAAAAGTTAGTTGTCCCTAGTATGAGGATAAACTGGTGTGTACTTTTGATAGTATATCAAATAGGATAGGATTAGCAGGCAGCCGTCTGGTCGCCGACCGGCTCTCTCTGCTAATGCAGAGAGAAAAGCTCTTTTTTTTGCATGGGATCAGCACTGCTGATTCCATGCAAAAGCAAGAGTTTCTCTCTGTGATAGCAGTGAGAGACCCTCGCTTTCGGCTGTCAGAGCAGAGCGAGCCGTCTGTCAGCACACGACAACCAGGAACTGCTGTGTCCCGCTTGTGAGACACAGCAGTTAGTAAACCTGCGTGTATCTATTAAGATACATGTTGGGTTTACTTAACTGACCCGGGACATGTTTTGTTTAACCCTTGCTTCCTTCAGGGAAGTAAGGGTTAAACAATGTTTAATTCTCCTTTTTAAGGCTTTAAACGGTCATGTGAGTTCCACCTCCTGTATTTTATCTCCCTCTGGGTGCGGAACAATCCCATCAGTACCAGAAGCTTCATATGTTATGTCCAGATTGACAAATGCAATCCAACAGGTGTGTTGTTTTTTTCTTTCTGATTAATAGTATGTCTTTGGGAATTGAGCGGTTTGTGCAATGCTTGGCCTGTTTCTGCCACATACATTACTGTTGGGTGCTTAACACACACATGATGAGGTATACCACGTTCAGGGCCGATCCTGGGCGGGTGCACGGGGTGCACCGCGCCCAGGCGCACGGGAGGAGAGGCGCTGTAGCAGGGAGCTCTCTCCCTGCCGTCCTCCTCCTTGTTAAAGCAAGCACAGAGCGACGGGTGCAAGCTCCGCCCCCGTCGCGTTCTGTGATTGGCTGCTGCCGGGAGGAGGACGTTCTCTAGAGTATCTGCCTAGACACCATAGAGAACATCCTCCTCCCTGCAGCCAATCACAGAACGCGACGTGGGCGGAGCTTTCCCCCGTTGCTCTGTGCTTGGACTAACAAGAAGGAGGAGGTAATAACAGTTGGAGGGGTTTGGGGGGTGTTAAAATATAAAATAAAAAAAGAAAGAAAGTGTGGAAGTGTCTGTGAATGTGTATAAGTGTGTCAATGTGTATAACTATGTGTGTGTTACTGTCTGTGTAAATGTTTGTGTATGTGTATAAGTGTGTATGTGTGTGTTACTGTCTGTGTAAGTGTGTGTACATGAGTGTCAAGTGTGCAAGTGTATCCTATGTCTAAGTGTGTAAAGGTGGCTGTGTTTGTGTGACTGTGTGTATTTTTGTATGACTGTGTGTATTTATGTATGTGTGTATAAGGGTGTCTGTGTAAATGTATGTCTGTGAGGGTGACTAAGTGTGTAATTGTGTTTGTGTGACTGTGTTTATTTATGTATGTGTGTGACAGTGTGTATAAGGGTGTTTGTGTAAATGTATGTCTGTGAGGGTGACTAAGTGTGTAAATGTGTTTGTGTGACTGTGTGTGTTTATGTATGACTGTGTGTACAAGAGGCCAGCATGGAGAACAGAAAGATAGAGATGGAAAAAGTTATAAGGGATGAGGGGAGAGACAGACATGGGGTATGAGTGGAGAGAGAGAGAGACAGACATGGGGTATGAGTGGCGAGAGAGACAGACATGGGGTATGAGTGGCGAGAGAGACAGACATGGGGTATGAGTGGCGAGAGAGACAGACATGGGGTATGAGTGGAGAGAGACAGACCGACATGGAGCATGAATGGAGAGAGAGACAGAGACATGGAGCATGAGTGGAGAGAGAGACAGACATGAGGGAATAGGGAGAGAGAGACAGACATGAGGGAATAGGGAGAGAGAGACAGACATGAGGGTACGGGGAGAGAGAGACAGACATGAGGGAATGGGGAGAAAGAGACAGACATGAGGGTATGGGGAAGAGACAGACAGACATGAGGGTATGGGGAAGAGACAGACAGACATGAGGGTATGGGGAAGAGACAGACAGACACAAGGGTATGGGGAGAGATAGACAGACATGAGGGTATGGGGAGAGACAGACAGACATGAGGGTATGGGGAGAGAGAGAGACACGTGAGTGACTGACTTGGTGGAATATTATTTATCACTCCTTATGTACTTCTTTTCCAATGATGCTCAGCCAGACTAATGAGAGACTTTGGCTGGTTGGGAATCATGGGAACGGTAGTTAAAACTCATTTTGCTAGCCAGCAAAAAGTCTCCCATGTTGCTGGCTGAGCATCATAGAAATAAATAAAACCACTACACAGTATTATGGCAAAATATATATCTTTATTTAAAATAAACGTTGGTCCTTTACATTAAAATACAGTTTTCTCTCTCCCCAATATTGAAATGGGCATGTCTGGAACAGAAATGTCTAAAGGGGAGGAGTTCATAATATAGCCACGCCCACCCTTGGGCGCCAAAGGAAAACCTGCACCCAGGCGCCCGTGACCCTAGGATCGGCCCTGACCACGTTGGATGATTTGCACGTGAAACAGCCATTGATTTTGTAGTGCAGATGTGAGCCTGGAATAGGTACTTTATCTGTGCTGTGGATATGAGCATATGTGGCAGTATTGTCCAGAGTCTTTCATCTGTGTGTAAAATTGTTTCTTTTTCCCTTGAGATCTTGTGCAGGATTTCCTTTTGTGGATTTAGGTTACTACTAATAGCACGTGATTCCTTTTTGTGGCTGCTGGTGTCTCAGGAGACTTTCTGTGGGGATATTAGTGGCTTTTTGTATTTGAGAGTCTGTGATTTACTTGGCGAACTTATTTCTGCATGACTGCAAACAACTGACACCTTTGCGGATCTGGCCTGTGTCAAATGATTTAACGGTCCACTTAACCAGGGAGTAGACTGGACTGAATGTATCTATTAAATCTCTAGTAGACCAGTTAATTTATTGCTGAGAAAATTATTTTAAATACACTTGATTGTTTTTCCTTTTTTTTAAAAGCTGTGGACTGTGCTTTGTATTTTGTTTTAGCAATCATTAATGCCTGAAGAAGGGAACCAACAACTTGTTCTTTGCAATCAAACTCTGCTAGCCAATAAATGCATTTTAACTGTACTTGTTTCCTGATAATTTTAGCTAGCCACTGTTAAGTTTTAAATGAGTAATCTACGATGTTTGAGACTGTTACACTGCAGTGTGTACCTGTATAAATATGTGGAAGATTCAGACACAAAGCCCTTAAGTTCGGTGAATCCAGTTTTGTGAGAATTAGTCTGTGCTCTGAAAACCGTGTTAAAAACAATTTGCAAGATAGGACTGGAAATGCGTGTTTAACTAGTTGCTCTTATTTTCGTCTGTGAGTGTGTCCTGGCAGTACTGAGCAAGCACACATCTGAATATACATTTCTGTGTAGTATTTAATATTTGCGTGCAAAGGTCACGGTGAAAGGCTGAT
The DNA here is from genome assembly GCA_036172795.1 of Pelodytes ibericus. Taxonomy (NCBI): domain Eukaryota; kingdom Metazoa; phylum Chordata; class Amphibia; order Anura; family Pelodytidae; genus Pelodytes; species Pelodytes ibericus. The sequence goes on from CM069858.1 coordinate 155,617,361, forward strand.
GTGTTCCACCAGAATGCAGAATGCTAGCTTTGTATTAGGTCTCTCTGTTAATGAAAGAATCAGTTTGATGATCTCCTTTACTCTACTCGCTGTTAGGGAAAAACATTCTTTGTTTTCCATCATTAGGTTTAACTTTAGTAAATATAACAGATGTTTGATATATTCTACTGTAGGCACTTGGAGAGTTGCTAAGCATGTTTGACAGAGCTGTATAAATACAGCACATGCAAGAACTCAAAATAATAGTACGTAGTGCATTGCACACTACATTTATATGCAAACAGACAATCCTCAGAAGACGTTCCTCTTTGAAAAAAGTCCTGGCCATTAATGGAAGATTGCGGGTGGGCCTGAGCAGAAATGTTCTGATCCCCTTCTCCCATTATCCAAGATTGTGTAACTGTAGCTGTGTACACTAAGCTTACCATGATGTTCAGTCTGTGTGTACTACACTAACCCTGATGTCAATCCAGCCATAACAAAGATAACCGTCATGGAAAGTGTAGTCAGCAGTGCCATTTTGACCCACAATTGGTCTATTCCTGTTTTTTCTCCCTGTCTAGGGGGTATATGAAGATTGCCTTTTAGCATGTTATGTGAATCTTCCTGTTAGTGACATCATGGGCTAATATGATATTACATTCCCAGATACTCTGTCACTATGCAGGATATAGGAGGACTACAAGGAGCCATTACCATGAACACCTCAGTCTAAAGGGGCTCTGAGTCCTTGCTCACTGGTGACTGTGTTACAGAGTTTCTCTATCAAAAGAAATAAATAAATGAGCTAAACATTTTGTTAGCAGAATTGCAAGCAAATATCAAAATTGTTAGAAAAATGTATCAGTGGAATCTCCTGTTTATGACATCATCTGTGGCTGGATATACACATTTCCCATTGAAAATCATGTCATTTGCCTATTAAGCTACAGCTACTGTCATAAATAGAAGACACCACAGACACATGTTAGACCCATTCTTCTAAATATAGATAATTTCTTATTGTTTACATTCATAATATTAGAGAGATTTTGAGCCCCGACAGACCACGGCCAGACATTGTCAGCGTGCGCCAGCATCCAGCTAAACTCTGTCTCAGCTAAGAGGCAGAGTTCTGAGTATACTCGCATGTATCGGTAGTGATACACGCCGACACTCTCTCTGTGAAGATACCTTTGTTTTGGAATGCCACCAACAGTGGGTACTAGCAAAGTGAGACAACAGTCACAGCCTTAATGCTTCTTATCATAGCTGCCAATTAGAGAATAAGCTGGCATGTACATTAAAAAGAACATTATCCTCAAAATAGTGCCACTCATTTTTTCACTTCACTCTATATTAGAAGCACAGGTGAAAAAAAACTTTAGCGCCACGTTAAGATTTTATGTATGAAGAGTAATGCTTTGTAAAAGATTTAGCAGTGGAGGTATACGCATGAAAAATATATTTGGTTTCCATGGTGATTCCACACATTTTAGCACTTGTGATCCAGAATCACTTTTTATACAAAGGAAAGTCAGATATGTGTCAAATACAAAGATCTTTTCAGCAATTCTTTGTGAAGAGCAGGATAGAGCACAAGTGCTAGAAGAGGCACACATTGGGAGAACCACACAGTCGCAAATGACAACTGCACAGAAACATGTGGGGCAACCTGAGGATCTCATGTCACAGTCAACCAATAGCTTATTTTGATTCATTCACCCAATTAAAAATAATTGGATTGACTGGTCTCATAAGAATTTCTTAAATTATTTTGATTGAACCATTGTCTGGTTTGGATGGCGTATAAGTGACCACATAGATTCCTTGTGTACATGAGTGTTTGTAATATACTCAAACAATAAGCATGCAAAAAATGAGGAGACAAATCACATAAGGGGAATGTATTTTTAAGTAATTTCTGCCATGATGTATAACCATACTATCAAACATGGGTCATCATCTCAAGCAATCACATATACTGTATTGGTAAAGGCAAACTTGGCTTATTAGGATGACCACATCGACATTTTATTCAGGGACATTTATGACAAATACACACTCCATGGCTGTAGTCAGTAACATATAAACTGGCCTGCAATCTTTATTCTACCCAATACAACATTTTTCAAATGTGTCCCTGCATAAAACTGTGATGTGGTCACCCTAGTTTTAATACCGCTTCTGAATGGAGTTCTTATTGAGATATTGCAAACACTTCTTATTCATCCTTTTATTACATTGAGTTGTTTTAACTATTTGACTAATCCATTCGTTAAGCAATAAACTCTGAAAGCTTATTAATATAATGACCCATTTAAAAAAAACTTAGAATGCATTGAATTATGTTTCAATGAAGTTTTGTGCTGCATCAAAATCCTTTGGGACAATTCCAGCCCACAGACCTCCCAACTGGACAGTTCCATTTTAGAAGAGATTGCTTCATTTTTTTTATTACAAGTTGCGAGTAAGATTTTTTGTTTTGAAAATTCCCTCGATGTATTCATAGTTGTTTATTTTATCTTTTTTTTTTTTCTTGAAAGAAGAAACGGTTCCCAGAATGCAGTTGTCACTGTTGGGGAAATTTACTATTCAGAAATGCCGCTAGTGAACAAATGCCAATCTGTAGGAAGATGTACACAAGGATTACAGTCATTCTGAACAATGCAGGCCTAGTCCAGAACTACTTAGATGACATTTTATGACTGGCAGACTTCGGTGGCTTTAAAAGAGCAAAACTATATATTCTATTCAAGACTTATTGGTGGTCTAAGTGTATTTCATCTTTGGTGAAACACAGTTAGCAGCATCCTGGGTGGCTTTTGTCAAGTCCCTCTTCCAAAAGTCAAAAACATTAGTAAATGTTCTACCATGTATATGCATGTCCTTTAAACTTTGCTCATCTACTTTTTATATAATCCCACATCATCAATAAGCTGAGAGCAGACTAGACATTATTAGACATGAAATTTGAGGTGAATGTTGACCACTGGAGCATCTTTTGCTCCTTAAATTGGGGATTGTGATGATAACCTAAGTCTACCAATGCATTCAAATTTATTTACTTTTAAAATGAAAACATCTGTAAGCCGGCCTATGATTTTCTTTGAAGCCTATGATTAAGCACCGTGATCGGGTGTGAAACTCGTTATTTGCACCAGGGGTGATGACCATGCATTGTTTTGCCACAGTGGATTCCAAATACATTTTAATCTATGAAGACATCTTGGTGGTCCTTGAACTTCCGATACCCATCTTTACTGTGTTGATTTTTTTTTGCCAGCTTATTCATTGGCAGTAAATGAAGCAGGGTGAGAGACTATATGGTATTTTTCCTGAAATTTGAAAGTACAGGTTACATTTATATGAACTGTGTTGAGTGACAGTCCTCAAGTGTTTTTTAATGACAGTACCCATCATCTTGCCCTGTTATACATGAAAAATGTTTGACACTTCTTGTTTGCAGTCATGATACACAACATTGCTTGAATTTTGTGCCTACCCATGCTGGGTTGCTTAGAATATTGTGTAGTGATGTGTGTTTTAATGTATATTTCCCTTTGGCTCCCTATTTGAAGGTATGCTATTCTAACCAAAGAGACCTGGCCTTCCTGGAGAGGAGATGAGAAGCAGGGAGTCCTTCACTTATTGCACTCCGTAAACATGGAATCGGATCAGTTCCAGCTCGGGAAAACAAAAGTGTTCATCAAAGCTCCTGAGTCGGTGAGTAAGCACTCCATTTCACTTCAACAAAATAATTACACCTGAGTTTCAGGCCATTAATACATTGAAAGTGTCTAAAACATTTTGTCACATATGACTTTCATTTTAATAACTCATACCCACCTGCGCTCCACAGGCTGTGATTCTTTTATCAAAAGTGTTTGTGGATTATTAGAAAATATTACTGGCGAGACATGGGCCAGGTGGAGTTGGTGGGAACAGATGGTTTGTTGATTTGCACATTATTTCACTGACTCAGTGGAAGAATATAGCATTTCTGTCCCAGAACATCAAATAAGCCTGTATGGCTTGCTGTACCGCATTGAAGTACCAATACAATTTAGATTAAAGCAGCAGACCAGTATTCAGGCCAGGAACTTATTTCCATAATAATTTGGCGTTAGTTTTTTTGCAATGTCATTGAAACAATTTAAATCTTTTTTTTAAAACTTTTTCCGTCAGAAATAGCAAAGTTGTAACAGCAATATAATAATGACAATAAACCAAAACAACTGCACGAAGCACTTCAAAAAAAAAAAAAAAAGTCTGATCTCATAATATGTAACTAGATTACCTGTGCATTTTAAGCAAACATACATATAAGACATATGCCACTGTGTTTGAATTAACTGCATATAAACGTAAAAAAAAAAAGGAGTAACTAGCCCCTGTATCCATTTTGTGAATTTTACCCATAATGCAACATTCTCCAAAATTGTACGCCTTTTTTTTTTTTCTTGAATTCCAACACAAAAAGTACATCTTTCTGTAAGAGAGAGGAGATTGACCTGATCAAACAGGATCATAACCCTTGTGATGTAATAGTTACATTACCCTCCCATTCAATGCAAGTCTATGGTCAGAATTCTAGACTCCATTCTGTATCCCCAGCCCCATAGTGAGATACCAGTGCTGTAAAGTCTCAGGAAGGTAGCTCCAAAAAACACTATATATTTCCCAAAATGGAGACGTCCAGTCACACTTGTCAAGTTAAATATTTTATTAAATAAACTCACATAACAAAAAAAAAAAAAGAGATATCTAAAATCAGAAATTTTTTGGTGGGAGTGTCCCTTAAAGTCTTTCAGCAAAATATAGCTGAGCACTGATCATTTAACACCACTCAAAATGCATGTGTCTTGGTTCACAACACAATATATAAGAAAGTTCACAAGCAGAGAAGTTTAAATCTAAATATTTATTTTGGGTGTTTTTGTTATGTTAAGTTTGTGATTGCTAAACTTTTTTCACTTTGGAGGAGGTTATGTTTTTTCTAATTTCTTTTAAACTATTCCCGGTATGTGCGGACACGACATAATAGAACAACTGTTCTATCACTGTAGCTTGCAACAGTCAGGACTTTAGAAATATGACAGAGAAAAAGAAAAGGGAATGGAGTTGAAGTGCTTGAGAGCAGGACTCTCTACCACAATAATTACTCTGTCTCTGTTCATCTAACGTAGTTTATAGTTCCCTTCAATGGTCTGTACCAAGAGCTATTTAAATTGTTGGCGCTGTATATATAAATGTTAATTTAATGCAAAGTGCAGGAGGCAGAACAGCCTTCTTATTTTGCCAGAATTGAGGAATGACAGGAAGAGGAAGAACTAAGAAATAAAAATGAGAAAACCACATATAAAATGGTCATTGCCGGTTATTTACCCCATTTCACCATCCCTAATATTGTACATTTATTATTTATAGTAGCTGTGTGAGCAACACAAGGTTACATCACAGTCTAGTGCAGTGATGGCTAACCTTGGCACTACATTTCTGTGATTTTGGGTCCTGTCCCATTAAATTTGGTTCTGTCCCTGCAGGACTGCCACCTGTGCACAATTCTTTGTAATGTGCACAATCTGCATTACATTACGGATGTCTGTGAGACATACATAATATAAACATGCACGAATTTAGCTCCTGCAACCTGATACCTGCACAGGGTAGACTGGAGCTCTGTATAACAGCGTTGCGTAACTTCACATAATCCCACCCACTTAAGGTTCCACTCATGCCAGGTACTAGTACACTGTCCCAGAATGTTGGTCTCAGTCAACCACAATAGATATATTCTTCCCAAACATCTGCAGTGCCAAGGTTAACCATCATTGGTCTAATGGAGAGACAGGCCTATTCGTAATATAGGATCCATAAAGCAGGGATGAGTAACTAATACAGCCGCAGCAATCTCCACATCTCACTGACCTGTTGATTCGTGTGTGACGTCTCCCTGAGATAAAGTGGCTGATGGCCACTGTGTGGGCAGGAAGGCTGAGTAGTGATAGGGCAGTGTTTAGAGCTAGGCCAATGGTTCTCGTGTACGATATACTTAGTAACATGAGCAGCAGATAACAGACCAGTTCTGCAGAGAGAGAAGGGAAATGAAAAGAAGCGGACAGATGAGCTGCTCGATATCCATATGCATTATTGATGCTCCCCTGCAGGGGAATGTACAGGGGAAGATAGTCTTCCTAAAATAAAAGCACTAAGGGCATAAATCTTAACAATAAATTAGCGCTGCCCGTTTCCTCTTTATGAGTATGATGTATAACCTTTCAGTGGAGGACCAGGCAAACTCATTTAGGTGTATGTACTCTTGCCTAAGCGTTATATTATGGCCCACTCCTTAGTGTAATGTTGTCATTTAGCATGACAGAGGATTCGTTTACAGCTCGCAAATCCCATGGAAAAGAAAAAACAGAAGAAAACCATTATAAAAAAAACAGTACCGTCAGGGTGAAAGAGAGCAGGATTATAAGACCAGCCTCCAAAGGAAACATGCAAGCCAAATTTAATAGTCTGTCTGAAAAAATACATCATATCATATGATCTCATTGGCTCAATTTCTATAATAGTGGCATCAGAGACATATTGCCTCATATTAATATTGCACCTGAGTAAATAGAACCAGGTACTTGTTCCAGATACTGATGTCACCTGACAATTCTTGTGATAGCTCATAAAGCTAGGAATAAACCTAGGAATAGTGATATTCCCCCATAATCTGCAAATAATACAACTACAACCCTTGTGAAATCATGTCAAACAATTGTTTAAAAAAAGAAAGCCTTTTTTTTTTATTACACTGAGTGAATAAGCCAATGCATTTAGCTATGTGCAGTCTTATGTGTACCATTTAATACTCTAAAAAATGATCAACAAATATTTTCAAATTCACAGCTGTTTCTCTTGGAGGAAATGCGGGAGAGGAAATATGATGGATATGCCCGTACTATTCAGAAAGCCTGGAGGAAGTACATGGCCAGGAAGAAATACGTGCAGATGCGAGAGCAAGGTATGCATTTTTCAGAACTTGAATCGATGTAACCAATTTGTACATGTTTGTGCTGCTTATTTTTGGGACTTATGAATGCCTTTACTATAGCAATCTGCTATTTATTGAATTTTCATATCGTATAAAAAGACATACATACATATAAATAGATAGATAAAAGATATAAACACAGATATGGTTATTGCATTACAAAGAAACAAAGAGAAAAATGGACATCGTCAAAACGTGTTCTAAACGTCATCTCTCCAGTTATCTCTCAGATCTATAGACATATCCCCACCCTCCATCTACAAAAGACAATACATATGACATTTAACAATAATGGAGTATATACAAAACCCTAATCTAAACATTAGATTAAAGACCCTACTCATCCATGAAATGTCCCACTGACATTTCACAGAAGGACTATTGAGATGTGTTGATGCTGTTTAAGCAGTAAGTGCATGGTGACATAAGATTGTGATGATGCCATGGAATGTCACTAATGATTAAAATCATGACATAGAGAAGAAGGTACGTAGGTCAAAAAAAGTCTAAGGATGTCCACTATGGAGAGAATGTGGTGCCCTATGTCTCTTTTTTCCTTCATTTCTGCATTGACATTGGAGCAACCAAGCACATGTTGGACATACTTTAAAGCGGTTTGGTATATCTGATAACCATAGGACATTTATCTGCAACTTTACTCTTTAAGTTGCTGGCCTTTCCACCAAAAAGATCTTAATATGACTTGCTTAATAAGACACTCAAGGAGCTGGGATTCATTTTCCTGCTGTTTCACAGTTTTAGTAATAGATTCTTCTGAATTTCAGCATCTGATCTCTTCCTTAACAAGAAAGAAAGAAGGCGCAACAGCATTAACCGAAACTTCATCGGTGACTACATTGGTATGGAAGAACGCCCAGAGCTCCGGCAGTTTGTAGGAAAGAGAGAAAAAATAGATTTTGCAGATACAGTGACAAAATATGACCGAAGGTCTAAGGTACGATATCTAATTTCAGAGCTCCCGAAAACCTTTAGAGCTGCTCAATTATTTATCTCTGTGTATATATAAGGATAATGGCAGCATTCATTTCTCTCTTTAGAATCGTGGCAGCCTTGTCTAATAATTAAAAAGGAGCCTTTCATGAATTGCATATATTTATTCATGAATTGTGCACAATTTGAGCAGAAATCATTTCTTGAACATTTCATGAATTGTGTGATTACACGATATGCATGTAACATAAACACACGCAAGCAATAAATATATATAAAAAATATATATAAAATATTACACAATTATCTTATTAGTTTAGTGACAATTTACAGAATGTGCCACACCAGCTGCTCTGAATTACAACTGTAACACTCTGCACACCCATCAGCTGAAGTGCCAAACTTTACACATCCCCACTAGGGGAATGCAATTGGTCTTTTTGCCCCAAACCCTAAATTTGGGCCTGCTAATGAGAATATAAACACCGTGACAACTTTATTATAATTATTTCCCACCAGGGTGTAAAAAGGGATATTATTTTAACTCCAAAATGTGTGTATTTGATTGGACGTGAAAAAATGAAGCAAGGCCCGGAGAAGGGAATGGTGAAGGAAGTTGTAAAGAGGAAGATTGAAGTAGAACGGATCCTTTCAGTTTCACTAAGGTCAGTGTGTGGCATTTCAATTCATTGATTAAAAAGTCCCTTCACTCTGAGGTAACAAACTTTACAATACTTCTGTTTGAAGACTATTTTGACTGGGGAAAAAAGACTTCTGTGTATTTCCATGTTGTCCTGTATTCAGTGTTAGTAGCTGCTCTTTATGGTTTATAGGGCCAGATTTATCAAGGCAAAAAGGTGCTATTTAAAAAAAAAAAACGTGCTACATTTGGAGCAATGTGAAATAACTTTCCATGGTTACTACTACTATTTTAGCCATTTTAGTGTCATTTTTTTTTTCTTTATAGATAAGCATGCAAGACTGTTTCAGAAATGTCTTCAGTGCATACATTTTCTTTTGCTGAAGCAGAACACTTGTAGATTACAAATAATATAAGTCTTAATCTAACCAAATTCAGCTGAAATGGTTTCATTTTATTTATATACAGTATGTAGAGAGAACATAACTATTTCAAAATAATTTGCATAACTATTACCTTTTGTATTGAAAAAGCAAAATGCATTAAGCTGAAATGAATTGATTTTAGAGACACTAATATTTTCAGTAAGATGATTTTAATTCCGGTCTAAAATGTTATTGCCTTCACTCTCCTAAACGACTCCTTATGACGCCCTCCTGTTTGAATTAGACTACTTTACTGATGCTAGCTGGAACGGATGCAACACAAACATGTGGCTGTCGACAAGACCATCACTCTGAAACGCCTGTAATCCCACCTGCTCTAGTGCGGCCATCTGTGTTTTACTGCGATAATCTAACACTCTCAGTGCAAAGTCCCTGCACAGGCTGCTGTGCCGTTTTCATGCAAGCCGACCTAATTTCATTTGAGAGTGTGCATTAATGCTTGTGATTAGGGTTGTCAACAAGCCGCCATTTTACCAGCAGGCTGGAAAATGATTGGCTTCCAGCCGATTATTATTCTGTGGGTAGTTGTGTCCAGAAAATGTGATAACCCTACTTGGGATGGACATAACTGAAAGGAGTTCATTACATGTCTGTATCCCATCCCTAAACCTTCAGCAGTGCTAATAAACTGAATTTACTTAATTTTCTGTGAGAAAAGGAGCAAACAAAACCTTTAGTTTCCCTGTCCTGTCTGTTTTTTTTTTTTTCCCCAAGCAGTTTACTCCTTACCTGTTTGAGTATTTGGATTCTCAGTTACAGTATATCGGTATGTGTGTGAGTGTTTGTAGGTGTAAAAATATAGCTATATAATTAAATTGTTTATCACATTGATGGCTACATGAGATTTCCTAAAATATCACCGAAATAGTAGCCTCTATCTGTAAGGAGGACTTATTGTGCAAATAGCCAAAGTCCTCCAAGAAGAAAAAATAAATAATAAAAATAATTTAAAAAAATAATCCCCATGGAGCCAGCGGACTGCCGTTGGCCCCATAAATATATATATAAAAAAAACCTGGCCACTATTAAAATCATGGGGTCTCAGGGCAAGTAGCCTTGTCCTCCCCTAATGATAAAAAGGGCGGGAGTTGGGAAGATGGCTCCCAGACCCTTGTTACCCACATGGGGGGCCAGGGCCATATAATAAAAAAATTGCCTCCTGTGGTCCTGAAAATAGATACCCTCCTTGGACATGCCCAAATGCCCCTGAACCTCTTAATATAATAAAATTGCCCCCCTTGGGAATTGGAGCTGACCAAATGCCCCACCATAAAATGTTATATAAAAGAATTCCCTCCCTACCCCCCACCTCTACCATGCCTAGATAGGGAAGACAATTCATTATAAAAAATACCTCTAAATAGAACACACCCTTTCAGTGTAATGCAAAATAAAATATATACCTTTTTGTTAATGTCTAATGCCATCCACGATGGCTCGATTCTCATCTTCAGCCCAACGAACCATCCAAAAATAAAAAGGACGGAGCCTTTCCTCTTTACATATGGCGGACTGGGATTTCAAAAAGAGAATTAGCCAATCAGAAGCCTCCCTTTCCAGCTATATGAGTTACTCAAGCGAGACTAACATTTTTGTTTTAAGAGTTCTTCAATCACAGACTGAAAGATATTTTATCACAGAGGTTTCCATGGTTAAGATTACTTTATCTACTGAAGCCAAACTAGTACAACATCTGAAAATCCTAGCTGTTTTCCACTCTAAAAAAAGGGAGCTTATTCCACGTCTTTCTCTTGCTACTAATGCTCCATGTTAGAGATATGTTATTTATTTTATATAATGCATATGTTTATATGTTTGGTGCAGCAGACAAAATGAATTTTATTGTCTTTAATTGGAATAAAAAAAAAGATATGATACACAATATTTTTAGGGCAGAAGATCAAAGTGTTTTAAAGAGCCTTCTTTTCATAAGGGTTCCTTTGAATACTGTGTGCCGTATTTGAAACATGTGCTGAACACTGTAGTCCAAATGCCATGAGTAAGAAGGCAATGGGATCCAAGGAAAAGTCTGCATAAAAGCTATCTCATATTTTCTCACCCGTCTGGCACGCGCTAGTGACATCTGCTTGTGGTTTTTCTTTTTATACTTTTTAATGTCAAAAACTATTGCATTGTATATATTTCTTTTTAATTTTCGGTAGCAAGTAATTAAGTGAGGTTTACTAAAGAGCATACAGTCCGTATAAACAGATATAAATAGCAACACTTAATTTGGCAAACATGTTACTGATAATTACATGTAAAAAGTATAACAATTTGTTTTAAGCATCTGGAAATTAACTTTAGTTTAACTTTCTTCTTCTGTTCTCAAGCACTTAATAATTCTGTTTCTAGTTGCAATTCGACTTTAACCTAGAGATAGTTCTAATAGCAGTATTTGTGCCATGCCACTCTCTTTGTGGGCAACACTGTTCAGCAAATAGTAAAAAGTGTTTTGAGTAATATACTGTAATTTAGCAAACTGTTTCTTACTAACCACACCCTGGGCCACAGCCATTATCTGGGACAACTAAGACAGAGAGCACGGTCTACTTCTGATGTGGATGTGATATTTTTATAATCTCAATCCATTGTCTACAGATTAATTTTCTATGTTGATTTGTATATTATCATTATTGCTTTAATTTATATGAATTATATAGAAGCAATGTGTTTGTCAGCAGTGATATGTACGCCAAAGTGGTCTACAGCATTGTTGTTCATCTTTACCATGTGCTTTCAGAAACATGTTTGAGGGTCACAAAAATAAATGAAACGGTATAATGTGGGGTATTCAGGCACTACTTAGGTCTGAATAACCACACTAATGGGTCACATCAGCGGACCTATTGCTGGATAGCAGTTGTATAGAGAGATAAATAGTTTGTTAATGTGGCCACATTTATTCTCATTCCCTCTTGCTTCTAAAAATTTAATTACTTAGACACTGATGGAACTTTACTAAATTTGCCAAATAGCAGACATCTGTAATGAGCTGTAATTTTTCCTGACCCTAAGCTGTTAATTATTTGTTTAATTATTATGATATTAGTAGGTAGTAAGTTTGGATGGTGGGTGGCTATTTAGTTGGGGCTATGGCAGATTTAGACTGTTAATTTTAAAAATAAATGTCCTTAAAGTTGTGGCATGCCAGGACTGTCAGTTGATTGCAAGGGACTATATATTTAGGCAGAATTAACAAAGGGTGGAATTTGGGACTGGCCCCTTTCAATAGAGAGACCCCTGCAAGAGGGTTGTGAGTGAGCAGTGATATGTGCTGCAAGAAGCAAAGATCTCCAGCTTTGTTAATATAAATTCACTGTTATACACAATGTACATTATATTTTACAGGTTTGTGTGTTTTCTTTTACTGCCGTCATTTTTGAAGCTGTATTTGTTTGCAGGGACAAAAGTGAACTATGTGCAGTATATCCAGAATATTTTGTCTGACAGGCTATACTTTCCTATTTCTCATAGCACTATGCAAGATGATTTTTTTATTCTTCACGAACAAGAGTATGACAGCCTGTTGGAGTCACTCTTCAAAACTGAATTTATAAGCCTTTTATCCAAGCATTACGAGGAAAAAACTCAACGAAAACTACCTCTCAAGTTTAACAATACGTGAGTAGCATTTCTTCATAGAACCAGCATATGTTCTGTTTGGAGTACAGTTGGGTTATAGTAATTGTACACAAATGAGCAAATAGAGAGTTAGAGAATAAAACTGATACAGCAGCCTCCCTTGTCCTTATGTGTATGAGGAGATGCTATTGCTTTCAATGTTTAGTGTTGTGGTCCAGCTCTTTAAGAATCCTTGTTCCCACAGGGAGTAGTGTATTTCCTTGTGGAAATCAAGCACTGATGCTTGTTCAGAGTCTAGAAAGTAGGCATACCTCTGTGATAATTATGTCCCCAGTTACCTTTGGCAAAGTTAAATCGTAAACACGTTTGATTAACTGCTCTGCTGCTGGTGATCTACAATTCTGGAATTTGTGTTTTCAGTTTTAAAAGGATGGAAGGGTAATAACATGATGCAGTAGACACTAAGCTTTGAAAGACTACAATAAGTTCATTAGTGATAAACAGATATAAAATATTCTTTAGCCACAAACAGGAGAAATGGCGAGACTTCAGGTTCCTGTTTTAAAGTAAGTAGATGCTTTAATACTTCATAGTAATTTGTACAGACAGGTAACAAATGTGCAAGCACCAGCATGATAGCCTTATGTGTTTTGTGCTTTAGGGTACTTACTCATAGCATAAAACGAGTAAGGCTATCATGCTGGTGGTTGCACATTGGCTACCCGTCTTTCTACAAATTACTATGAAGTATTAAAGCACCTACTTAAGTTAAAACCAGATCGTGGTTTTAACTTAAGTTTTAACCGGCGTTTTCTCTTGTTTGTGGCTGAAGATTTATTAAGGATTGGATAGCCTGGCATGACTGAGGCATGGAAACCGGTACAGCTGTACCAGGAAAGGAGGTGACCACTTTGGGCATATTTTTCCCATAGCAGTTTGGCACGCTTTAAAACGATCTTCTTTAAATAATCAGCCAGTTTTGTTTGTTTGTATTTACACTAGACTTGATATGAAGTTAAAGAAAGAAAACTGGGGACCATGGAGTGGAGGAAGCGGCTCCCGCCAAGTGCAGTTTGTTCAAGGGTTTGGAGACTTAGCAATTCTGAAACACAGCAACAAGGTGCTACAGGTCAGCATTGGACCAGGCCTGCCAAAGAATTCCCGTGAGTAAAGCACCCTGTATTGTTTAGTCTTACCTGCGATCACCAGTATCGGCATGGTTTCATTCATCCTTCTCACCAATCATACCAAAGATTGTTCCAAGACCACTGTTGATTTTTCAGACCCCATTTTTCTAATGACTGTCGCATCCACTGAAGACATAAGGTCTGCCTGACAGAGCTTATTATTCTATTATTCACATTTCTTTCTCAGAAATTACCAGTGAAAAACATACGGAAACTGACCCTAAATTCATTTAAAAGCGTCTTTCTCAATGATGGGTAAACTTTCCATAACCTAAGTACACCAGTGTCTGTGGCAAGGTCTGTGATAGTTCATGAAATATCATCATAGTGTCTGTCACAAAGTGCAGTAAATATCCACCATCGAATGTTATTCTCTGGTTCAAGTACATAATAAAATAAGGAGAATTATTTGGCATGTCTTCACAGGCATGAATAATTTGTCACCTGCATTTGTAGTCATGATACAACGGGACAAACCTGGAATGCTTTTTGCTTGCTCTAAATAGATCGACTAAGGAAACATAGAATGTGTCGGCAGATAAGAACCATTCGGTCCATCTAGTCTGCCCAATTTTTTTGAGTACTTTTATTAGTCCCCCGTTCCCGGTCTTATAGCTAGGATAGCCTTGTGTCTATCCCACGCATGCTAAAATCCTTGACTGTGTTTACCTCTACCACTTCTGCTGGAAGGCTATTCCATACATCCACTACCCTCTCAGTAAAGTAATACTTCCTGATATTACTTTTAAATCGTTGCCCCTCTAATTTAAGACTATGTCCTCTAGTTGTGGTAGTTTTTCTTCTTGTAAATATACTCTCTTCCTTTACTGTGTTGATTCCCTTTATGTATTTAAATGTTTCTATCATATCCCCCCTGTTACGTCTTTCCTCCAAGCTATACATGTTAAGATGCTTTAACCTTTCCTGGTAAGTTTTATCCTTCAACCCATGAACCAGTTTAGTAGCCCTTCTCTGAACTCTCTCCAAAGTATCAATATCCTTCTGGAGATACGGTCTCCAGTACTGCGTACAGTACTCCATGTGAGGTCTCACCAGTGCTCTGTACAATGGCATGAGCACTTCCCTCTTCCTACTGCTAATACCTCTCCCTATGCAACCAAGCATTCTGCTAGCATTTCCTGCTGCTCTATTGCATTGCCTACCTACCTTCAAGTCCTCTGAAATTATTACTCCTAAATCCCTTTCCTCAGATGTTGAGGTTAGGACTGTACCAAATAGTCCATATTCTGCTTTTGGGTTTTTACGCCCAAGTTGCATAATCTTGCACTTGTCCACATTAAATGTCAGTTGCCACTGCTCTGACCATATTTCTAGTTTAGCTAAATCATTTGCCATTTGGATTATCCCTCCATGAATATCAACCCTGCTGCAAATCTTTGTATAATCAGCAAAAAAACATACTTTGCCAACAAGACCTTCTGCAATATCGCTAATAAAAATATTAAAGAGAATGGGTCCAAGAACAGATCCCTGAGGTACCCCACTAGTAACAAGACCTTGCATCGAATATACCCCATTGACTACAACCCTCTGTTGCCTGTCACTCAGCCATTGTCTAATCCATTCAACAATATTGAAATCCAAACTCAAAGATTTCAGTTTATTGATAAGCCTTCTATGTGTGACAGTGTCAAAAGCCTTACTGAAATCTAGGTAAGCAATGTCTACTGCACCACCCTGATCTATTATTTTAGTTACCCAATCAAAAAAAATCAATAAGATTAGTTTGGCATGATCTCCCTGAAGTAAACCCATGCGGTCTCTGATCTTGAAATTTAAGCGACTTTAGATGTTCAACAATCCTATTCTTTAACAAGGTTTCCATTATTTTCCCCACTACTGAAGTACAATGAACATCGTAATTAAACATTATGTTTCTTTCTAAAATATCCTTTAATTCTGTTCATGGTGGAACTGGTAAACATTTACGGGGGATACCCTCCCACCACAAAAGCTGCGTTGCAAGCAAGGTCTGCAATACAGAGTGGTACACTGTGATGTCATAACCACAACTATTTCAGTGCTTGGCAAATCTACATAATGGTCTCAAGTGGCCATCAAAACAAGCTTTATCAAAAATGTTAAGGGAAACATGTAGCATGTAAAGAAAGGACAAATGGATGTCCCTGCTGCTTCTGATGCCGAGAGAGACAGAGCAGCAATTGCTGAAAATATGATTATACCAAATATTAACTGTAAGGTGCTAAGGCAAGCTAGACCCTTAATATTTACCTTTATAGAACAATGTACGATGTAAAGTATTGAACTATTATTTTTTTTTTCAAAGAAGTAGTAGCTAATTTCAAAAACTATGAGTATACGTAATTAAACTATGACATTGAGGATGATTATTTATTCAAATAAATTTGTACAATATTTTTCTGTATTTATAGAAGATTTGTTTGTCTGATTTTATAAAAAAATATCAGCTAGACAAAGTGGGTATTTTGGGGATAATTTTTGCCACTTTGAATAACTGCTTTTATATAGTGATGATGTGTTTAAGGACTGGGGAAGGATTGTCCTCCTACTATTAAGTTTTTTTTTGTGTACAGGGAATAATTGTTTGTTTTTCCAGGCCCAACAAGACGGAACATGATTGAAGGACGGGGTAATGCAAGTAAGGCAACATCTTACCCAAGCAGAGCAGCTCCCCCACCACCAGGTAATGTCTTTACCCCTTAGATTAATCTGTGGAGTAGAAGCAGTGACTAGATTAGAAGTGGATTTGTGGGAAAAAATCAGTAGATAAGAAGGTACTGGAAAACAACTGGTAAAGGTACAGTTGGCAGTGTATTAAAGAGGGATTAAAACCTTAAAAAACATTGCCAAATAGAAAGCTTCATGTATGCAAAAATTCTGCACACATCCTCACCATCTTTGTACAGTAGTCCTCAGGCTTTCGTTTGATATTGGATATTAAACACATTTGTAGCACGGATTTCCGCATACATGTCTACTTATCCTGTTTGTCAGTGGTAGTGTGAGCCCCTTGATCTGCCTGGTAGCTGCCTGTCTGAACATTTTACTTTGCCAGCAGGTTGGAGCCCGAATTACCCTTTGGGATGATTATTCAAATAAAAGGGTTCTCCTAATGCATTCAAACATGATTTTGTTGGGTTTACTCCCTCTTTAAATGTTATTAGTCCCATAATATTGTATGGCTTGGAGTAACTGGCTTCCCAAGCTAGTATTAAGTAAAGACGACAAAGTCTCAAACCAGATTAATAGGCAACTGGTTACAGAATGAATTCTTAGATTTTGATGAAGTGTTTATTATTACACTTCATGTATAGACTGATTTGTGCAGATCGCCAGTCTTTGGAAATACATTAATGCACTATTAATTCATTTAGCTTTGCATAGTGAGGATTCTAAGCTTGCGTGCAGGATTCTCTGCCTCATGTGTCTGTCTGTCTCTGTTTGTCTGATGTAGTATGTAGTTACCCCAATGCTCTGTACCAAGAGCTATGTAAATTGTTAGCACTATATACATAAATGGTAATGTAATATTATACATTTAAACCAGAGTTCGAGGGTGCTCCAGTTCGTGTGGTTGCTGACTTCAAAATGGTCTCCAAATTTTAGGTTTTTTGTTTTGTTAATTGCATGCTTTGCATTAATCATGGGAAATTATCCCCAATCCATTGCATAGAAATTAAAATATTGTTATTGGCCAGTTTGTAAACATGGTTGCCTTTGTTTTTGTAACCTGTACCTTTACCAGTCCTTGTGACTGAAGGTTAATTTCTACCTTTGGAGGATTTTCATGTGGCTTACCACACTTTTTTCTTACTTTGTGGTATTTTGGTAAAAAAAAAAAAACATGAACTGATACTGTGAAACCATTATGTAGATGCTTCCTCAACTTTTATATTTTCTTTATTACTCTACATTCTAAAATATTTGTGTTCCTGTCTTTGTGCTTCTTTTCCTGACTGAGGTTTTTTTTGCCTTCAGGGTCTCACCAGAATGGAGTAATACAGAGCTCCAACTACCACCAACCACCTAAAGCTGCAAGGCCATTTAACTCTAGAACATCTATGGACCACCCAACTTTACCAAGGCAGGTCACGGGAGCAGCCGCCAGGAATCCACAACAGCCACAAAGCTTGGACTTCCTCCGAGTGCCAGACCAAGGCGTTGCAGGGTAAGGCATGCTGTCAAATGTTTGCTTAATTTACTACATCCACACACTGCCAGAATTAATGAGCACTGAGCATACATGTATTTTCTTGTGTTTGTTCTACAGCCCATATAGGCAGGCTTGCAATTCGTGCCAAACTGGCACATGGCGATCTTGCATTTGCCTCTCTTTCCTGAGTTGTGTTTAAAGTATTGTACAGCATGTTCATGTCCCAATGGGTCCATGTTTAAAAAGGATTAAGAGGTGATCATAGTTGACCAGTTTTGCATATGCCTACCCAGAATCCCTTGCAGGGGTGTTCGCAATGTGAATGTGTGATTTCTGTGGGAAAAGCAGGACTTCTGGCTTGTCTGTTGTCTGTAGATGTGTGTTAGATAATGCTTCTACTAACCACTGAATTTCAGGTGGAGGGGGTTTCCATCACCTTTTCCCCCATCATTACTTAAATGTATAAATCATAAAACTTAACAAACCTAGCACACAAACTGAATTCATATTTAACCCCTTAAGGACCAGGGATTTTCTGGGCCAATGACCAGAGCAATTTTTACATTTTATAAATGTGTTTGTTGAAATATAATCTTCCTCTCTGTCATTTAACGCAGTTAGATCTTTATTTTGATACCCTATACAGAAAAATAATCTACAATTTATTATTAAAAAATACAAAAATTTTTATTTTTTTATTTTTATTTATTTATTTATTCCCAATAATAATCTACACAACTAGTACAACACTAACCCACTTATTCCAACTAACCAACTAATAAAAATATAGGTTTTCCAAACCCCCTATTTTTTTTTTTTTAAAACATGTTTTCTCTACACTTGCCTGTCACTCTCTGTGCTTTACAATAAGTATCTGAAGAACAGAGAGGGAATTAGAGGCAAAGTCATTAAGTGAACACATTGACTTTGCCATCTAATTTGCATTTTATCACGCGATCACATGCCCAGAAACCCGCTGATCGGGCCCAAGAACCGGCTGGAGGGGCGCACAGAGCGCCCCCCCCAGCTTGACTACGTGACGAGTTAACTCGTCATAAGGTCGCTAACCCTGCAGCTCTTATGACAAGTTAACGCATCATAAGGACGCAAAGGGGTTAATACACCCTTTTGACTGAAAATGTAATACATTTTTAAGTAGTGAGATGGTCCTTTATTGGTCACTTGTTACTCTTTAGATAGGCTATAATAGTAGCATTATACCTTCCAATCCTATCCTCCTCAGCACCATTAATATGTACAGCATTTGAAGATTGAAGCCTGAATACAAGACAACAGTGTGACCAGAAGGAGAAAAGAAAGTCTGTTATGTGAATAGTTGGCACATCTGTGCTAAAGTGTGACAGTCTATCATACATGACCTCTGCAAAACAACAAATAGATAGAGAAATGGGATAGAGGTTCCCACAATTGGCTCGATTAGTAAATATCCCTCAACTCCTACCTTTGCCTCCCTAGTTACATTGTGCATTTCTAAAAACCAACAATATGAATTGCAATCAGGAACCCAAAAAGGTAATGATAGATTTATTTTGGTTTGTAAATATTTGCTCCTGAAATAATATTACAAGCCCACACTAGAGTTGTCATTCAATAAGGTACAAATCTATCGTGTCCTCTCATCCAGGCACATATATTAACTGCTTGCTTCAAAATAGGGAAAAAAGAGCTCTATATTGCCAAAAGCTGTAGGCCGTACTATGAGTTATTTGGTGTATAATCTTTACGAATGTAAGTTATGGTTCTTGTGTGCAAAGGGAACCAGATTTTATTTGATCTTTTTTATAAATAAATAATTTAAGAAAAACAGAGGTGTAAAACATCACTTCTAAAGGGATACTGAACTTAAATAAACTGGCATATACTTTTAATAGCACATGCCAGCTTATCCTCTGAAAGGCAGCTGCCATGCTTCTATCAGAAGCAGGCAGTCCAGTCTTGTCAGTGACTGTTTCTCTTTGCTAGAGAGGTTCCCTTTGCTAAACCCATTGCTTGCCATCCTCCCAACAGGCTTTGCCTCATTTCTGAGGCAGAGCCGAGAGTAAACCCACATGTAACTCTAAAGATACATGTCGTGTTTACTTGGGAGAAGAGGACATTATTTTTTAACCCTTGCTTCTTCTGGGAGAACGATCTTACTTTGGCACTTTGTTATTGTGTGAAGTATTAGAATGGATTTCTGCTCGGTTCCCAAAAATGGGAAGAGGATAAATGAGTTAATAGTCCTACCTATCTTTATCGCATGGAGAAGATGAGGCTGAGCAGCTTAGGGTAACAAAAGACATATCTGAAATCAACAATACAAAATAAAATAAAATAAAAAAACGTTTTCATTTTTTTGGTGGGAGTGTCCCTTTAAGGCAAGGTAGCAGCTAGGATCCCTGTTATTATTGGTAGGCCTTTAATGTAGCACTGCTATGAACTGAATTCCCTGCTGTGTAGTAACTAATAACAGTTTCTAATTTGCTAATGTACAAAAATTGATTATTTTTGTACATATTTTTTAAGAATCCTTAATAACCCGCACTATAGAAACACAAGGCTCCATGTTTTTACAGTGCAGTAAAAAGAGACACAGTTACACTGTGAGGCCAAACAAGACCCCACAGAAACATTGCTCAGCGTGAGTCAAAGGAGCTTTGTGCTCAGCAGCCGCTGGTAACCAACGTGGCGTTTTAATGCTGAGACAATGTTGATTTAACTGCAGAAATGTAAAACCACAGTTCGTATTAAAATGTGCCGTGCAACAAATATTACACACAACTGCTTCAGCAAAGAATAAACTGCCTACTTTTAACTTATAAAGTAATGTAAAATAACTGTACTGGAGTCATACATATGCATAAAACCAGATGCCAGAAATGTTTAAACTATCTTACTACGTGTATTAAACAAGATGTTGGGATTATGCGTTATTTTATATCGCCACGTGATGTTAATTGGAGTAAAAATGAGGTGGAGGTCTGTGCAGGAACCGGAAGGGGCTCCTTAAATTAACAGCAGATTAATCGAAAGATAAAAGTGCAAGACTGTACAATAAAAAATTTTTTGAGATGCAGCTAAATTGAAAGCATTTTTACAGTGTCTTTGAAGTGTTGCTATATTAGAAAACTGATAGATCTGCTTGTTTTTGAAATCTTTAAATAACCCTTTGTGTGCAATGAACCCTGGCCTACCAGAAGGCTATGAGAGGCCTATAGGAGCTGTAGTCCAAAATATTGAAATATGCAGTTAAACAGAACTTATTAGGCTCATATTAGAAATAAGACCCTAAATACAAAATGTTTTAAAAAAGCTGTGAGCAAGAGCACAGTTAATAACTTACGGGTCTACTTAATACAGAGAGAATTGCAGGGAATTTCCAAATGCCAGAATATTTCCAACTCTGCTACTTTGGTCTTAAGTTTTAAATTCCCATTTCAATTCACCTAAAAAATACCTTTTTTGTTTCTATAACAGAATGAAAGCTTTATTTTTTCACTGCGCCTATTCAAGAGGCTGCCAGCAGTAGGAGGCAGTTGCCCACTGTGGCATGTATAGCTCAAAATCACAGAGTAGGACATGTATATTTTTAAAGAATGCCATTTGATTAATATTATTTGATCATAATAGTCATAAAAATATTTCCTTTTACAACAGACACAAACGTTAGTTTTACATTTTTTTCCCATTTTCAGTCTCATGAGCAGACTTACACTTCCAAGGTTATGCATTGCACAAAGATCTTGTAAATCTTGTTTGGTTTTTGTTTAAGGTTTTGTTTTTACAATGTTAACCATCATGATATAACTGCTTCTAAATAACAATATAGTGGCCAATCGTGGGATAAAACAATAGTAAGGCAAGAGTAACCAAAAGTGGTGCAATGCATTAAAGGGAGAAAAGAACACAGTTAAATGTGTCATGTATATTGCAGTGGTGGCTTTTTGCATTAAATTCCAGAACCTGTGCCTACTAAATAGCCCCATCTGCTGGTAACTAATACAACTACCACTGATTTCTATCTGTCAAGTGTACTATAGGATTCTGTGGAGGATTGTCTACTTTTTTATTAATGGGCTTTATTCATGAAAGAGGGAATTGACAAGCGAATTTCAAACTAACCAAGTTGCGGAAAAAAATCTCCTATCCATCTGAAATGGAAAACAACATCCTTCTAAATCCGCAAAATTTGTAATTGATTCAGTGTGCTCGTGTGTTGGAGTTTGATACAAAAGTCTTCTTTTTTTTTTTACCCAGAATTCCATTCTGTCTGCATAATCTATGTGACTTGAACAGGACATGCAATAAGACTTATATAAGGCAGATAATAATGTCTAGCCAAACAATGGAAATCAGTTCCCCATTCAGAGAACAAAGATGCATGGAAAGGGTCTCTTATATATGTTGACTATTATGATGTTCTTTCTTATAAACCAAACCCAGGGTAACCAGATTTTGGAAATAAAAATATCATGACACCCATTAGTGATCGAAAATTGCCCAAAAATACACATGTAATGGAGCTACTCACAAGATGTGTAGAATGAGTAGTGCCTAAATCAATGTCATCAATGACAAAAGGAAACTGAATCCACAGGACACCAGCTTCTTGCTGGAAAACTCAATATGCAGTACAGGTTGGTACTCTGGATGGGGGATGGGACATTGCAGCCGCTTCACTGTGACATCTCGCGCAATGGCCAATTCATCACGGAGAGTTCATTATGGGACAGGTCATTGTGGGATCGTGTACAAAGTGAGTATTTTTAGTATTAGGGTTTAGTGTTAGTGTTAGAATCAGAGCTTATGGGTTAGTATTGGGGCTTAAGGGTTATTGTTAGTATTATGGCTTAGGGGTTAGTGTTCGTATTTGGGGTTAGTGTTAGTATCAGGGGTTAGTGCTAGTATTTGGGATTAGTATTGGGGTTCAGGGGTTAGTATTAGGGTTCGGGGAGGGGTAAATTAATTTATATGTGGGGTTACTTTGATTGTAAGCTCTGAACTGTCAGCGCTTACATTGCCGCGGTGAAATGGCAGTGTTGCTTTTCACCGCTGACAGTCCAGCGATCAAACTGCCGCACTGAACTGTCAGTGGTGAAACGGCGATGCTGAACTGTCCTAGACCCTCTGGCTGTAGGTTGAGTGCAGGTTAAAAACCAAGTGTGTGTGGAAACCAGGTACCTCTGCCCTATGTGTTTCAGGGCTAGATGAGGTCACTACCTACGTGTCTAATTTCAGAACAACTGAAACCAATCAATCTACTTTATTATGAGCAATTGATCAATTTAAAAAAAAATCAGGACATTTTTGCTTCCTGGGAGTTTTTCAGGACACTGGGACAAAGCTTTCATAACCTGGACATCACCCTGACCAAACCAAACTCAAAGGTTTCACTGAACCCACCTCACTTAGTTGTATAAAGCATAGAATTGTATGTGCGAATGTTTAACTGTTCTCGTTCTTGGAAAAACATGTATAACAAAAGTGGTTTTTCGCATCTTTACCGTTTGCTTCAAATAAGAAAAAAAAAAGTTTATTAAAAATGTTTTTATTTTTTGTTGTTTCTAACACAGGGCACGGCGACAGACTTCAAATCGGCCCCCGCCAGGAGGAGGAAGACCTAAACCTCAGCCAAAACCCAAACCCCAGGTGCCCCAGTGTAAAGCTCTGTATGCATACGATGCTCAAGACACAGATGAGCTAAGCTTCAATGCCAATGATGTTATTGAAATACTTAAGGAAGGTAATGAAATACACTACATATATAGCTCATGGTCAACAGTTGGACAGGACATGTTATGTCCGTTAGACATGCTAACATTATTTCCTTGTTATCTTCTAAAACCTTGAATTATAATAGCACATAATGATGTAAATATTGAGTGTATATCTGTGACACCAAGAAGCTACACAACAGTTGATATAGTAATAAGAGTAGACAGACAATCTGATGCATGTGAAAGGAGAGGCCTTGCATGGGAACCATCAATGTGGACTTTACAGGAGTGGGAGACTTCTGAATGTGGCACGTTATGCTGAAAAAAAGCAGACATCGATGGGCATTTCTGATCCTTTGAGAAACAAATCCAACACACTGCCTTCAATTTGCATAAGCCAGAGGCTGGTAAACGTCTTTACATGCAGAGAAGCAAACAGCGAATGATTGGTTAGATATATGAGCCTGTCACGTTATAATGTTATTAATGGTACTGGTGAATTTGGGTAGTAGAGTTGACAGGAGTGAAGGTTTGTTTTGATTATAAACAGATTGTTTTTTAAAAGTCAGTAAGGTCTAAAAAAAAAAAAAACTAATATTTGATTAACTTGTGGAACCAAACATTATTTCATTTGAATTTGGCACATTATCATGTATACTGACAGTTATTTTTGAGAGGCATTATATACATTTATCTCTGGTGAATGGGTCTGAAACAGGATTGAAGTGCAAGTATGATGCCAGCCCAGTTAACTCAAAATGCTAATTATTTGCATACTGACATTCACAGTTAATAAATAATAACTACAAATATGTATTATGCAATAATAAATCCAGGATTTCAAGGTTAGGTCACCTTCCTGTGTAAATGCTAAAATACAACAAATAACCTCATTGACAATTATTTCCATTTTAATTCTTTTATTGGAAGTCAGAGTAGAGAGTGAGCTCTATAGTAACACACATGAGACTTGAGGGAGTGGTATATCTAATTAAGTGTTCTTGCATAGCAAGACCACTTAATGTTATCTCACATATATATTATTAAGTGTTCTTGCATAGCAAGACCACTTAATGTTATCTCACATATATATTATTAAGTGTTCTTGCATAGCAAGACCACTTAATGTTATCTCACATATATATTATTAAGTGTTCTTGCATAGCAAGACCACTTAATGTTATCTCACATATATATTATTATTATTATTATTATAGCAAAATTTGCCACCCTAACTCCTCCCACAGTTTTTACACTACATAGACAAAAATTTACCAAAACGTGCAGATTGTTCCCGATCGGATTGCTATTACTTTGTGGAACGTTTCGCCGAATGGTTCACGGAATATCGTCGTTTTTGTGGCGCAATTTGTCCCATAGGAATGAATGGCAAAGCTAGAGTGGGAGCTGCCAAAAGCTGAAAAATCAGGACATGATTTCTAAACTGCCACCACTCCCTCATTTTCAAGCCCACCTACACAAATCTTATATCAAAACGTTCAGCTATCCCTGGTGCCACTAAACATGTAAACGGCTAAGCCGTAGTCCTGATAGTTTTCACAATATGACCATTTGTTTGCAACCAACGCCGTCCATTGACATTCATTGAAACTTCACTCTGCAAAGCTCAAATTTGAAGTGAAATTTCTAAACTGCGGCTGTGCCTTCATTTTTAATACTTCAGAGACATACTATGCATCAAAATGTAGGTCTGGGTCTTGTGATTCTCACAATATAAAGCTCTTCGCTGTAGGATTGATAGTTTTTAAAATACGACCGTTTGAATATGGCAACCGCCAAAATACTCTGACCTGTGTCAAGCTGCAGCAGCAAGTGATGTCATAGACAGGGCCTTTTGAACACCTGCTAATGTTTTTATAAATGTATGGTTTAATGTAACTGTGCAACAACGTTGCAATTAAATGTGCTATGTAAATGATAACAGTTACTCCGCCCACTCCAGTTGTAGACTACAGGTGGAGGCAAGAACACTTCACACAATTTCCCCAGAAATTGTAACTTTTCTAGTTATTATTATTATAGCAAAATTTGCCACCCTAACTCCTCCCACAGTTTTTACACTACATAGACAAAAATTTACCAAAACGTGCAGATTGTTCCCGATCGGATTGCTATTACTTTGTGGAACGTTTCGCCGAATGGTTCACGGAATATCGTCGTTTTTGTGGCGCAATTTGTCCCATAGGAATGAATGGCAAAGCTAGAGTGGGAGCTGCCAAAAGCTGAAAAATCAGGACATGATTTCTAAACTGCCACCACTCCCTCATTTTCAAGCCCACCTACACAAATCTTATATCAAAACGTTCAGCTATCCCTGGTGCCACTAAACATGTAAACGGCTAAGCCGTAGTCCTGATAGTTTTCACAATATGACCATTTGTTTGCAACCAACGCCGTCCATTGACATTCATTGAAACTTCACTCTGCAAAGCTCAAATTTGAAGTGAAATTTCTAAACTGCGGCTGTGCCTTCATTTTTAATACTTCAGAGACATACTATGCATCAAAATGTAGGTCTGGGTCTTGTGATTCTCACAATATAAAGCTCTTCGCTGTAGGATTGATAGTTTTTAAAATACGACCGTTTGAATATGGCAACCGCCAAAATACTCTGACCTGTGTCAAGCTGCAGCAGCAAGTGATGTCATAGACAGGGCCTTTTGAACACCTGCTAATGTTTTTATAAATGTATGGTTTAATGTAACTGTGCAACAACGTTGCAATTAAATGTGCTATGTAAATGATAACAGTTACTCCGCCCACTCCAGTTGTAGACTACAGGTGGAGGCAAGAACACTTCACACAATTTCCCCAGAAATTGTAACTTTTCTAGTTAATATTGTACTTTCTGTAAGCTTGGACTGTTATCGCTTGGACATTGTAGATGTGTTTCTGAGGAAAATTCTGTGTTAGTCTTCCTGTTACCTACTTTAGTTCTACTTTTTTCATTTTTGGTGGAGAAAACTGGAAAGAGGATGTGATTTAGGAGGATACGTATGTTGCCCATTGTATAATGAATTTCAGGAAATTTTAGAAAACGTATGCTAAATATTTTCTTTGAAAGATTGAACGGTGTCTAAAGAGCGCAAGATATGTACCATGTGTATGTTCTAGTGATGTAAACACAGAAACAAAACACAAAAAAATCACATTAACATAAAAAATGAACCTTGCCGTTTGGATTAGTATGAGTAAATAATTCCGAAAATAATCCCTGTGAACTAAATTATAGATCCCGTTACAAATTTCCACACACTAATTATTTGTTTGTTTGCAGATCTCTCAGGGTGGTGGACGGGCAGATTACGAGGTAAACAAGGACTTTTTCCTAACAATTATGTAACCAAAATGTAAGATGGATGGATTCATGGCATCAGAGAGTGGCCTATTGCCCCCTTTTCTCGACATCATTTTCCTGTAACCTTTATGGTTGAAGTGCCTCACCTGAGAACATCTTTACCTGAGAAGCCCAAACCAAATACCTGCTACGTGTACTGTCCAGGAAGCAACGTTCCAGCTGAATGCTACAGCATAACAAAAGGACATTGAAGCACTGAACTTAAAATAATTTATTGAATTTAATCCTATTCCTAACTTTCCCTACCATTGGTCCACCACACACATTGCAGAGCAATAAAGGGTGAGATCCTTTGGCTTTGAAAGTGTTAGGCAAAGGGAATGAAGGTTTGCTGGGGTTCCATTGACACTTTTTTGTTGTTTTGAGCGGTCTTTTATTGGAAGTGCCTTTTACGTGATGGTTTTGTTAAGTTATATGAAGAATGGATGTTCTGCACAATTTTTCTCTCCATTTGCATATGGACGAAGGAAACTTTCATATGCTGCTAAAATATCACACAACTTTATTTAATTTTTTTTTTTTTTTCATGAAAGGCAGAAATGCCAGGTTATTCATTTATGGAGGAATGCGTGATGTTGATTTAGTCATAGGAATGTATGTGCTAATTACCAGTAATTGACAGATGGCAAACAAGGCACTGCATACAGAATAGGATGTTCTACCTATGCACAGCTGCATAGTCTTATATTGGAATATGGCTGGCCCATGTTGGTGTGTTTGTAGAGCGTGGTTACCTGTTACAGGAAGCATCTCATTCTTTTTAAGCTGTATATTTTTAAAGCAAATCATATATACTGTACATATCTAAAACTATATGTTAAAAGCCATGTATGAATGTATCATATAGTACTCCACTGTACTTATGGCAAACTTAGGGTTAATATACCAGGTACTTGCAAATGATGCACTTAGGACAAAGGTTTATAATGCTTTTTAGTCTTGGCTGTCGCTTACGATGGAAGTATCATTGGTATTACAAATTTCCGGAAAAATTGATTTTAACAAAGGCCAACCCAATTTATTTTTTTTTGCAGATTTGCTTTCTGCATCATGTAGTAGGCTGTTTAATAAACAAATTCTGTGTCTACCCATATTAATTGCTTTTGGGTTTTTTTGTGAACTGATAGGGTGTGTGTTCAAGGATAAAACTTACCAGGAAAGGTTAAAGCATCTAAACATGTATAGCTTGGAGGAAAGACGTAACAGGGGGGATATGATAGAAACATTTAAATACATAAAGGGAATCAACACAGTAAAGGAAGAGTATATTTAAAAGAAGAAACTACCACAACTAGAGGACATAGTCTTAAATTAGAGGGGCAACGATTTAAAAGTAATATCAGGAAGTATTACTTTACTGAGAGGGTAGTGGATGTATGGAATAGCCTTCCAGCAGAAGTGGTAGAGGTAAACACAGTCAAGGATTTTAAGCATGCGTGGGATAGACACAAGGCTATCCTAGCTATAAGACCGGTAACGGGGGACTAATAAAAGTACTCAAAAAAAAAATTGGGCAGACTAGATGGACCGAATGGTTCTTATCTGCAGACACATTCTATGTTTCTATGTATTTACCAAGAATTGACTGGTATGAATGATCTTAAACTCGGCACCAATAATGTAGGCAGGCACATGGTGTATATTAAAAGGTATTGGATAGAACCAACCTGAGCCCTTTTCTGCGAACTTCATTTACTAGGTCCATGACTTAATTCCTATGTTAGGATCCAGATAAGGCAAGGACAAACTATGCTACAGTTCAAACTGCCCGGGCATACAACTCAGCTATGTTAATAAACAAAGAAGAAAAACATATACCAGCACCCTAAACCAAATCCTGCGAACTGACCAAACTTGAAAACTAAATGCTTCATCATTATATAAGTACAAAAACCCACAAACAATAGTCAAAAATCCAGTGCAGACGATATCATGCAACCAGGGGTCACACCAAACGTGTGCGTCAACGCTTCCAGCCAATGCTCCAGACGAATTGCAGTGCGGTCTTGCTCTTCTGTTTGTGCTGCCAAAGCCTGTGGCTCTTGTCTTCATTCCAGGATGCAAGCTAGCATGGAGTAGCATCTCTGATGTGCCGCAGCAGGGTGGAGCCAATTTCGGTGCCCCCCACACTAGTGTGGTAAGTTTTGGCTTTGCGATTCATTCGGTTTCATTCTGCAGTTTTTGGCATTTTGACCTGGCTTTCCTACCTCATCTCTGCATGATCACTGGCTTGAGTGACTACCTCTTCTGCATATTGTACTTTGACGTCCACTGCTTATTAGCTCCATGTACTGATCTTGGCACCCTCTGACTATCAGCAATTATATTTAGGGGGGGCAATTATATATATATATATATATATATATCTCATAATTGTATATCATCAATTATACACACACATACACACAATAAATGTATATAAACATGTGTATAATTATGCATATATCTTTATATATAGTGTCCTTTATACTTTAATATTAAAAAGTTTAAAAGTAGAAATGCATTTGTTTTTATTTCCTTTTTCTGCACCCTGATGGCACCCATATGACTTGGGCCAGCAACTGGCTGCAGCTTTGCACTCTGCCCGCCGTGTGTAACTGGAATCTAAGTGACCCCCCTGATGATCTGATGTGGGGGGAGCAGGTGATAGTCTAAGAGGATGAATGTGCAGCCCTCTACCACACACCCCCTTAGCAACCCCACTGCTTTAGTGACCCATTCGCTAAAAGAGCCCTCTGGCAACTTTAACCTTGCAGTCGTTTTTTCAGATCCAGAGGCTTCACATGGAGAAAGGGCGAGAACTCCATTGGAAAGGCTAGCCAAAAAGGAAGAAATCCCTCCAAAGCTTCTGCAAGTTTCTTATGACAGGAACAAAAAAAAAAAAAAAACCTGCTGAAGGGGGCACTATAACCACACAATACTGCCATGGATAACCAGGAAAAATAAAACCTGTATTTTTGCAAACATTCTAACTTTACAGCATTTTCCCATGCCTGCAAACAACTTTTGCACAGTATTGTATATTATACAACAAAGGGTTTCAATTCTGCAGTTAGTCACTCAGTAACATAGTTGCCCTAGCAAATGAGCCCCATAAATATGCCACACACAGGAGCCCCAAAATTCTGCCACATATGGGACCCCAATTAATTATGCCATACACAGAACCTCCATTAATTATGTGACACACGGGATCCCTGCGAGCAGACAGTGGGCCACATAATTGTACAATTATAAAACAATAAATACATATTTTATATATACACACACACACATCACAAGCATATCTACACACAGACATCTCTATCTAGTTGCATTTATACTTATATGAACTTTTTAATATTATATCCAACTATTTTCCTTTGTAATAAAAATGCATTTCTTGTTTTTATTCCTTTCCTCTGCACCCATATTGCATGTAAAGGACTTAACACAGCACCATACAGTACCCACAGCACCTGCCATGCACCCGCAGCACTTGGCTTGCACTCACATTGCTCCCACATGATTTGGCATGCCACAGTGTCACTTTGCCCCAGAGAACTGCAGCACAGCACATGGTGTCACTCCCCCATAGGACATGTTATTTTGTCCTACAGAACATGCCACAGCATCACTTTGCCAATTAGGTCAGGTACCAATTAATATGCCACGCTGTCATTAACATATCTAACAGCCAGTTTGCCTGATTAATATGCCAGTGTTAGTTTGCTCATAAATATGCCACAGGCAGCTTGACAAATATGCCACAGCCAAATTGCCCATGAATATACTACAGCCAATTTACCCATGAATATGCCACAGCAAATTTGTCCATTAATATGCCAGTATTATTTGCTCATTAATATACCATTGTTAGTCCGCCCAAGGTGGCAGAAATCCTGTTTCAGAAGCACCGGTCTGCTTATATGTGGACAATTACTATTTGTATAGGGACTCATCTGGAGACCCATGATATACTACTAGCCTAAGCTCTGTCTGTAATGTATCACCACTTCTTTTTCACTCCATTATAGATCATTGGACATTATCTAAACCCTAAATTGGTTGTTAATTGTACTATGTGAGCAGCAAACACCACATAGTACAAGGTCCTGCTGGGCATGGAGGAGCAAACCGCATAAGACTGGCAGCAGTAACCACACCTCCAAGTCAACTGCTGAAGCTCTGCCCACAGACACGCTTAGAAACAACTTTGAGTGCCGGGTGTCATGTGACATTCCGCCACTTTGCAAACTGGCCACCAGGAGGTGGTCTGCACCTACAGAGAATACACAGACCATGCTGAGCTACCCTGGACCATCCCCCCTCCCTGCCAGTCAAGGTAAAGAGGCAGGGAGGGGGACATAAATTTAAAAAAAAAAAAAAAACTGACAGAGGGAGTTTGTGCAAGTGTGTTTGAGAGAGTGGGTGCGCGTGAGTGTTAGTATGCGAGTGTGTGACACACCAAACACTGAATACTGTAAGTTTTATTGCTGTGAAGTCTGTGATACACACAAACTGCATGTTATGGTGAATGTGTTTACATTATACACAGTAACATGAAGTTTTTGTGTACATCACACAGATGCATACACATTAATATGGCCCATGCACACTTTTTTGATGAAGTGGCACACTGCAGAAAAAAAAAACTTGCACACCCCTGCCCTACTGTAAATTTGCCCTGTGTAATATCAGTGCCATATGTCATTACTGTAACAGCTGTATTTTTTATTTGAAATTGCTGCCAGTGCCTACCATATGTAAAAGCTAATATCAGTGTATACTTTTGTAATATAGGCATGGAGTACTTTGTGTGGTGTTGCATAATAAAAAAGGTATACATTTTGCAACCGTATATAACTTTTACACACGTATTCACATTTTAGACACTGGAAAATACGTACTCAGCGCCGATATTAGAGAGCTCTTACATATTCTAGGCATCTGTTGTGCGTTTGTTTCGGGCAGGGTGAGTGACTGCCACCCCACTCCCTGCCAGGCAAGGGGCCCAATGAATATTAAAAGACAGCCCTGACCAGTGAGCCTATTCAGCTCTGTATTACAAATGAATTTGCCCTTTCAAAATAAGCTCCCATCCTTGACTATGAAAGGGTTACCTTTGCCTGCTAGTCCATATTTAAGTGCTGTGCTTGGATCAGTGCTGCTGATCAGTATGCAGCACAAAGAACAACCTGCAGACAACTTATTCCACCAGCAGAGGAAGTGACTAAATTAAACTGAATATGCTCACTGCTACTGGTGGAGGGGGAACCACCACCAAAAAGTGGCAGAGAATAGACTCAACACTAGCAACAAGCTATCAAGCAAAGTAGGATATGGGGTGGAAGAATCTACTGATGTAGTTTTTAATACTGCTAAACTACCTCTGTCCTGAAAAGTGGGACAGAACCCCAAAAATCAGGACTGTCCTGCCGTAAGCAAGACGATTGGGAGGTATGCACTAGTACCATACCTGCAGAGTATACTACAGCTAAAAGAAAAGTCACCAAGGATTTCTGTGGAAAGAAACCTCTTTCCAAAGGAATAAGGAAACACAAGATACTTTTGCTCCAACCAGATGACATCCCAATGATTCCTGCCCTAAGATCTGTATAATATTATATTGGCAGTCATGGTTTGGAGGGGCAGAGCAGCAATTTAACTCTAATATCTAGGACTCTGGTTCAATCCAGTAGTCAAAGCACACCCTACAGTCCAGGAGTTAGAGATTATCCAGCAGTGTCCAAGGTTGTGTGTGGGAACCACTTCCCTAAAGAACAAAGGATAACTTTCATGTACCCACCATATTAAGTATTAATCTATGGACAGTGTCAAGATGAGAACCATGTAAGAATGCTCGATTGATACAGTACGGTGTTAAATAAAAAAAAGTGAAAATTTTATTTGATAGAGAAGTTGGAACACTTCATGTACTCCGATGCTTGCAGCAGATTAAGACGTCACAAAAGAACATATTTACAGAAACAGCAGCATGTGCTAGCAACAGCAGTTCATAAAAGTGCAAAAGTGGTAGGAGCTGTTCAGGAGTGTTCTACTGTGAAACCTGACTCGCAAGATGTGTGATGAGCGATGACATTAGCTGAGGGATGGTGCTGATCTTCATCAGTTTGCTGCTGGCATACTTGTTCCTTACAGCCTAAAAAAAAAAATTAAAATTTTTTTTAACAGGATTACCAATACATTAAGTGAAATTGTGCAGTCAGCCAGTGATTCTTGTATGTTAAAATTTAAAGCCAAGCAAACACTTTAGTTTGCCATGATATGGTTTAAATGCATCTGGTCAGCCTCTTTCTTGCAAGCCAATTTGCTCTGCATACGTATCTAGATATTTTGCTGAAGTAATCATGGCCTAGATTACTAGGCTTTATAGTAGAATGGAGAGAATCAAAGTGACAGCTGACTAAAGTGGTAGTTCAGACCATCCAGTTTCCTGAGAACTTTCTGCAAGTACAAGGGCTAACTGAATCTTTACTCCAGGGCCAGTGTATAAGCATGGCATTTCCCTCCCATATCCACACAAACTTACCACATGTTTTGTTAGATTCCGATTGGCTTTAGTTACATTCTTAGCCATGTGCTTCATTATCAGAAGCAAATCTTCCTCTGTGTAACCTGTGTAGTGGTGCTGGGTAGGACCCTAAAAAAATAGAAATAAGAATTGTATGAGCAACATTGTGTTGATCAGGCAAAAAAAAAAAAAAAAATCCCATCGCTGACAGATTACATTAACTGGAAGACTATTTAATACTGCAAGTGTTTGAGCAAAATGTAAAGGTTATTCTGCATATGGTCACAAAACAGATTCATGAAAAATGTTGTGTATCCTTTGGTTTATAGGAAGAAAGTTTAGTAGCAGTTTTGTTAACTGGAAATCTATGGATATGCTTGGCTAGGCCAGAATTAATGCAGGTACATGATTTGTTCCAGTGAACTTGAGTTCACCATTAAATGGCAGTAGATTAGTTTAAAGCAACAGAATGACATTAAACTTTTTGACTAAACACTCATTTCACTTACCCAGGTGCCTTGACCAAGGACTTTTTTTGATAGACACAGGGCAGCAGCAGCTATTTCTGAAGGATGGAAGTGTACCATGTCATAGTCAATCAATGTAAGTTCCATTAGGTATTTTGCAAGTGTATGTTGCTCAGCATCAGCCTAAGAGAAAATAAAAAACACAATGTTAAGCCAGATAGCTGCATTAAGCTTTAACCCTATGGCAGTGTTCAGGTTGTATAGACAATGTGAGCCATGTTCAGTGAAGAGCAAATTTGAGTGCGACACTCCAGCTCTTACCTTTGGCACAACCACCACACAAGTCTACATTTATTCCAAAATGCATCATGATTCACTTAAATAGAAGAGTGGTCTTGAGGATGCAACATTTAGTATGCAGAAAGAAGGTCACAACCTCTAAGCCTGAAGCCAGGCTAGGTACTGCAGAAAGAGTAACATTTATGGCCAATGGTATAGAGGAAGGATCATATTTGTTCTAATCCAGACAAAAACCTCTCAAAATAAAAATGGCATTTTTCCATATAAACATTTACTACTTATTACAAATGTCAGTATGGGTTACACTAATCACAGTTGTAGCACTCCTTTCTTGGAGCAGATGCAAGTTCCCCATACACCTACATCAGCAGTTAGCAGAAACAGTAGGGTTTACAGTGATTGTCATTTTCTAGTTTTTGACTGTTCCAAAATTTTGCCAAACCATAATATGAAAATTTAGAATGATGCCAGGCCCATCTAGCAGATGTTTAAAAGAAAGCATACAAGCTGGTCCAAACTTGGAGGTGGGAAATAAATCAGAAAGCTTGCACTTACACTACAAGATTTTGATGCACGCCTCAGGAAGTGTAGTGGCAGAGGACGTCCAAGATCAAAATTAAGTTCTCGAAGGATGATCATTTCCATCTCCCGAATCTGAGATGCACTGTAGGCATTATCAGTAATATAAACAAAGTCAGCAACCTCTGGAGAGTACATCTCTTCATATTTGGCAGCCAGAAGGAGTGAGGTAACACCAACCAACTGAAGCTTGCTTCTGGACACTGGCTGGACCTTCGAAGAAGAATAGAGTTTAGTTTATGCATTAACCCAGATTCAATCATGATGGGAATTAAAAACTTACTTGTAAGAATCGGTCCATGAGTGCAATACCCATGTACAGAGTTTCCTGAAGAAGCTGGAATCTAGAATGAACCTGCACAAGCCAGTCCACCAGGATAGCCCTCATTCGTTCATTAATCTCTTTGCCGTCTAGGTATCTGGGGTGTACAGCTTGCTGGACCTAAGGTGTACATAGGGTCAGAATTATACATCCACAGGATTAGCTCCAAATGCTGTACAGTTAACAAGTAGACTATAACCCAGACAAACCAAAATCTAATAAATGGAAAAATTCCATTGATTTCCATGGTGATGACCACTTTGACCCCTACTGTATTCAGTGCAGATTTGTATTGTGTTGAGAGTCACTTTAAGACATTACATAGACTATAAATATTAGGTTTACCTCCAGCTGTCTTAGGTAATTGTAGATGTCCATCACATACTCGCTGCAGAGCTGTGGGTTTTCACAGTCTTCTGCATCAATATCCTCCACATGCCCCAAGGCAGCAGAGAAAGCCTGACACAATTCTTCCTCCTTCATGGACACATCCATTGGAACAGGAGAATATGCCTGACAAAGCAGCAGAGATCAGTAAGCAAGACTTGAGAAATATCAGTTACACAGAAGATATCTAAGCAATAATCCTTACTTTGGGGGGAGCTTCTATAACAGCTGGCTTGGAAGGGACCACTTTGTGTTTCATGTATACCACTTTAGCTGCTGCAGGTTTTGAAGTCTTTACTATTGCAGTAGCAGTCTAGATTTAAAAAAAAAAATAATAATGTTACACTCTTTTCTTTTTCATGAACTGTAAGAGCAGGAGACACTTTTCATACTGGTACATACACTTTTAGGTTTCCCACGCACTGTGACTTTGTTACCGATTTCACCTAGAGCAGCTCTCCTGCCATTCATTTGGGCTTTACCCCTCATGACACCTGTAATAGCATTATCAGCTTCACTGGTAATCTGGAAGGAAATAAATCATGGGTTAACCATATATTACAACACTATAAACAAGGGACCATTTAGCACATCTGCATGGTTTAAAGGCCAAGTGACCATTTAGAGCCAGGCCTCCAAACAGCTTGCAAGACAATTTCACAGGTATAAATCAGAATACTGCTCATACTTCATTAACCAGGGACCACTTGGCCCTGCAGAATTAAATACACTTCTAAAATGCTCCAGTGCATAGCAATTTCTACCTTTCTATGCAATGTTCTTGTTCTCTAACAATGTGTGTTTCTATATATGAGGATAACAGGTAGGCTGATAAATTAGCATTTTAGCCCACTAGATTGTTTCACACCCAGCCATCCCTCCCTGGATAGTCATTTAAAGGATAAACTACAACTATGTCCAGTTATGCGACAATGACATGTCAACCAATCTTTATTATGATATATGCTATAGTAGATATACCATTGGAACAACCTCCAAATTCAAAGGGTAATCTACAAACACGTTTTGTATATTCATTAATAAAGGGTTACAGATGACCATTTATTGCAGTGGGTGTAAAGCATTATAGAAATAAATCAGCTGTGTTCCTCTCACTAAGCAATCCCCATGTGCCTTAATAGCAATTATACGGGGTGATACATGAAAACCTATGCTTCTAAAGGAAGAGGGAAAAAAAACACGCAGCTTTAGTTGGTTTGCTTACAGCGCCAGCTAGAAGATAAACCTTTTCGAGAATAATCCGCCTGGCAATTTCCTCCTGCAGCGAAGAGGAACTAGGCCAAAACACACACGCAAACATGAGGAGTTAACCCGCATTCACTCACTAACCCAACAACCCGTACTTACAGCAGCCCGGCGAGTCGCCATTTGATGAAGTAACCGCTTCTTAAAATCCTAACGTTAAAATACAACTTTAAAAACCACCACCGCCGCCGCACACTCCACAAGCACCGGATCTCCAATGCGCTAGACTTGCTACAGCATTTTAAATATCGCTCACACAATTCTGATTGGATGGCGCCCTCTAGAATGCTTCACTCTCATTGGATGCGTCATAAGGCGTCATGGCAACCAAGCGGTCCCTTTAACATTCGCCCGCTTTGTAAATCCCTTCTCTCACTTATGCGAGCTGTGCGTCCATCGACATAGCTCAGCACAATATACAACGTATCATTTCATAAACTAGCGCAAAAAACATTGTTACTTTTAACGAAAGCTGTTTCTGAAGTGAACAACGCGAGATCAGGCGCAAAGCATCATGGGGGAACAGAATCACGCCCCCCATGTTCATATGAGGATAATGTATCCGCAAACGATTGGATTTCAGTAATTGTTTGCGGTGTTAGTGTACCCACATAAGTTATATACGAAGAGCCTTTTTAGATGCCATTATTTTGACTATATAGTAGAATTTACTATAACAAAAAATGATGGAAAATGTAAAAAAAAAAAAAAACACTTTTTCTATCGTTTACTTGAAAAAATGTGTCCACATTTATAAAGCTAATGAAAAATGCCTGCTAAATAGATTCTAATGTTTAATTTAAAAAAATCAGAGGTGCTTGGGGACAGGGGCAGGCTGCCTATACTGTAATTAGTCTCTCCCTGTCCCAGGAGAGAGGCTAAAGCTAGCAAAACCTGGCACTTTCCTTAACCCCTTAGTGACATGACTTTTTTGACTTGTCTCATGCTTGGTGACATAATGGGCCATTTTAACATTTCTTCAGTGTTTGTGTTTTTAAGTAATTTCTCATTCAGTGTACCCACACAAATTATATATCTTTTTTTATCGTCTTAAGAAGGGTTTTCTTTTGATACCATTATTTTGATAATAGCATATAATTTGATATAAAAAATTATAATAAAATAAGGGAAAAAATGTTTTGACTTTTATTTGAAAAATTGTATACTCGTCTACAAGAGACAACAAAAAAACACTGCTAAATAGTTTCTTATATTTGTCCTGCGTTCAAAAATAGCCCATGATTTATGTTTTTGTGCTTTTTTTTTATTCATGTTACAGGGACAGAACTATAAGTAGTTCAAAGCTATTTCAAAATACTTTTTTTTTTTTCCTCAAAATTAGCGATAGTGACATTATAACACTGATATCTGTACTAAATCCATGAATGACGCCCACATGTACATATTTTTCAAAACAAGACAACTCAGGGCATTTAACAGGGTATTTTGACACTTTTCATGTAGCCATTTTACCACCAATCTTTGCCAAAGTTTGCAGAAAAAAAATAAATTGTGATTTTTCACACAGACTGCAATTCAGGTAAACATTTCCTGAGAATGTGAAGGAGTATTGCCATCTAACACCTCGATATGTGTTCAGCAACATCTCCTGAGTACAGGGATACCATGCATAGGTTGGTTATTTGGGGGTTAAAAGGCCACATTTGAGAGGTGCGCGTTTTGGTTTTCTAACTTGGAATTTTGACATGCAGAAAACTTGCACCCATGTCCCATTTGGGACATTTTTGGAGCCAGACAGTGTATTTTACCCCACAAAACCATATATTTTTGAAAACTAGATAACCTAGGGCACGGGCGTCCAACGTGCGGCCCGCGGGCCAAATGCGGCCCGCCCGCCAGAGAGGTGCGGCCCGTCTGAGAGTGGCAGCGGTAGCCGCACCTCTCACCTGCTCCAATAAAGTGCGCACCGTGATGTCACTGACACCCGGTGCTCCAACACAGTCAAAGCGTGAGGGGACGGGCTTTCTCTTCTCACGCAGGGGAGAAGGCTCCGCCCCTTCGCACTCTGACCCCGATAGAGCAGCGGGTGTCAGTGACATCCCGGTGCTCAGATGGACCAATCCCCCTCCCTGCAGATATAAGGTAAGCAAGCAGGGAGGGGAAACAACATGTTGTTTTTTGTTTTTTTTTGTAAAAGTGTGTGTGTATGTAAGTGTAAAATGGTGTGTTAGAGTGACTGTGTATTTATGTATGTGTGTCTGTGTATGCACGTTGAATGTGTGCATTTAATGTGAGTGTTTTTTTTATTGCAAACAAAATAACAGGGTTTTTCTTTCTTAAAAAAAAAAGAAGCAAAACTCTATGTGTGTGTGTGGAAGTGTGAATCAGTGTATGTGTCAGTGTGACTCAGTGTATGTGTGCATGTAAATGCAACTATGTGTGTATTTGAGTGTGTGTATGTAAGTGTAACTTTGTGTAAGAATTACTGTGTGCATTTAATTTGAGTATTTATTTTTTTGCTGGGGAATCTGTGACATACTCACACACTGATCATTACTATGATATATAATTATATGTGTGTGTGTGTTTGTGTATGTATATCCACGTGTGTGTGTGTATGTATTTATATCAACGTGTGTGTATGTATGTATGTATATCCACTTGTGTGTGTGTGTGTATGTGTATATATTTATACACACGCGCACACACATACATTTTTTTTACAAAATGAAACATCAATGCGGCCCACACACAAATACATTTACGGTGAAGTGGCCCACTTCAAAACAAACTTGGACACCCCTGACCTAGGGTATTTCAAATGGTAGAATTTTAACACTTTCCATGCTCTAATTCTACCACCAGCCTATGTCAAAGTTGTGAGTAGTAATTTTTTTCACATACTTTGTACTTCAGGCAGGGGCGTTGCTAGGTCTTCGGATGATCTGGGGCTAGAGCCCAGATGAGCTCGCTCACACACAGGGGCGTAACTAGAGCATTTGGCACCCGGGGCGGACCCTGAGTGTTGCACCCCCCACCCCATAATAAAAATGTAAGAAAACACCCACAAATTTTTCAGTGTTTGAAAATTGTACAATTATAGATACCAGGAATATTGTGCCACTCAGAACCCAGTAATATTGTGCCAGTCAGATACCAGTAATATTGTGCCTTTCAGATACCAGTAATATTGTGCCAGTCAGATACCAGGAATAGTGTGCCATTCAGAGCCCAGTAATATTGTGCCAGTAAGATACCAGTAATATTGTGCCACTCAGAGCCCAGTAATATTGTGCCAGTCAGATACCAGGAATATTGTGTCATTCTGAGCCCAGTAATAGTGTGCCAGTCAGATGCCTGTAATATTTTGCCAGTCAGAGCCCAGTAATAGTGTGCCAGTCAGAACCCAGTAATATTGTGCCACTCAGAACCCAGTAATATTGTGCCACTCAGAGCCCAGGAATATTGTGCCACTCAGAGCCCAGGAATATTGTGCCACCCAGAGCCCAGGAATATTGTGCCAATCAGATGCCCAGTAATATTGTGCCAATCATAGCCCAGTAATATTGTGCCACTCAGAACCCAGTAATATTGTGCCACTCAGAGCCCAGGAATATTGTGCCACTCAGAACCCAGGAATATTGTGCCAATCCTAGCCCAGTAATATTGTGCCACTCAGAACCCAGTAATATTGTGCCACTCAGAGCCCAGGAATATTGTGCCACTCAGAACCCAGTAATATTGTGCCACTCAGAACCCAGTAATATTGTGGCAATCATAGCCCAGTAATATTGTGCCAATCATAACCCAAGAATATTGTGCCACTCAGAACCCAGTAATATTGTGCCAATCATAGCCCAAGAATATTGTGCCACTCAGAACCCAGTAATATTGTGCCAATCATAGCCCAAGAATATTGTGCCACTCAGAACCCAGTAATATTGTGCCAATCATAGCCCAAGAATATTGTGCCACTCAGAACCCAGTAATATTGTGCCAATCATAGCCCAAGAATATTGTGCCACTCAGAACCCAGTAATATTGTGGCAATCATAGCCCAGTAATATTGTGCCA
The DNA here is from genome assembly GCA_036172795.1 of Pelodytes ibericus. Lineage (NCBI taxonomy): Eukaryota > Metazoa > Chordata > Amphibia > Anura > Pelodytidae > Pelodytes > Pelodytes ibericus. The sequence goes on from CM069858.1 coordinate 155,658,322, forward strand.
CTCAGAACCCAGTAATATTGTGCCAATCATAGCCCATGAATATTGTGCCACTCAGAACCCAGTAATATTGTGCCAATCATAGCCCAAGAATATTGTGCCACTCAGAACCCAGTAATATTGTGCCAATCATAGCCCAAGAATATTGTGCCACTCAGAACCCAGTAATATTGTGCCAATCATAGCCCAAGAATATTGTGCCAGTCAGAACCAAGTAATATTGTGCCAATCATAGCTCAGTAATATTGTGCCACTCAGAACCCAGTAATATTGTGCCAATCATAGCCCAGTAATATTGTGCCATTCAGAACCCAGTAATATTGTGCCAATCATAGCCCAAGAATATTGTGCCACTCAGAACCCAGTAATATTGTGCCAATCATAGCCCAAGAATATTGTGCCACTCAGAACCCAGTAATATTGTGCCAATCATAGCCCAAGAATATTGTGCCACTCAGAACCCAGTAATATTGTGCCAATCATAGCCCAAGAATATTGTGCCACTCAGAACCCAGTAATATTGTGCCAATCATAGCCCAGTAATATTGTGCCACTCAGAACCCAGTAATATTGTGCCAATCATAGCCCAAGAATATTGTGCCACTCAGAACCCAGGAATATTGTGCCACCCAGAGCCCAGGAATATTGTGCCAATCAGATGCCCAGTAATATTGTGCCAATCATAGCCCAGTAATATTGTGCCACTCAGAACCCAGTAATATTGTGCCACTCAGAGCCCAGGAATATTGTGCCACTCAGAACCCAGGAATATTGTGCCAATCCTAGCCCAGTAATATTGTGCCACTCAGAACCCAGTAATATTGTGCCACTCAGAGCCCAGGAATATTGTGCCACTCAGAACCCAGTAATATTGTGCCACTCAGAACCCAGTAATATTGTGGCAATCATAGCCCAGTAATATTGTGCCAATCATAACCCAAGAATATTGTGCCACTCAGAACCCAGTAATATTGTGCCAATCATAGCCCAAGAATATTGTGCCACTCAGAACCCAGTAATATTGTGCCAATCATAGCCCAAGAATATTGTGCCACTCAGAACCCAGTAATATTGTGCCAATCATAGCCCAAGAATATTGTGCCACTCAGAACCCAGTAATATTGTGCCAATCATAGCCCAAGAATATTGTGCCACTCAGAACCCAGTAATATTGTGCCAATCATAGCCCAGTAATATTGTGCCACTCAGAACCCAGTAATATTGTGCCAATCATAGCCCATGAATATTGTGCCACTCAGAACCCAGTAATATTGTGCCAATCATAGCCCAAGAATATTGTGCCACTCAGAACCCACTAATATTGTGCCAATCATAGCCCAAGAATATTGTGCCACTCAGAACCCAGTAATATTGTGCCAATCATAGCCCAAGAATATTGTGCCAGTCAGAACCAAGTAATATTGTGCCAATCATAGCTCAGTAATATTGTGCCACTCAGAACCCAGTAATATTGTGCCAATCATAGCCCAGTAATATTGTGCCATTCAGAACCCAGTAATATTGTGCCAATCATAGCCCAAGAATATTGTGCCACTCAGAACCCAGTAATATTGTGCCAATCATAGCCCAAGAATATTGTGCCACTCAGAACCCAGTAATATTGTGCCAATCATAGCCCAAGAATATTGTGCCACTCAGAACCCAGTAATATTGTGCCAATCATAGCCCAAGAATATTGTGCCACTCAGAACCCAGTAATATTGTGCCAATCATAGCCCAGTAATATTGTGCCACTCAGAACCCAGTAATATTGTGCCAATCATAGCCCAAGAATATTGTGCCACTCAGAACCCAGTAATATTGTGCCAATCATAGCCCAGTAATATTGTGCCAATCATAGCCCAAGAATATTGTGCCACTCAGAACCCAGTAATATTGTGCCAATCATAGCCCAAGAATATTGTGCCACTCAGAACCCAGTAATATTGTGCCAATCATAGCCCATGAATATTGTGCCAGTCAGAACCAAGTAATATTGTGCCAATCATAGCCCAGTAATATTGTGCCACTCAGAACCCAGTAATATTGTGCCACTCAGAGCCAAGTAATATTGTGCCATTCAGAACCCAGTAATATTGTGGCAATCATAGCCCAGTAATATTGTGCCAATCATAGCCCAAGAATATTGTGCCACTCAGAACCCAGTAATATTGTGCCAATCATAGCCCAGTAATATTGTGCCAATCATAGCCCAAGAATATTGTGCCACTCAGAACCCAGTAATATTGTGCCAATCATAGCCCAAGAATATTGTGCCACTCAGAACCCAGTAATATTGTGCCAATCATAACCCAAGATATTGTGCCACTCAGAACCCAGTAATATTGTGCCAATGATAGCCCAAGATATTGTGCCACTCAGAACCCAGTAATATTGTGCCAATCATAGCCCAGTAATATTGTGCCAATCATAGCCCAAGATATTGTGCCACTCAGAACCCAGTAATACCCACACACACCTAGACACCCTGACACACACACCTAGACACCCTGACACACACACACACACACACACCTAGACACCCATACACAGTCACACTTTTTTTTTTTTACTTACCTTACACTTGGTCCGTCATCCAGGACCTTCTGCCGGATGTCCGTCCACCTGACATCCGTCAAGCAGCTGACACAGCGCGACGGGGGCGGAGCTTGCACCCGTCGCGCTGTGATCTCTATGGCCAGGAGGAGAGGCTAGGGAGCGAGCTCCCTATAGCAGCCTCTCCTCCCGATCGGCCCTCACCCCCGCGTGAGGTTAATCCTCCGATTCTGGGACTATGTCCCAGACGGAGGAAAGCTCACAGGGGGATTTTTTTTTAATTTTTTTATATTTATAGCCCTGGAGTCTCGGGGCTAAAGAATACTTTAGCCCCAGAGTCTCCATTCGGGGCTATGAAGGGGGGACTCGGGGCTATAGCCCCAGTAGCCCACCCCTAGCGACGCCTCTGACTTCAGGCATGAATTCACAGAACCTGTTATGTGTTGTAAGCTTGCGAGCAGGGCTTTCTACCACATGTACCAGTCTGTTCTAGTTTGTCTAACTTAGTTATGTAGTTTCCTTCTATGCTCTGTACCTAGCGCTACGTAAATTGTTAGCGTTATATAAATAAATGTTACTGTAATGTAATGTGTCACTGCCAAACATGTGTTCAGCAACATCTCCTGAGTACAGGGATACCACCCATGCATAGGTTTGTTTGGTTGTTTGGAGGCTAAAAGGCCACATTTGGGAGGTGCGCATTTCCAACTTGGAATTTTGACGTTGTCAGTCTGCGCCCATGTTCCCTTTGGGATTCTTTTGAAGCCGGTCAATGTATTTTACCCCATTAAACTAGGAAAACCAGACATCCTAGGGTATTTAAAATTGTGGTATTTTAACACTTTCCATTTATTTATTCTACCACCAGCCTTTGTCAAAGGGTTGGGATGTCCTTTGTTTTTCACACACATTGTAGTTCAGGCATGAATTTTCAGATTCTGGTATTTGTCACTACCAACCGACACCTCAATATGTGTTCAGCAACATCTCATGAGTACAGGGATACCACCCATGCATAGGTTTTTTGGTTTGTTTTGGGGCTAAAAGGCAACGTTTGGGATGTGCGCATTTCCAACTTGGAATTTTGACATGTAGTCATCCTGCGCCCATGTTACATTTGGAACATTTTTGAAGCTGGCCAATGTATTTTTGGAAACTAGACATCCTAAGGTATTTCAAATGGTGGTATTTTAATACTGTATAGGTACTAATTCTACCACCTGCCTTTGTCAAAGTTTGTGGTAGTAAATTTTTGGAGTTTTGTTTCCACATACATTGTACTTGAGGCATGAATTCACAGATTCTGGTATATGTCACTGTCAAACAACACCCCAATATGTGTTCAGCAACATCTCGTGACTGAGAACATCTCGTGACTGAGAACATCAGTGAAAAACATAATTTCCGATTTGTCGGAACACATTTTATTCCAGGATATCTCTACATGCATGTTTCCCTCTTGTTATGCACATAAATCTGTATTAACTCCTTTGTGACATTGGACGTGCCAGGTACGTCACAGCAAATCGTACAGCTACTGACATTGGATTTGCCTGGCATGTAATACAGTTTTTATCGTGGTATGCCCATTGGCATAACGTGTTAGCGTTGTCATTTATATAGCTGTACCAAAGCACTCCAACCATGTCTGCAGAGGCCCCTTCTGTCACATCCGATTGCTGTGACAGCCAATCACAGCAACCAGTTGTGTTTAGTTTTTAACCCCTTGCCGACACAGTATGGACTAGGTCCGTCCTGTGTGGCGAAGCGTTAGTGACAAAGGACAGACCATGAAAGCAATGTTTTTTGCTTTCAGTGCTCTACTGGTATTGCTACGATGCATGTGGAAGCATTGTGCAATACTAAAAAAAAACACGGCATTTCTATCGCTCCGGAGAGCGATTGTTACATTCAAATTTAGACACATCATAGCAACTTTATAAGCTTACTTATATAATTGTATTTGCTTCCACTATAATACATACCTCTCTAACCAAAACATTTAGTAAATTAGTTAATTATGTGTGTGCACCTTTATTCTATCCTGTTCTGCTTACGGCTGAAAATATTATAATTCTTGCTCTTATACATTATTTACCCACAGTTCTTATCCCTCCCCAAATCCCCACAGAGTATAATCTGTGTAAAGACCCTTTGTCACAGATATTCAGTCCTTGTTATTGGCGATGACCATCCTTTCTTCTTTATCCAATTACTGGCGTTTTCAGCGGTAGAGAAGACAATTCGACTGATTCATAAAAAACAACAAGTTTTGCAGGGAAACCCTACATACCGTATTTGCTCGATTATAAGACGACCCCCCCAAACTGTGGAAGTTCCGTTAGGAAAAAAACTAAAAGGGTGAATATAAGACTACCCTATAGGAAAAAAGTTCAACTTGTATATATTCACATGTAAAGTGCTTTTTAATAAAAATGATGATATCAAAAAATGCATTTCTTGTTTTTATTTACTTTTATGTGCTAATGCTGCCTCTCTCTTTCCCCTCCCCCCATTGTTGTCTCTCCCCCCCCAGCGTTATCTCGCTCCCCCACCCTCCCTTTGTGTCTCTCCCCCTCCCTTCCCTCTGTCTCTTTCCCCCTCCCTCCCTTTGTCTCTGTCTCTTCCCTCCCTCCCTTTGTCTCTGTCTCTTCCCCCCTCCCCTTATCTCTGTCTCTTTCCCCCTCCCCTTGTCTCTGTCTCTCCCTAGTGGCTAGTGGGGGCAGCAGGGGGATGACTGCACGATACGTGCAGACATCCTAAATGCTGCCCGACACTTCCGTTTATTATGACGGACAGCGGACATGACGGAAGTGTCAGGCAGCAAGGAGGATGTCTGCACTATCGTGCAGACATCCCCCTGCTGCCCGAATGTCCCTGGTGGCTAGCAGGGGGAGCCGGAGGATGTCTGCACGATACGCACAGACATTCCCCGCTGCTGCCCGGCACTTCCGCCAGGACTTTGATGAAGCTGGAAGGGCCCGGCTTCATCATAGAAGTCCCGGCGGTCGTGCCGGGCGGCAGGGGAGGATGTCTGCGCATATCGGGACCTGGATCCCAGTCTTATAGTCTGACCTCGATTTGAGGTCAGATTATAAGACGACCTCGAATGTAAGACACATTGCTTCGTTCAGCATATAGTAGGGAATTATAGACAATGTTAGGCAAACAGCAAGACAAATGAAACAATTACAATAAATGTTGCTAGATTTTCCATGACTTTATTTTGCAGAAGCCTGATCCCTCCCTGAAACTGCCATTCACTGGTTTTGTAGTCCTAACTTAATGCAAAGTATCGCAATGAAGAACCATCCTCCACACCCTTGTTTAGCGAAAAGGCCATGGAAATGCTACTGGTCAGACAGGCAAAAATAGTGCTCACAGTGAACTGCTGATTCAGTGGGTGTATCATCTACACCAGAGAAGAACTCACGTGGCGCTCAAAATCTGGATGCAGTAATCCAAAGTGAGTTTATTCCAATAACAGGGGAATCACTGAAATTACCAAATGCAATAAGGACTCTGATCTGTGCAAATCTAAATAACAGGTTCAACTATGTACCAATAGAAAAGCAGAGATCTGGAATTTCATACATGTAGATTTTCCTGTAAAGTTGTGAGAAGTTTCTTTTTTTTTTTTTTTTTAACTCCCTTTAATATTGTACAACCTTTAGATTTAGTTGGTGTTTTACAGTATAAATATGTCACTTTTGTAGTTACACACTTACTAATTAGTCATTAATTTATTAAATAGGCAAAAAAAAAAAAGGCACTCTGGATGAAAAATGATTTTATTAATATTTCAGCAAAAGAAATTGTGTGCAAAAATATAGAAATGACATGGCAGGTAGGAGACTTGGTACACCAGCTGGCTCATGCTTTGAGGCGCCTAGTCAATGGCCTATGATTAAGCACCGCTAAGTGTAAAACGTGTGAGGAAGCTGGCGTACTAGGTCTCCTACCTGCAATGCAATTTGCATATTTTTGCTGAAATATTATATAATTTTTTTTTATCCTGAGAAAAAATACCTGCATTGAGGAAGTTATGGAGGTTTCTAGGAGGTAGCAGCTCCTAGTCATTGGGACGTTGTGTAATCTATGTGGTACATATATATATTCCATTTTTTTTTAAAGATTAAATAGCACATTGTATACTTATATGTATCAATTTAGTACTGCTTTTGCCCATTATACGCTGCAAGGGACTAGTTATCCTGTATAAATGGTTGCATGATCGTTGAATTTATGTATGCTTTTCTATTGGTTTAATTCATTGAACTTGATATTTACATTTGCACAGATCTGAGCACCTGCACATATGATGAAGTGCTTGTAAAATCATCATGTGTATGGAGTCCCCCAATGTTTGTTGTAATGCTTCACCAATAATGGCATGAATACATTTGGTTTGCTGTAGAAGGGAGTGCCACACACACACACACACGTGTAACTGTGCCCCTCCTTCATATTTTGTTACAGTTAGTATGATAGTCTCAGGTTTTTGGAGTGCTGCACCTGCCCCTACAATTTTCTAATTGAATGCTACCTCCCACCTTGTCTTTACAGCCTTTCCCTCACAGTAAGCTATATTTTCAGAGCTCAATGAAAGCCAAGTGATATGATAAAATAATCTTTATTTCATGTGTGAGGTAGTAAAAATATATAAATATACATGAAACATTAAAAAAAAAAACACAAGCCATTTCATACAAAATGTCAATAACTTATCCATAGATTACAATTAATACAGCTTCTGGGATCATTTTATTAAACACCGCTTTTAGTTTGGGCTTAGTTACTCCTGGCAGACTCCATAGGAATAAGAACCAGCATCTGAAGAGGAGGAATAATCCTGCAACTTCTGTTGCACCTCTAGAGATGTCTGCCATTATATATGTTCAGTTTTATTTTAATTGTTGGCATTGAAAGCGAACAGTTTACAGAGGATTGTTCTACTAGTAAAGCAACAACTTTAATAAGTAAGCCTGCCAATAAAAAGGGTTTCCTACAAATATGCAGTTATTCAAATTATTTGAGGAATGAAGGTTTCATGACAGATCAAGAACAATGTTTAAAGCATATTTAAAAGTCAGATACTCTAAAATTAACATGGTTCTATGTAAAATATATATATATATGAAGTTATAATGGAATAAGAGAAGGATTCCCTGTTCTTGGCCTAAATGGAGTCACAGCAGAAGCAAGGTCAAAGATCACATGGGAAGACAGCTGCGGGATTGTACTAATCTTCATCAGTTTGCTACTCGCATACTTGTTCTTCACCGACTGCAATTGAAAGATAACCGATTAAATTGATGTTTGAGAAAAAAGTCATATATGCATGCAAATCTTACCAGGGAAAGGATTTTAACATGAATAGCATGGAAGACAGAGGGGATATGAGAGAAACGTTGGTTCCATATATGTATTTAACAGTAAAATAAGAAGTGTATATTTCAAAAGTATATAAAAGACATTCTGAAGGGGGGGGGGTTTAAAGTAATATCAGGAATTACTCCTTTACTGAGAGCAGGTAATGGGTGCAGGGTACACCACACAACGTTAGTTATGTTTACTCACAACAAATTTGGTTTGGTTATGGTGGACTTGGACTACATTCTTTGCTATATGTTGCATAACAGGGAGCAGATCATCCTTAGTGTATCCAGTATAGAACTGCAGATTAGCATCCTATGGAGATAAAAATCAGTTAAGGTTATTAAGATACATACAAAGGACAAACTGATGCAGGCTTACAAAGTGTAGATTTACAGAGTCAAAAACTATAGAAAGAAAAAATGTGATTACTGCATAGAGTATTAGGGTATAAGTTAACGACTCACCCATGTGCCAGTGTTAAGAATTGTCTGAGTTAGACAAAGAGCGGCAGCAGCTATTATAGAGGGATGGAAGTGGACCATGTCATAGTCCAATAGTGTGAGCTCCATCAGGTATTTTGCAAGACTGTGCTGCCGTGCATCTGCCTGCAAGGAGACATTCACCAATCAACAGGTTACAGGTCTTTACAAGAGATATTCTAACCAAGTAAAAAATAAAATATATATATATATATATATATATATATATATATATATATATATATATAATATAAATCCTTGAAAATCACCAACACCATGTCATGTACAAAGCTTCCTACACTGGGGTATTATGTAAAACTGATTTGGCCTTTATTAAAGGCCATCATTTTTCAGTGTGGGGTGCTGAATAACCTCCACCACTAAAGCATTTCTCACAACCGATTCTTTATACATGGGCTGCACTGGTAAACTGAAGTGGTGAAGGCACTGCAGACTCCCACTGTGAATCTGCTTTATACATAGGCGCATATGCAGATCATGCCAAATACTGACACCTTCTGCCTGTGCACAGTTTATAAAGCATCTCCTAGGTATACACTCCATGCAACCACCACTATAGCCTTCCAGGTGAATCAGGACTACATTCTACCCCAAATCTGGGGAACTCACCAACACCAATAAACATCCATGTTTAGGAAGACCTTTAAAACCCACAACAAAAGTGGTAGAGGTAAACCCAGTGAAGGAGTTTAACCCCTTCCTTTTTGTAGGACATTCTACATTGTCCTACTTTTTAGTACCTGGAGACTCGTAGGATGGTATAGAACATCCTGCATTAAACAGCTCATCGCGGCCCCCCCATGATGAGCTGTGTGTGGATCCCGCTGCAGGGACTTGCAGCGGGGTCCCTGCTGCCAGATAAGGCCACATTTCTTATGTCAGACTGAGGCCACTCAAACTGAGTGTCCGCTACATTTCCGGCATCCCCGAACGTCCGGGTTCAGCCACGGTCTGTGATGTCATGAAGTAGACCCTGATCAGGTCCCTGCTTGGATATTCCTGGCTGCTGATCAAAGTGGTCAGCGGCCAGGAACAAAGACGCTGGTTTGGTGCTTTGGTCGTTAAGGACCAAAGTACCATCCGGCGTGAAGAGGTTAAGCATGCGTGGGATAGGCACAAGGCTATCCTAAATATAAAATAGGGAACTAATAAAAGTATTTAGAAAGTTGGGCAGACTAGATGGACCAAATTGTTCTTATGTGCTGACACACTCTTACTAAATATCACCTTAGCCTCCATTACCAATTTCAACAGCATCTGCAGGTGGGGCAATTGCCCCCATCCCAGGCTGCCCTCTAACATAGCACAATAGTCTAGGACAGTTTTCACTTCTAATTGCCATGGAGTATAGCAATTTATACAGTTGTAGTGTATGAATTAACATGTCTTAATGATCAACATCTGTCTTAGAAAGATTATACTAATGAAATTGCACCATGGGCCACTAAATTGCTTTTGCCCACACCCCAGAACAAAACATGGCAGGCCTTCGCTAGCCATCTCTACTTCCTCCCATACCCCCTAAATTGCAAGCAGCACCCTGTCTCTATCATGCATCATGATTGCATTAAACAGAGCATAATTTGCGGCTACTCAAAAGAAACTGGCAATACTTACACTGCAACATTTAGAGGCTCTTCTTAGGAAGTGAAGGGGTATTGGTCTTCCCAAATTAAAGTTAAGCCCCTGGAGAATCATCATTTCCATCTGTCTGATCTGAGCTTTGGTGTAGGTATTATCAGTAATGTATACAAAGTCTGAAAGCTCTGGAAGATACATCTCTTCATACTTTGAAGCCAATAATAGTGATGTGACTCCCACCAGCTGAAGCTTGTTGCGGGAAACTGGCTGAAACTTCAGAGAGTTTTAAAGAGACATTAGTTTTGTACCCTCAGTAACTGCTAACAGACTGTTCATGCATGTACTGCTGCAATGCTCTATTACCCATCCCAATACAGTAACCAGCAGTCTGGGAACCATCCAATCCCAAGAGGTCTACTTGCCTGCAGGAATCTGTCCATGATTGCAATGGCCATGAAAAGAGTCTCCTGGAGTAACTGGAACTTTGAGTGGACCTGAATTAACCAGTCAACCAGGATAGTTCTCATGCGCTCATTCACTTCCATTCCCTTCAGGTAGTTTGGGCGTATAGACTGCTGGACCTTGAGAAATAAAGTTCTTGTTTCAGTACAGCACTACCTACCATCAGTCATATGTTCGTATGCATTTACCTCTAGTTGTCGGAGGTAGTTATAGACATCCTTCACATAGTCACTGCACAGCTGAGGATTGGAAGAGTCTTCGGCATCTATGTCCTCTACATTATTCAGGGCATCAGAAAAAGCTTGACACAGGTGTTCCTCTTTAATGGAAAGATCCATAGCCATTTCAGTTGGTTCCTTTGGAAAGAACCAAAAAGGAAAAGATCCCAATACTAGATTACAAGAGATTCCATCATAGCCTCAAATTGGAGGCCATTACATTTATAGTGTAAAATAAAATTCCAGCAGCATTTCACACTAACCAAAATGCTACAGTCAAATGATGTCAGGGAGCGCCAAATTAATGCTCCTTCATACCTTTTATTGAGATGAATTAAAAGGTTATAGGCAGCACAATATGTTCACATAAGCAAGCATAGAGCTTACTCATAAGGACTCCTTGTGTCCATAGGATGTTCAAATACTGCTGGAATTTATGGTTGCACACGAACACATTTTAGCAATAGGATCAGGTCTTCACCATGACCAATGGTGTATCTTGGTTTTGTGCTGCCCTAGGCAGACAAATTTTGGGCACCCCCCTACCCACGATGCACACCCCCGACATGCCCCATCACCCAATTTACATGCCTTCATCACCCCATTACATACACATTGCCAATATTATTTGCTATTAATATTCCCCAGCTAATTTGCCCAATAATATGCCAGTATCATTTTCCATTAATATGCCCCTGCCAATTTGCCCAATAATATGCCAGTATTATTTGCCATTAATAAGTCACAGCCAATTTCCCCAATAATATGCCATTTAATCAGCCCCTGTAATATTTGCCCAATATTATGCCAGTATTATTTTGTCATTAATATTCCCCAGCCAATTTGCCCAATAATATGCCAGTATTTGCCACTGAATATGCCCAATATTATGCCAGTATCATTTTCCATTAATATTCCCCAGCCAATGTGCTCAATAATATGCCAGTGTTATTTGCCATTTAATATGCCCCAGCCAATTTGCCCAATAATATGCCAGTATTTGCCATTTAATATGCCCCTGCTAATTTTCCCAATAATATGCCAGTGTTATGTCCAATTAATATGCCCCAATTCCCCCCCCCCCCCCCCCCCCATTTCCCCAGCACTTACCTTTTTCCCTGGTGGCTAGTGGCAGGTAGCATGCTCTCCACCATGCTGTCTGTTCAGATCCCAGGCGGTTGTGCCGACAGGTCACGTGACCCGGCGCGCGTATGACGTCAGGCACTTCCGTGTCACACTGCACGGGTAGCCGAACAGGCAGCACGGAGGTTTCTCTGTGCTGCCTGTTCGGCTCCCCATGCAGCCCGCCGGCAGAGGGAAGGTGTGTGTGGGGGGGGGAGGAGATCTTCCGATCCCTTCTCACCTCCGTCTGACTGCAAGTGCATTTTTTTTTTTATTTTTTTTTAAAGGGCAAGATTTTTTTTTTCAGTGCTGGGGGGCGGCCCCCCAAAATTTGCCGCCCTAGGCATCCTCGGGGTTGATACAGCACTGACCATGACTAACTTATGGGAGTTTATGACAAAGCTCAGAGTTTAGGCATGATTACTGTGCTCTGCCCTTAAAATTAAAAAGTTTGAGAATTCAGAGCACCATGACTACAACAAATGCTATAATCCTAAATGAAGTGCAGAATTAACAGTTTCACACAATACAAACCTAAATGCCTGCCCCTAGGATACCCAACAAGCTGAATTTACCAAAACCAAAGTGGGTACCTCAGTTTTTTGCACAACAGCCAGTTTAACTCTTGCATCTGCAATAGCTTTAGGAACTCCATGTCTTTTAGTTTTCACTAGTACTTTTCCATTCTACAGAACAAACAAAAAATAAAAATTAGAAGTGCATTAGTCAAGGAAACCCAAAAATGACAAACTATAAAACCCCAAAGACATGGAGGATTATACCATGGCGACTTGCTTGTTTACTGGTGCTACAGGCCGGTTACCAATTTCTTCAAGAGGTTTTCTCTGTCCTTTATTTTTGACTGCAACCAAATTGCCTGCAAGAGCATTGTCAGCTTCCCAAGGCAGCTGAAGAAATACACACATTAATTTGGGATGGATCCCATTAAAAATAAAAAAAGACATAACAGCAATCTAAAATATCTATACATCTTAAGTCAGTTCTGTTTGATCTCATGGTCTTGCAATACTAGTGAACTAAAGATCTTGAAACACTACAAATATGAAGTAGAGCTGTCTGAAAGATCCTTATAGAAACACTAATTAGAACAAGATACTCAGTTATAATAGTTACACAGGTTCAAAGGTTACCATGTCCTCTGAGATATACAGGTCACAGGGATCTGTTCACTCCAAGGGGAAATAATTATACCAGACGAGATTAAAGTGTAACCGAGAGAACACCTGTCTGAATGGCATAATATTCGGTCAGGTCTTCCAATCTGGAAACTGGAATAGCAAATTAGTAGGGTATGTGCAGACAGTGGAATAGACTGATATCAGAGTCTTTCTAATAATTCCTCATAACACATAATAAACCCTGATGTAGGGAAAAGGAACAGTCCCCCCTCCCCGCCCCTCTTCTCGACAACTCCGGTATCTGAACCTTTAGATTCGTGTGATAAATCGCACAAATAAACGGGGGTTTTAGAGGCCACCAGGTGATCACAATACAATAGCCAGCTAACTTGCATTTCCAAACCAAGCGCATTTGGCTGTTTGATGATCATCTACAACAACTTAAGGTTAGTCACCACCTGCAGGTGAACATTATTTTACGGTGTACTTACCACAGTGCTCCAAGCAGCCATATTCGTCTTGCAGGCTTTTACAATGAACAATTTCCACAAAATTGACTTAACAGCCCTTCCCTCAAGGAGTTTAAATATCCATCCTTAGCGTGTCATTGGATCGCCATTACCAGAGGGCGTGGTATTTATATTATATAGATGTGTGTTATAAACATGCAAATAGCGTACTGATTATAGGTGTACTAAAACTGATAGGCTTTTAGAAGAATGTTTTCATTTTCTTTTTCTTTTATGAAAGATGATCCTGTACCTTCCAACATTTCAAATGTGTTTTTATTTTTTATTGGGGGAGGGGTATATTTTTATGGGACTTGATGGCTAATAGAAAACTATTTATAAAATTTGGTAAGTCATTTAGGATAAGAATAATTTTTATTTACAAAGCTAATATATGAACACATTTCCAGCATTTTAAACACACCATATATTGAGTTCTATTGCTTTGGTACTCTTTGATACCTTCATACACATGTAAAATTCTGAGCACCTTGAAAGTCACTAGACTCTAGTGACTAGACCAGAGAAGGAAAAGACAATAAAGGGCAAAAGAGAAAAAAAAAAAAAGGCAAACAGATGGACTGTCTACTGCAATATGAACCTTATTTGATACATTTGTGTGTAATTTTTTCCAGTGCATTTCACACCATAGCTTGCAGAGTATGATACAATACTGCACATTCTATTTTACAGCTCATCTTACCTATCATTCCACATTCTCAGTCAGTTGTAATGGCTGCTCACTGTGACATGTAAGTTGAACACAGCATGCATCAGTGTATTGTAACTTTTTTTTTTATTTTTTTATATATTTATCAATCTTTATTGTTTTCAAATAGATTTATCTTTCCTTCTTTTACAAACAAGCAGGTCAATGCAAGATTACATTTAACATCTTTACAACAATAAAATGACAAAAATAAGTAAATACACTTCTTGCTTGAGTATTACACCAATGGGTATATAAACGGGGTCAAGTCCTGGGAAAAAAAGTGTGGGAACTCACCCAAAATCCACTGCCGTCACCCCCCCCCCCCCCCCCCAAAAAATATTTTGCAGAAAATTCAGTGCAACATTTATTGTAAAGTGCCAATTTACACAAACAACTTCAAAATTCACATGCAATAAACAAATATATATAGAACAGTTGAAACAAATTAAATTAGCTTTGCAATAAACAAATGAATATAGAACAGTTCTAACAACTGTGATAAAGTGAATGGTGTTGTTTGTGAGGGAGTTAACTTGTTAGTCATACTAAGAGAATAATCAGCACAATAGGTGATCTTTCCCTCACAGGGAATTTTTAAAACACATAGTGTATAAAAACTAAACACACAGCCCATTAGAAAATATCCCACAAACTGGAATAACGTTGTCCTTGCCGTGCAAGATTATCAACTTTTCGAGATTTAGTATCATCTGCGCTGCGATGTGTGGTCAGCCATTTTGTGACGTATGGTAAAGGATCCCATAAATGCACAGGAGGCCCAATGAGACTAATAAACAAAAGAGAAGACAGGCGTTCAATGCCAAGCCCACTCCTAATGGGTGACATCACCAAATTCATTGTACTGAAGCCCCTTTCACAATCACCGGATGTCACTGGAAGACTGTTAACTGCTGTCACCACTGGTTTCATATTTTCAGGAATCTCTGCACCACCATTATCAATGTAGTCTCTGAAACCTTCACAGGTGGATGCATAGCTGAGACGGAATCTTTTGCACAGCTGCTCCAGCTTCACTTCACCTTCAAACCACGGACTGTCCACATTGATTGGCCAGCGTTGTGAATTCAGGATGTCAATTTCAGAGACAAGAGTTTCAAATTCACCTGACTGATGAAGCTGCAGGTCTGTTGCTCGCAGTTAAAGCAAAGAGTCTGGAGCGTAAATTATCCACCAAACTTGGATAAAATTGAGGGAGATTTATCCTCACTTGGCCTTTTGTACTCTCTGGATTGATGGTCACACCTTTGAAATTCCCTTTCTCCAGTGATTCCATGACTTCTTTCAGATGTTTGCCAGGCATGTCTTTCATTTTTTCAACGGCACGAACTGAACGATTAATGAGCTGATAAGCTCGTGGAAGTGTGATGTCATCTCTTTGCAGAGCTTCAGATAACAGTCCCATTTCCTGAACAGCATCCGCAACCCCTGTAAGGTTTAACAAATAATCTACTGATGTCAAAACCTTGTTGAGGCCACTAAATACAGATTTCTGCTTACTGTTATGAGCTGAGCTTAAGCTTGCTTTCAAGAAATGACTGTGTAGGGCAGGATATGACTCCCAAACTGCTCGTATAGCTCTCTGGCTTGAAGCAACCCATCTAACTGAAAAAACTTTTCCAATTTTAAGAATTTGTGCTTCTAATTCTTTTGCACATTCTGAGAGCTCTGCCAGATTTTTTGGTGACTGATGATACACAGCATACAACTTCTCAAAAAATGATGTTAAATGATGAAGACCAGGAATAGAATCAATTGTATCTGAAATGCACAATTCAAGCCTATGACACAAGCAGTGCCATTTCACAATCTTTGGATATTTTTGACTGAGTCTTTCCAGAACACCCGACTTTCTTCCAAGCATTACACTTGCACCATCACTGCAAGCCCCGATCCAGTTTTCGGCAAGAAAGTCATTACTGAACCCAAATTTAGAAAGACAAGCTAGAAGAGTGGTTTCAATAGACTGTGCATCTGCTTTAGGAAAATCAAGCAAATCGAGAAAGAAAGTGACTGGGTCTTTTCCATTACAGAGGCTCGAATATAAACGATTAACACAGAATGGGTAGAAACTGTTGTAGACTCATCAATATAAACAGAAATTTTTGGAGCCTGCTCAACAATTGCTTTGCAAAGCTTTTTTCTCATTTCACTAGCAATGCAATCTATTACTTGTGCTGCTGTGTACTCACTATGGAGAATACATTGTAAGTCAGCTCCATTTGCAACCTGCAAGCTGATAAGATCTCTGAAGTCTGTGAAAGGGCGATTTTTTTTCGCACAAAAGTAGGCAGTGCGAAATACCTTAGCAGTGGACGCAAACTTATGCTTCTGCTGTTCAGCAATATTGGATTGCAGAATCTCCTTTCTGGATACTGCTTGGATATCTCCTGCCTTTACATGTGCTTCTGAAATCTTATGTATGTGGATTTTTTTTTACGTAGTGAGGTCAACATATCTTTTTTTGTTTTGCCATATGGTGTAATTGTACCAGTGCTCCATTCTTTAGAAACAGACACTCCAAGGTGTTTAACCTCACGACACACTTTGCACCCTAAAAGACCATTGTCTACAAACAGCCAAGGGTACTTTTTTTAAAATTCTAGCCACTGATTCTGGCAGGATATTGCCATTTAATATGCCAGTTTATTGCCCCTAATATGCCAGGATATTGCCATTTAATATGCCTGTTTATTGCCCCTCAGTATGCCAGGTTATTGCCATTTAATATGCCAGTTTATTGCCCCTCAGTATGCCAGGTTATTGCCATTTAATATGCCAGTTTATTGCCCCTCAGTATGCCAGGTTATTGCCATTTAATATGCCAGTTTATTGCCCCTCAGTATGCCAGGTTATTGCCTTTTAATATGCCAGTTTATTGCCCCTCAGTATGCCAGGATATTGCCATTTAATATGCCAGTTTATTGCCATTTAATATGCCAGTTTATTGCCCCTAATATGCCAGGATATTGCCATTTAATATCCCAGTTTAAGGCCCCTCAGTATGCCAGGATATTGCCATTTAATATGCCAGGATATTGCCATTTAATATGCCAGTTTATTGCCCCTCAGTATGCCAGGATATTGCCATTTAATATGCCAGTTTATTGCCCCTAATATGCCAGGATATTGCCATTTAATATGCCAGTTTATTGCCCCTAATATGCCAGGATATTGCCATTTAATATGCCTGTTTATTGCCCCTCAGTATGCCAGGTTATTGCCATTTAATATGCCAGTTTATTGCCCCTCAGTATTCCAGGTTATTGCCATTTAATATGCCAGTTTATTGGCCCTCAGTATGCCAGGTTATTGCCATTTTATATGCCAGTTTAGTGCCCCTCAGTATGCCAGGTTATTGCCCCTCAGTATGCCAGGATATTGCCATTTAATATGCCAGTTTATTGCCCCTCAGTATGCCAGGTTATTGCCATTTAATATGCCATTTTATTGCCCCTCAGTATGCCAGGATATTGCCATTTAATATGCCAGTTTATTGCCCCTCAGTATGCCAGGTTATTGCCATTTAATATGCCAGTTTATTGCCCCTCAGTATGCCAGGTTATTGCCATTTAATATGCCAGTTTATTGCCCCTCAGTATGCCAGGTTTTTGCCATTTAATATGCCAGTTTAGTGCCCCTCAGTATGCCAAGTTATTGCCATTTAATATGCCAGTTTAGTGCCCCTCAGTATGCCAGGTTATTGCCATTTAATATGCCAGTTTAGTGCCCCTCAGTATGCCAGGTTATTGCCATTTAATATTGCAGGAATTTGCCACTTGATATTGGCATTGCCCCTCAGAATGCTCGTTATGCCACCCTCCTCCCCCTTCCCCAAACCCCAGTACTTACCTCTTTGCTGCTGTCTCCCGGTGCACGTCCGTCGCTGTGATGGAAGCGTTGTGCGCTTCCGTCCAGCCGCGCTGATCATTAAACTTTGTAAAATCTTTACAAACTTTAATGATCAGCGCGGCTGGACGGAAGCGCACAACGCTTCCATCACAGCGACGGACGTGCACCGGGGGACAGCAGCAAAGAGGTAAGTATTGGGCTGCCCTGGTCCTGCAGGAGCAAAGGGAACGGCGTTCCTGCCATGAAAAAAGTGCAGGAACGCCGTTCCCACGCGTTCCTGCAGGACTCGAGCCCTGTATATAAACACTCTCATTCACACTCCAGTCACACTTCAAACTTCCGTGGCTCTGCAAAATGGACCAAGAGGTTGAGCTGAGGTGACTGGGGAGGGGGGGGGGGGGAAACAGGAAAAGATTTGACATTATAAATTAGGAAAAAACCCGGGGGTTCTGTAATATACCTATTTCTTTCGCTGGGTATGTTGCCTCGGGCTGGAATTTATCCACAGAGGCGGTCAGGGGAAGGCAACTGTCCAGGTACTCCACAGCGCCCCAAGTTCCTCCTTCGCCCGCACGTTATGGGTTTTTTGCAAAAAATATCTTTCAGCCTCTCCCTGGAATTTTATTTGCTGTCTAATTTCCGTCCAGGTTGGAATGTCCGGTTTCTTCCAGTAACGAGACAAAGTAATTTTAACGGCGGTTAAGATGTTAATACAAAATGCCCTCCGATGTCTATTTCTCTCCTCCAACTCTAAGTGAAACAGAAACGTCTGTGGAGTGAGTCTCCCTCCACTGGGGGTGATCCACTCCACAATCCTAGCCACCTTCTGCCTGATCGCCACTAGTTCCTGACACTCCCACCAAATGTGGAAGTGGGAACCAATTACCCTTTGGCAGCGCCAGCAAAGATCGGTATTGTTCATATCCATTTTCGCCAGCCGGCTAGGAACCCAGTACCATCTTTGCATAACCCCTTCGCGACACAGGACGGACTAGGTCCGTCCTGTGTGGCGAAGCGTTAGTGACACAGGACGGACCTAGTCCGTCCTGTGTCAAAACGAGCACTGAAAGCGGAGTTTTTCCGCTTTCAGTGCTCTGATGGTATTGTAACGATGCTTCCGTGTGGAAGCATTGTACAATACTAAAAAAAATGCCCGTCGGCATTTC
The DNA here is from genome assembly GCA_036172795.1 of Pelodytes ibericus. NCBI lineage: Eukaryota > Metazoa > Chordata > Amphibia > Anura > Pelodytidae > Pelodytes > Pelodytes ibericus. Next base: position 155,677,533 of record CM069858.1, read on the forward strand.
GATCGCTCCGGAGAGCGATCGAAATGCCGGTTTTAGAGGCACAGTGCCTTTAAAACGACGGGCATTAAAAAATGAGCATAGGAAGCGAATTTTTCGCTTCCTATGCTCAGAAAGTGTTCCTGATTGCCTCGCAAGTCGAGGCAATCAGAAACACAAAAAAAAAATGCACGATCTTGGTCACTGAGTGACCAAGATGGCGCTGCCCTTCTAAGGGCAAGAGCACAGGAGGCAGGAAGTACCTGCTTCCTGTGCTCTCTGGCTGTCACACGATTGCCTCTTCACAGAGGCAATCAGTGACTGCCAGGCACACTGACAGGCAGTGGGGATGTTCTGCTGAACATCCCCACTGACTGGTCAGATCAATATTAACCCTATATTGATCTGACCAGTTATGATCTGCCTCCCTCTCCTCACATTTTTTTAGTGAGGGAGAGAGACAGATCAAAGTTCTAAAAGTAAAAAAAAACAATAAACACACAACACACAAATATTAAAACAATAAAAAAAAAATTATTAAAGCAATTCCCTGCGTTTAACCCCTTCCCTGCCACTGATCTTGCATAAGCAGTGATCGTTCACATCAGCGCATTTATTTTTGCCGTTTGTGCATTTTTTAGGGGTTAATTTTTTTTGTACTGTAATTTATTACAGTACTAAAAAGGCTCTTCTAAGAGTTATTAACCCCTTCTTTGCCGTCGATCACTGCTTACGCAATGATATTGACGCCAAAGCAATTTTTATCTGTCTGCATATTTTTATTTTATTTTTTTACACATACCCGCTAGGGGATTACATGTAAAGTAAAAATATTTGAGTTTTTTTTTTTTAAGCTGCCTGAGCGCATAGCGATCAGTAACAGCGAATTAGTGGCAAAGGCGGTTTGGTGATTTCTCAATTAAGCTCACCATTCGCCCTGGTCAGATCAAAATTGGTCGGATCAATATTCACAAATATTGATCTGCCTCCCTCTCCTCACTTACATTTTTGTGACGGAAAGAGACAGATCAGTATTAGTGATATAAAATAACATTTTATAAAATTGTCAGGTTTTATGAAAGTCTTTCACTGTGTGTTAACCCCTTCCCTGCCATTCATCACTGTGTAAGCAGTAATCTTGCACAGCAACAGTATGTTTTTCTGTCTGCACTGTTTTATGGATTAATTTCTTTGTACTGTAATGTATTACAGTACTAGATAGGCTCTTCTAAGAGCTATTAACCCCTTCTTTGCTCGAGATCACTGCTTACGCACTGATTCTGAGGCCGCGCACTGAGTGACCAAGATGGCGCTGCCCTTCTAAGGGCAAGAGCACAGGAGGCAGGAAGTACCTGCTTCCTGTGCTCTCTGGCTGTCACACGATTGCCTCTTCACAGAGGCAATCAGTGACTGCCAGGCACACTGACAGGCAGTGGGGATGTTCTGCTGAACATCCCCACTGACTGGTCAGATCAATATTAACCCTATATTGATCTGACCAGTTATGATCTGCCTCCCTCTCCTCACATTTTTTTAGTGAGGGAGAGAGACAGATCAAAGTTCTAAAAGTAAAAAAAAACAATAAACACACAACACACAAATATTAAAACAATAAAAAAAAAATTATTAAAGCAATTCCCTGCGTTTAACCCCTTCCCTGCCACTGATCTTGCATAAGCAGTGATCGTTCACATCAGCGCATTTATTTTTGCCGTTTGTGCATTTTTTAGGGGTTAATTTTTTTTGTACTGTAATTTATTACAGTACTAAAAAGGCTCTTCTAAGAGTTATTAACCCCTTCTTTGCCGTCGATCACTGCTTACGCAATGATATTGACGCCAAAGCAATTTTTATCTGTCTGCATATTTTTATTTTATTTTTTTACACATACCCGCTAGGGGATTACATGTAAAGTAAAAATATTTGAGTTTTTTTTTTTTAAGCTGCCTGAGCGCATAGCGATCAGTAACAGCGAATTAGTGGCAAAGGCGGTTTGGTGATTTCTCAATTAAGCTCACCATTCGCCCTGGTCAGATCAAAATTGGTCGGATCAATATTCACAAATATTGATCTGCCTCCCTCTCCTCACTTACATTTTTGTGACGGAAAGAGACAGATCAGTATTAGTGATATAAAATAACATTTTATAAAATTGTCAGGTTTTATGAAAGTCTTTCACTGTGTGTTAACCCCTTCCCTGCCATTCATCACTGTGTAAGCAGTAATCTTGCACAGCAACAGTATGTTTTTCTGTCTGCACTGTTTTATGGATTAATTTCTTTGTACTGTAATGTATTACAGTACTAGATAGGCTCTTCTAAGAGCTATTAACCCCTTCTTTGCTCGAGATCACTGCTTACGCACTGATTCTGAGGCCGCGCACTGAGTGACCAAGATGGCGCTGCCCTTCTAAGGGCAAGAGCACAGGAGGCAGGAAGTACCTGCTTCCTGTGCTCTCTGGCTGTCACACGATTGCCTCTTCACAGAGGCAATCAGTGACTGCCAGGCACACTGACAGGCAGTGGGGATGTTCTGCTGAACATCCCCACTGACTGGTCAGATCAATATTAACCCTATATTGATCTGACCAGTTATGATCTGCCTCCCTCTCCTCACATTTTTTTAGTGAGGGAGAGAGACAGATCAAAGTTCTAAAAGTAAAAAAAAACAATAAACACACAACACACAAATATTAAAACAATAAAAAAAAAATTATTAAAGCAATTCCCTGCGTTTAACCCCTTCCCTGCCACTGATCTTGCATAAGCAGTGATCGTTCACATCAGCGCATTTATTTTTGCCGTTTGTGCATTTTTTAGGGGTTAATTTTTTTTGTACTGTAATTTATTACAGTACTAAAAAGGCTCTTCTAAGAGTTATTAACCCCTTCTTTGCCGTCGATCACTGCTTACGCAATGATATTGACGCCAAAGCAATTTTTATCTGTCTGCATATTTTTATTTTATTTTTTTACACATACCCGCTAGGGGATTACATGTAAAGTAAAAATATTTGAGTTTTTTTTTTTTAAGCTGCCTGAGCGCATAGCGATCAGTAACAGCGAATTAGTGGCAAAGGCGGTTTGGTGATTTCTCAATTAAGCTCACCATTCGCCCTGGTCAGATCAAAATTGGTCGGATCAATATTCACAAATATTGATCTGCCTCCCTCTCCTCACTTACATTTTTGTGACGGAAAGAGACAGATCAGTATTAGTGATATAAAATAACATTTTATAAAATTGTCAGGTTTTATGAAAGTCTTTCACTGTGTATTAACCCCTTCCCTGCCATTCATCACTGTGTAAGCAGTAATCTTGCACAGCAACAGTATGTTTTTCTGTCTGCACTGTTTTATGGATTAATTTCTTTGTACTGTAATGTATTACAGTACTAGATAGGCTCTTCTAAGAGCTATTAACCCCTTCTTTGCTCGAGATCACTGCTTACGCACTGATTCTGAGGCCGCGGACTCAGGGTTCGATTTTGACCCTATTCAGCTTTCTGATACATCATCTAGCGATGTATCGGTGGCTGCTGAGCCCTTGCCACAAGTAGTGATGGGGGTCTACCGATAAAAAAATATATGGTTTGGTGGGGGTAAATTACATTGGCTGGCTTCAAAGATATATCCCATAAAGGACACGGACGCAGGTTGACTACATGTCAAAATTCCAAGTTGGAATTTTGAGATGCGCATCTCACAAATGTTGCCTTCTAGCCAAAAACAAACCAACAAACCTATGCATGGGTGCTATCCCTGTACTCGGGAGATGTTGCTGAACACATATTGGGTTGTTGTTTGGCAGTGACATATACCAGAATCTGTGAATTCATGCCTGAAGTACAATGCATGTGGAAAAAAACCTCCCAAAAAAGTACTACCACAAACTTTTACAAAGGCTGGTGGTAGAATTAGTACCTATACAGTATTAAAATACCACCATTTGAAATACCTTAGGATGTCTATTTTCCAAAAATATATGGTTTGATGGGGTAAAATTCATTGGACGGCTTCAAAAATGTTCCAAATGGAACATGGGCGCAGGCTGACTACATGTCAAAATTCCAGGTTGGAATTGCGCACCCCCTAAATGTGGAATTTTAGACCCAATACAAACCAACAAACCTATGCATGGGGGGTATCCCTGTACTCAGGAGATGTTGCTGAACACATATTGAGGTGTTGTTGGCAGTGGCAAATACCAGAATCTGAAAATTCCTGCCTGAACTACAATGTGTGTGGGGAAAAAATGACATCCCAACCCTTTGACATAGGTTGGTGGTAGAATTAGCACTTGGAAAGTGTTAAAATACCACAATTTTAAAAACCCTAGGATGTCTAGTTTTCCAAAATATATGGTTTTATGGGGTAAAATACTTTGACAGGCTTCAAAAGTGTCCCAAATGGAACATGGGCGCAGGCTGACTACATGTCAAAATTCCAAGTTGGAAATGCACCCCCCCTAAACATGGCCTTTTAGCCCCCAAATAATCTAACTAACCTACACATGGGTGGTATCCCTGTACTCAGGAGATGTTGCTGAACACATATTAATGTGTTTTGTGGCACTGACACATAATAGGATCTATGAATTCATGCCCGATGTACAATGAATGTGAAAAACAAATTACTATCCATAACATTGACATAGGCTGGTGGTAGAATTAGTGCATGGAAAGTGTTAAAATACTACCATTTGAAATACCCTAGGGTGTCTAGTTTTCAAAAATATATGGTTTTGTGGGATAGAATACACTTTTTGGCTTCAAAAATGTCCCAAATGGGACATCGGCGCAGGTTTTCTGCACGTCAGAATTCCAAGTTGGAAAACCAAAAAGCGCACCTCTCAAATGTGGCCTTTTAACCCCCAAATAACCTAACCAACCTATACATGGGTGGTATCCCTGTACTCAGGAGATGTTGCTAAACACATATTGAGGTGTTGTTTGGCACTGACATATAACAGGATCTGTGAATTCATGCCCAAAGTACTATGTATGTGAAAAAAAATTACTATCCATAATATTGACATAGGCTGGTAGTATAATTAGTGCATGGAAAGTGTTAAAATACTACCATTTGAAATACCCTAGGGTGTCTAGTTTTCAAAAATATATGGTTTTGTGGGATAGAATACACTTTTTGGCTTCAAAAATGTCCCAAATGGGACATGGGAGCAGGTTTTCTGCACGTCAGAATTCCAAGTTGGAAAACCAAAAAGCGCACCTCTCAAATGTGGCCTTTTAACCCCCAAATAACCTAACCAACCTATACATGGGGGGTATCCCTGTACTCAGGAGATGTTGCTGAACACATATTGAGGTGTTGTTTGGCACTGACATATAACAGGATCTGTGAATTCATGCACAAAGTACAATGTATGTGAAAAAAAATTACTACCCAAAACATTGACATAGGCTGGTAGTATAATTAGTGCATGGAAAGTGTTAAAATACTACCATTTGAAATACCCTAGGGTGTCTAGTTTAAAAATATATATGGTTTTGTGGGGTAGAATACACTTTCTGGCTTCAAAAATGTCCCAAATGGGACATGGGCACAAGTTTTCTGCATGTCAGAATTCCAAGTTGGAAAACCAAAATGCGCACCCCCTAAATGTGGCCTTTTAGCCCCAAAACAAACCAACAAACCTATGCATGGGTGGTATCCCTGTACTCAGGGTATTATGTTGCTGAACACATATTGAGATGTTATTTGGAAATATCCCTTCACATTTTAAGGTAATGTTTACCTAAATTGCAATATATGTGAAAAATTAAAAAAAAAGATTTTTTGCTGCAAACTTTGGCATAGATTGGTGGTAAAATGGCTACATGAAATGTGTCAAAATACCCCAAGTTAAATGCCCTGAGTTGTCTAGTTTTCAAAAATATGTACATGTTGGGGGTCATTCATGGATTTAGTACAGAAATCAGTGTTACAATGTCACTATCGCTAATTTTGAAAGAAAGGATTTTAAAATAGCTTTGCACCACTTATAGTTCTGGCCCTGTAACATGAATAAAAAAGCACAAAAACATAAAAACATGGGCTATTTCTGAACTCAGGGCATATATTAGAAACTTTTTAGCAGTGTTTTTTTGTTGTCTCTTGTACATGAGTATACGATTTTTCAAATAAAAGTCATAAAAAAAGTATTTTTTCAATTTTTTTGCCATATTTTATTATTTTTTTTACATCAAATTATATGCTATTATCAAAATAATGGTATCAAAAGAAAGCCCTTCTTATAACGATAAAAACAATATATAGTTTGTGCGGGTACACTAAATGAGACAGAAATAAATTACAGCAAAACACAAACACCTCAGAAATGTTAAAACAGCCCATGTCACCAAGCGTCGGACAAGCCAAAAAAGTCATGTCACTAAGGGGATAATTTTGTAAAACTGTTCATGAATATTAATACAATGGTTCACTTTCCTGACTTCTTGCCATGCTTTAAACCAGACCTGGGGGGAAAAAGCTTTCCCCAGATCCCTTTCCCAATGCAAGACAGCAGTAGACTTCTCGGCCGTCACCTCCCTGTCGAGAAATCTCTGAGCTGTAGATATGATATTCTTTTTACCAACTGTTGCCCAGAATGAGTCCCATTCCACGTGCTCCGTGGGTGGGAATTCCACCAGGAAGGATGGAAGGATTTCAATCTTATGTAATTAAAGAGTTTGAGAGGTTAAAATTACACATCAGAAATTCAAAGGAGACTAGCTGTTTATTTACATATAAATCTCCCAGGGTCTTAAAACCCGCATTGGATCACTTACGTAGAGAGATATTAGGTATACACATTGAGGCGATTTGTAAAGGTGCAAACATTGACAGTGTGTCATTTACCTTAATTTTTTTCTTTAGTTTATAGAGTGATGTCATACCCTCTGTGACTGACTTAAGAGCCAGGCCCATCTTTTTATATAAGCTTTAAGGTAGCCAGCAAAGGAGAGACAAATCAGGTTTACCGTTTATCGCTTTTTCTAGGCTATACCACCCAACTTCGCCGTTGCAGCGACATGGGAGATTTGGGATGCCTCATATATTTTACGGAGGTCTGGGTAACCCAGTCCATCGTGCTGTAGTTTATGCTTGATTAGATGGCCTGGTAAGCTTGGTTTTTTGGCCGACCATACGAATTTTGCAAAAATTAAATCGAATTCCCTTAACCCCTTGACGACAAAGGACGTGCCAGGCACGTCCTGGGAGAAACTCCCTTAACGACAAAGGACGTGCCTGGCGAAAACCGCTTTAACAGTGCTGGTCTATTGCCTCGACATCGAGGCAATAGCCAGCACCGAAATTTCTATTTTGGGACCCCCACGATCGCCCCACGGAGCGATCGTGGCGAGCCATATTGACGGAGCATGCTGCTCTGTCAATATGGCTAAGCCCTCTGCCAGTCTGAGCTTCGGAAGTGAAAGTAACTTCACTTCCGTCGCTCTGAATATGCTACTTGACTGCCCCTAGTGGTAGTTTAGTAGCATTGCAATGGAAAATATTTAAAATACATATTTAATTAATTAAAAACTGGTTATTTAGCTATATTAGCCTATAGGGTTAAAATTAAATATTTTTTAGCATAAGGGATAGGGTTAAAATATAATTAAAGTTAAAAAATATTAATGGATATAATAAGGATTAGAGTTGGGGTTAAATTTAGTGTTAGGGTTACATTTTGGGTTCGGGTTGGGGTCAAAAGATCAATATAGGAAAAAAACAAAAAACACTATTTTTGGTTTTTGCCCCATAACTCTCAAAAAAATACCGAAAAATATGGAAACATGCATATTTTTGAACTCGGGAGAACATTTAGAAACTATTTAGACGGGGTCTTTTTTAATTATTTTTAATATTTTAGGTCAAAGTTAGAAAAAGTGGTTTTTTTTTAATTTTTCATCATATTTTATGATTTTTTTTGTAGTAAATTATAAGATATGATGAACATAATGGTATCTAATGAAAGCCCTTCTTATGACGATAAAAACAACATATAATTTGTGTGGGTACTGTATGTGAGAAAGAAAAAAATTACAGCTAAACACAAACACCCTAGAAATGTCAAAACAGCCATTGTCACCAAGGGAAAGTCAAGGTGAAAATGTCTTGTCACTAAGGGGTTAAGGTCGAAACTGGAACTCTAAACGGGATAGATCTAAAAATATATAGTAATTTTGGCATAATATATGCTTTCAGAATGTTAACGCGGCCTGGCCAGGAAAGCTCTAGCTTGGTCCAGTGCAGGAGTTTGTCTTGAATATGTAAAGAGAATTTTATAGTTCACTTGGACAGTTCTGTCTATTTGGCGCATAATCCTAATCCCCAGGTAGTCGATTGTGTCTCTTTTACCCCCTTTCCTGCCAAGGTGCTCCAATACTTGTTCACAGGATTTTGGCAAATAAAAGGGAATGACCTGTGTCTTAGACAGATTAACCTTGTAATTAGAAAAATAACCAAATAATTCTATAGCGTTCAACAGAGCTGGTATTGAGGTTTGGGGATTGGCCAAAGTCAGCAGGATATCATCTGCGTACAATGTTATCAGATGTTCCTCAGTCCCAATTCTAATTCCCTCGACGGCCTGTGAGTTCCTTAGGTATTGGGCCAGTGGTTCTATAGCAAGGGCATATAGAAGAGGTGCCAAAGGACATCCCTGTCTCGTTCCATTACGGATGGTGAGAAACTCAGAAGCCAGGAAAGAACCCCTTATCTTGGCTCTTGGAATAGTATATAGTGCCATGGTTGCGTCAAAAAAAGGGCCAGAAAAAACAAACACCCGGAGGGTCTCCACCAAAAATCTCCAGTCCACCCTGTCAAAATCCTTCTCTGCATCCAGGGCGTTTATGACAGAGGGGACTTTCCATTGATGTACTGTCTCGATTATGCCGAAGACCCTCCTGGTGTTTTCAAGGCACTCCCGATCCGGGATAAAGCCTGCTTGATCCGGGTGTATCAGGTCCCTAATCACCAACTTCAGGCGATTTGCCAGGATTTTGGAAAAGATCTTGACATCCAGGTTGATGAGTGAAATAGGCCTATAATTGGTAATCAACTCTGGGTCCTTTCCTGGCTTCGGGATGGGAGCAATAGAGGCCTCAAGCATCTCCTCTGGAAATTCACCGCTAGCCATAATCGAATTAAAAAGCCTTGCTAAGATGGGTGAAACCACTGGCTCCAATACCTGGTAGTAAGTTGATGAGAAACCATCAGGACCCGGGGCCTTTCTCACTTTCATTTCTTTAATAATACTTCAGTAGGGGTAATCGAGTGGCTGATGGAGCCCAGACCATCCGCCGAGAGGCGAGGTAAATTAAGGGATGACAAGAAGATCCTTAATTCCTCTGTCGTTGTTTTAGATTGTGGTAGATTATACAGAGATTCATAGAACTCCCTAAAGGCTGATGCAATCTGGTCTGGGGAGAGACAGATGCTATCATCTTTAACTATTCTTTTTATTCTTGACCTAGAGGTTTGGAGCTGCAGTTTTCTTGTCAGATCTTTCCCTACTCTATTGCTGGTGGGATACTATTTGCTTTTGAGTTGGGTCATTGCGGCTTCAGCTTTATTTCTGAGACTTACCACTATTTCTCTTGCACACTCTGTATTTCTTTTACTGTGTGATCCGTTAATTGTATTTTATTCCTGGCCTCCAAGATCGCAAGAGTTGCATATAACTCTGCCAGATTTTTGCACCTGTTTATTTTCATCAAGGTTCCTTTCTTTATTAAATAGCCCCTAAGAACGCACTTCATAGCGCTCCAGAGTCTGATCTGTGATGTCGCTAGTGTCATTTATTTCCAATAAATTTTTTGCTTGTTCAATCAGGTCAAGTCTACTTTTCTCTGAGTTCAACAATTCTCCATTTAATCTCCAATTATCCCTAATTTTAAAATCTGTGTTATCTTTTATCTTCAAATAAACTGGGGCATGATCTGACCAGGTGATATTCCCAATCTGGGTGTCAATGCATCTATTGAGCATGTGGCCCCCTACCAGAAAATAATCGATCCTGGAATAGGTCGAGTGGACTGTAGAGAGGAAGGAGTAGTCCCTTTCCTTCGGATGGTGCACCCTCCAGACATCGTACAATCTATGTCTTGACAGACAAGGCGAGAAAGCGGCTGCTCTAGATCTAGTATGAGTTTCATGTTTCCGAGCAGCAGCTGATTGCCTATCTAAATCAAAATTCGCAACTACATTTAGGTCCCCCCCCAAATGATAAGGAAACCTCTAGATAACTCGTTGACTCATTCTAATGAGGAGTCGATAAACCCAGTTGTACCTTCAGAGGGGGCGTAGAGGTTCACCAGAGTATACAAGATGTCATTAATCTTACACACCAATATAATTCTTCTGGCTTCAGGATCCGTTTCCTGATAAATAAGTTCAAATTTATTTTTATTTGATATGAGTATCGCCACCCAGTATTGTTTCTTAACTGCTGATTAATCATGAATTTAAGTTCGCATTCAAAGTGTATTGTTTTCTATCTTGGCTGAGCTATATAAGCTCATTGAATAAATATAAAAATGTGCAACAATTTGAATAGCGCATTGTATCGTGCTAAGGGATTAAAGTCTGATAAAAAAGAATAAGAACCACATTCTTATATGGCTAATTGAAAGCTCTCAAATATATAGATTTTGGTTCCTGGAGACTATAGGGCAGTGGTGGGGAACCCTCCAGATGTTGCAGGACTACATTTCTGTTATATCTGGAATGTAGGACAATGCCCTCTCACTTAAACCCCATTCCGTTGGATGGTGCTTTGGTCCTTAACAACCAAAGCACCATACGTGTGGGGGGCCACGATGATCTGTTTAATGTAGGATGTTCCATGCAATCCTACTAGCCTCTAAAAAGTAGGATGGCATGGAACATCCTACAGGCAGGAAGGGGTTAATTAGTGGCTCCACCCCTGTGATGACTCACAGTTCAGAGAACACGACAGCCATCTTAAGTCAGTCAGTGTGAGGTGCAGTACTGCTAGTGAGGAGAGTTTTACTCCTGTGTTCCTGTCAGTTATTATAAAGCTTATTATACAGTAAATGTGCAGTAATAAAGCAAGGTTGAATGAAACTACTGGCCTCATATGTGAAGCAGACAGGATCATAACAATTTCCCATACTCCTCTGCCAGCCTCTTAACTAAAAGAGCATTATGGGAGATGTAGTACATCAGCAGCTGGAGGGCCACAGGTTCCCCACCCCTGCTCTATGGTCTACTCAGTAAAGAGAGAATTTAACGGAATTGAGATGGAAATTTAAAACTTTAGGCCAAAGTAGCAGAGAAAATTATCTAAAGCAACTGAATGGGAGAATGATTAGGCCTAAAAATAGTTTCAAATTCTTATCTGTCTTCTTTGCAATCCTCTCTCTATTGAGTTTGGAATTCCCACCACAATCCCTTGCTGTTCTCTTTACTGAGTAGATCCTTAAATGTTAGATGGTTAACTTTATCATTTTCTTCCCAGAGACTCCATGATAGATGGACCAACACCTCTTTCTTACTGGAGATCTCATGGCAGAGGTGCTACCGCTAATCCTTATGTCGTTAGATGTAAGGATGACTGGCATGGATTGTGCAGGAATAAACCTATTACAGTAGAATTATAATTTAGATGGCAGCCTCCTGGTTGTTCATCTTTTAAAGATATGGTTGTCATATGGTTACTGAAATCCCAACTAATTTACGTTTCATTTCATGATACTTTACTATTTTACTTATGGTCAGAATCAGTAATTGATGGACTTTAGCTTCCAACATGTTAGTTTACCCAGCCATGTATTAATTTCTCCAGGAAGTATAGCAAGGGTCATTGTTAGTGCTAATTGAGTGCTAGGAAAACCACTTCTGGAGGTCTCTCCAGCAACTACAATATACTGTACAGTCTGTGCCCTAGAAACAGTCATGCAACACAGACATGTATCAGAGAACTTGTGTTGGATTTTTGCACTCCATAATACATAATAATGTAGTAGCTGCTTATTTATGAATGTGGTTGTAGCTAGTTATTGGCACTGTCCAAGCAGAGGATGTTCACTGAACTGGGCATCGGAACATTTTGGCCATAAGGAAAAAATGGCACTATACAACGAATTTGATTGCAATTCACTGATGCAAAAAAATACTGTACATTTTTAGTGGAGCCCCATAGTGGTGAGTTCTGTGGATCTGTTACATTTGGAAGTTAGTCAAGTGCTCCCTAAACAAGTAGTCCGTTAATTGCTATAACATGAAAAGGAAAGACTAAACATCCACATGCAAGTTTTAAGAAGGCCACTTCAGTATCGTTAAAAACTGCTTTTGGATGGCGCAAAAAAAATGTGTAAGTCGTGCTGGATGCCATGCCATTTAGCTGCAGTTCAGCGAGAATACAGTGTTGATTGGTGTGCTGCATCTGAGACACTGAACACACCACCCTAAAGTGAATGCAGGTGATGGATAGGTCACGTCCAGCATCTTCAGTCAATACTCTGCAGAGTAGCACAAGGAATTAACAACCTCTCTGTCCCTAGACCACCTGGTAGAGGTTGGAGGTCTTTGTACATACACGAATGTAAAATATTTGGAGGATAACCTGGTTACTCTTCACCAATAACCATTTGGCTCAGCAAAGCTGTGGTAGATCTATACTTTTGTGATCTGGCAATAGATCCCACTTATATCCCTTTCTTTCCACATAAAATGCATTTACATACAAGGACAGTTTAATTAATAATGGTAAAAATAGATTTCCTATCGATGTATAATTCTCTTACTGTTTGGTGTCCAGGAGTCACCTGCAACTGTTTGTACCCTACCTCTGTAATCTATGTTTATTGTTCTATAGATTTTTTTTTTGATAATACATACTTGTCAATGTAAGTGAGCTCTTTGAAGATTTTCACAAGTCGATGTCTGTTTGTGTAGAAGAATAGAAAGATACAATCGGACAGTGATGGCGAACCTTTTTAGGACTGCCCAATTTTTTGCATAAACCAAGATGCATGTTTTGGCACCAAGAAGTGCCAATACATGCATACACACATACACACATGGGGGATGCGCGATTCCTATCGCCGGATGCCCGGGACATGCAGTTCCAGGCAACAGACAGGTAGTTTTATTTGCTGCAGAGCAGCCCCTTTCCCCGATCGCACTAAGACTGACAAGGCTAAGTGCCTCGGTAATGAGGCACTACAGCCATGTCTGTTGAAGCCCCCCTCCCCCGGAAACACCATGTCAGTCACAGAGACCAGAAACTAGTGAAGAGAAAAAAAACAAATCAACATTAATATTGCATGCAAAAGATCATAAAAATACAACTGATCGGAAACATACATAATGATCTGATTTGCATGATTATGATTTATTTAAAGGGACTCAAGTATAACATGACTTGGTTGATTTGAATATACTACTAATTTTATCTGTAGATTTGTTTAGGAATATTAATAAAATGTATCTACCTCCTATGAGATTTGGTGATACTATGACACAAGCCACTAGGAGGTAGATGGTGTATCTGCACACTTACACGTAATTGGTAGGAGGCACACACAAACATTCAGTTATATAAATTTAGATGAATACACTGACACATAAATAAATTGCAAAAATTATTTAGTTAGAAATAGTAGTCATATGTTAAATGTCACATAGACCAATATACAAATATTCAACAAATAGCCAGTGTATTCAAAAATTGCAAACGGCAAAGCACAAAACCATGTACAGTAATTAGCATAGACAACAGAGCGGACACTTCCGGGTGTTGGATGTCCCAGCTCTGTTGTTTATGCTAATTACTGTACATGGTTTTATACTTGCGATTTATACTGCATAATTGTATATTGGTCTGTAGCATTTAACATATATCTACTATTTCTAACTAAAGAATGTTTGCAATTTCTTTATGTAACTGTATTAATATGTGTGTGCCTCCTACCCATTACATTTATTTATAACTGTGCCTATTGGGACAGGCATGGGGTGTGGCACCACATTAAAGATTTAACGTTATATTATTTGAAGTGTGCCACCTTTTTTCTCTACTACTTCTGCACACTTACACAGCATGCTGGGATCAAGTGCATGGAATGCCCAGTGAATGTACAGGAACATCAGTTTTCTTGTGGGTCATGGCAAAAGATAACTGCATCAGGAAGGTAACATAGGTTGAAAAAAGACACAAGTCCATCAAGTTCAAACCTTTTACCTATCATTCCAGCTTTTGATAGAAAATAAGGCAAAAACCCCTAAGGAAGCTATTTTGACTTTTGCCTCCTAGGGGGAAAAAATCCTTCTTGACTCCAAAGGGCAATCCGATTTCTCCTTTGATCAATAAGCTCTATTATTAATAGCCCTGTATGTTCTGCTTTTCTAGAAAAACAAACATCCTGACCCTTTTTAAATGCATCTTTTGTAGTTGATAGCACCACCTCTCTTGCCAGCGAGTTCCATAACTTTATTGTCCTTACCATAAAGAATCCCTTCCTTTGCTGTCTATGAAATCTTTGCTCTTCCAGTCCCTGGGGGTGACCTCTTGTTCTTTGTACATTTCTGCTAATGAACAGGTTACTGGAGAGCTCTTTATATTGGCCCCACCCATATTTATATAATGTTATCATATCCCCTCTGAGATGCCTTTTTAAGGCAATTATACGTCTTTCTTCATAACTAAGATCTTCCAATCCCCTTATTAATTGTGTAGCCCCCCCCCGCACTTTTTCTAGTTCCAGAATATCATTTTTAAGGACTGGTGCCCAGAATTGTACTTCAAGTTCAAGGTGAGATCTTACCATTCACTTATAAAGAGGCAAGATGACACCCTCCCCTGTGAATCTATACCTCATTTTATACATGCCAATATTTTATTGGCCTTTGCAGCTGCTGACTGGCATTGAGCACTGTTGCCAAGTCTGTTATCTACAATTATTCCTAAAATCTTTTTGTTAGTAGTTTTCCCCAGGGAGATACCATTTAAAATATATGTTGGTTTGTTATTATTTTTCCCATAATGCATAACTTTACATTTGTCTATATTGAACCTCATTTGCCACCTCATTCCCAGTTCCCCACTCTGTCCAAATCTTCCTGTAAAGAACCGACCTCAAGATTAGTCTGTATTACCTTACCTAATTTAGTGTCATCAGCAAACACTGAGACATGGCTTTCAACACAACTTGGGAGATCATTAATAAACAAATTAAAAAGAAGAGGGCCTAAAACAGACCCCTGAGGTACTCTGCTTAATGCCCTGGTCCAATTTGAGGATTTCCCATTTACAACAACCCTCTGCATTGTATCTTTAAGCCAATTTTCCATCCAAATACATACATTTGCCCCCAAACCTATGTCTCTCAATTTGTAGAGTAACCTTTTGTGTGGAACTGTATCAAATGCTTTAGCAAAGTCTAAATAGATCACAACAACTGCCACACCTAGATCTATATTTTTACTGACTTCTTCATAGAATGTTATTAAGTTTATTTGACAAGACCTGTCTTTCACAAAATCATGTTGACTTTTACTAATATATTCTGATTCAAGATGTATTCTTGAGTGTATACTTTAGCAATCCTTCAAATAATTTCCCCACTACAGGGGAAGGAAGATAACATCAAATTTTCATGTAACTCCTAAACTAATCATTATCGATCTATAATGTATACAGGTCAGATGTATAATAAAATTGGACTTATTTCCCTTTAATTTCTCATAGCCCTTCAACATATAGGTCTTGACAGCTTTAGAAAGAACAGTGAAAAGGAAGACAGCATAGTGAACACATAAATATGCAGCATTTGTATAAAGAGGCAAATCAGTCTCCAAAACTATTACACTGTTTGAAAAATAAAGAAACAAAAGACTTAAAACATATGGTGTTTGCCAGGAACCCTTGATAGTGTGGAGGATGAGATACAGCATATCTGAAGTAATGCTGCTGCAGAAGACTGAATGAAGCTGCAGTGATGTAATCTCAAGAAAAACACGCCCCTTCTGTCTAGCTGATAATTGAAGTTGGAACTGGTCACTGGAGTAAACTTGTTGGATGACTAATTAAATATCCTTATTGTGTAGTGCGTTAGAGACACGACAGTCACACTTCCACTGTAATGGATATATTTTGCTTTTCCATTCTTAGTATTTCTTCTATTTAACACTTGCTTACTTAAAAAAAACACTGAATAGTTTTTGACCCTTAAAAAACCATGTCCTGAGAGTTTGGAGTAAACCTAAAATGTATCTTAATAGATACACCTGGGTTTACTTTCTGCTGTGTCTCACATCTAAAACACAGCAGTTCCTGGTTGTCACTCGCTAATCAGAGCGAGGGATCATCCCACTGACTGCTGACTGCGTTTTTGCATGGGATCAGCAGGGGGGGGGGGAACCTGCTAATCCCATGGAAAAACGAAGCACACTCTCTGCGCTAGCAGTGAGAGACAGACGCCGACCAGACTGCTGGCTTCTCCCTATGGAAGCATGGCAGCTATCGGTCAGAGGATAAACTGGCATGTACTATTAAAAGTACACACCAGTTTATCCTCACACTAGGAACCTTTCACTTGTGCGTCTATATTAGAAGCACAAGGGAAATATAACCTTTAAT